>CM067513.1:3787816-3962816 GCA_034509495.1 Acestrorhynchus altus
AGAGAAAGAGAGAGAGAGAGAGAGAGAGAGAGAGAGATAGAGAGAGAGAGAGAGAGAGAGAGAGAGAGAGAGAGAGAGAGAGAGATTATAGCTGTCATACTCATATAATGGATGTATTCATCCTGTAGGAGATCATCTCAGGTGGCTCCTCGTGCCACTGTGAAGCTGTGAAAACCAAAGATACATCTAGGGGGCAGTACAAAGGGTCAGTTAGTAGAATAAAAGAAATGATTTATACCATTTTATTCATCACTGTTTGATTCAATACAATGATGATAGTGTAATATCAGCGATTGTTGTAACATTGAGAGGTTAGAAGAAATGAACTGTCTGTACTCGATTAGCTCTGTCACGACATTTCACAGCGTTTTCACTACGTTATTTCACTTTCAGTAGCCTGTACTGAGGAAAACAACAAGCCTTGGTGTACGTCTGCCACCTCGTGTGCAGCACAGTTCAGTATTCATCGGGAAGGTGAGTCTAAACTTTTGACTTGCCCTGTTTTTCTTCACATTAAACTTCAGCACTTTTTGTTTATGGTGGGTCTATAAAGCTCATGAAGTTCTTACAAGTTCCTGCTTCTCCAACTCAAAGGTTTCCAGTTTTCCCAGCGTGATTACGGATCGCTTTAAGCCTACTGTTCCACCAAATCTAAAGGGAAATAAAACGATATGTAAGCAAATATATCAAAATCCTATTCCTACACATTTCTGCTTGTTCATTCACGATCTGCATATTTACACGTTCTGTGACGTGCTTGTGATTAACCCTCCTGTGGTGCTCTTTGACCAAATACACACAATTTTCAGGCAACCAAAGGACAATGGTGCAGGTCATGCAACGTGTTATTCTGGAATTTATGGCAAATGAGTTAATAAGTGAAAAGTATTTTATTATGGTTAAGGTTAAGGGTTAGGTGTAGGTTAGGTGTAGGTTAGGTTTAGGTGGAGTCTCAATATGTATGAATTCTTCTTGAAACCATTCTGGTCTTGAACTGTGCTGCTGTGCACATACACATACATACACATATATACACATATATACACATATATACACACACACACATGTCGGTCTGCTTCCAGAATCGCACATTTACACATCTGGTATAAAAGACTGGTCTGAATAACACTGAGATCATCTATCATGACCAACGTCTTGTCCTCATATAATGAAATGCACAGGGATTTCAGAGACGTTAAGAAGAACATTCACTTTAGAACGGGGGGCTATACGGGCTAAACTCCAGCACCGTTGACTTCTCTGCTCTAACAGGCCTCCTGAACCTGTCAATTAAAAGTGATTTGAATCAGGAATGCTTGACCAGGAAAAGCACACACGTGTGCAGGAATCAGGCCCAGAATCAGAATTGTCCACCTCATAGCCTGTTCAGTCGGTAGTATATGCACCAACTTTTCCTATCACTTCCTATATTTGCCTTTCTTTTGCCCTCTCTTTGAGTTTGTGTAAACCCATACCCAACGTCTGGCATGAAAAAAGGAACGACTGCGGATCTAATCTCTTAATGTAAACATAATGACGCAGCAGCTTGCTGAGGATCCTGTTCCATTAAATCAAAGTGAATTTACATATTGTATCATGGGTGCAAATGAGCTATCTCAAAGACTTAAGGCTCTGAAGATGCAGCGCACGTCCAGGCTGTTGGCTGCTCCTCTGATTGAAGCTTCAGCAGTGCAAGGCATCGTCCATTCCTTTGAATTCAAATAGCTGACGTCTTCAAAGAGGCTGCTCTCAATAGTCACCTTATGGCGTGGTGACTGATCCTACTGACAAAGGCCTATTGTTGTTTGTCCTAAGTAGGCATCAAAGTGCAGGCCTTATGGAAGGCATATGTTTGTACCTCAAATTAAACCATGCTTAGTGGTTTGGGGGACCAGTGGCTATTTCATGACATGGTCGTGAAAATGACTGGAAGGATGTCAGCTGTGTCTGAAAGGAATCGTTCCAGTACGTGGTCTCCTCACTTGAGCACCTCTACAGTCCTGCACAAAATAATCGAATGCAGGAAATCAGATTTTACTAGGAATCCAATTCATGCATTTACATGCACTTTGAAAACCAGAAAATGGGAAAAATCTGGGTTTTCATGAGCACATAATCAGATTTCAGCAACCAGCCAATAATCTCACAGAAGAAGGTAAATTGGGTGGCCGGTGTCACATATTGAGTCCAGCATGTGTCTTGTTTTGGTCTTGTCTCTGCCTATTCCCAGCTGTGTCCTATTGGTAACCCTGCCCCTTTTGGGATCACGTCCCAGCCGTGTGTAATGTTCTCCTGTGTATATAAGTCTCTTGTCTCAGTTGTCTCTGTCGGTCCTCTTGTTCACATGTGTCCTACTTGTCTTGTGGTATGGTTATTGTTTTTATGTACCGTGCACAATAAATCGTCAAGCCAGCGTGTACTGCCTCCACCTACCTCTGCGTCAGCAATCGTTACAGCAGGACTGCAGAGACCCTACTGGTGGTGGTGCTGTGTGCTCGTCCCTTGATCAGAGACAACTGCACCTGCTCAGAATGCATTTGTGTACGCGTATTATTCCTTCTCATGATGCTTATTCTAAACACTGTGTCAGCAAACAAAGGGAGCAAACAGCCCCTCCCTTTCACCGGGTGAGTGATGTCATTAAACCTGCCCCCTCTCACTGATCAGCTTGAGCTGGTGCACGTGTACGGAGCAGTAAACATGCACTGGAAGCTCCTTTGGCATTTAAACTGGGATTTTGTTCTGATGGAAACAATGCTGAGACCATGGCTCGATAAGGGTGAGTGTCGTGAGTATCATGTCTGTAGGTTACTCGGATCTCAGGTTCTAAGAGCTAAGATCAGATGAATGAGTGCATGTAATTGCCCTCACTGTTCCGTTCACTGCCCCATACATACTCTCACTTACAACCAAGGCAACCAGAGCCTGAAAATGTACATGTCGGAGTGCTCGTGAATATTACGGTGAGTAAAATGGTAATCCGTAGTCTCTGAGCAGCACCGAGAACATGTCGTCCGCAATGCTGCTTCTGCTTTCTACTTTAATGAGTGAAGCAGAGGACGTGCTGCCCAGAGGGGGTCAGGCGAATGGCCTCCTGCTGTTTGGAGCTGCGCAGGTTACCCGTGCCCAGTGCCACTGCATTATCAGAGTGGTACCCGATGCATTATTCATTTGGCAGTGATGGAAACAAGCAGCCGAAAATGATAGTTTCTGAATCCATCTCACAATCCATCTAATGCTGGTAAGGGTTTTTGGGTATTGTGACTATTACTGTAAACAGTGCCAGTAGTGCTGACAGCATGATATATCAAATGTAGCGGAACAGACAAAAGAAGAGGCGGTGGAGAGAGAGAGAGCGAGAGAGAGAGAGAGCGAGAGAGCGAGAGAGCGAGAGAGAGGAGAGGTTTCATAGATGTTATATTCATGTGACATATTCAGTAGAAGTGCCAAAGAAGCTGGGAAGGTTCCAATCCCTGAACTGGCAGGGCATGACTGAAGTGTCGTAGACAGGGCTGCCCACCACTTCGGGCACATGTGCTCACTGCCCCCTAGTGTGTGAATTTGTGCATGTGTGTGTGTGTCACTGTGTGCAGTGGACAAATTCCCTTGTGTGCAGCACAGTGGGTCTGTGAGCACCTTCACCTTCACCTGAAGGTGTGGTAGGGGACAGTATGAAGCAATAACAGTAGTTGTAGATTGTCCGAGCTTTTTTTGGACACCCCTTCTAATGAATGCATTCAGCACATACACAGATTGTCTAGTCCCCGTAGAGAAGTAGTGGCAATAGAATAGGACTCTCCGGAGCAGATAAACATGAATCCATTGGCATCCATAGGAGTTTAAACCCCCAACCATTGGAATGATGAGTTTTGCGATGAGTTGTGATCATCCAACATCCTGACCTCACTAATGTTCGGGTCACTGAATCAAATCCAATCACAGCAATCAAACCCTCACAACACTGCATCGCAATCCTTGTCTTCCCTGGACAGTAGAGACAGTTCCAACTCTTTTTAATACCCTCTATTTCAGATGAATATATTTATGGGGCCTGGGGGCACTGCTGACCGTGTGGCACATTCGGGGGTGACTCTGCTGGATGGCAGGATGACTGGTCAGTCTTTAGCTCCCTCATATCATAAAGTCAAATTTAATCACAGAATCTGGTGTTTATAGTGACGGTGGATTTATCTCTGTCTGCTTCACGGCGTCACTTTGATTTGGTGATCAGTCACTCAATCAGACGGTGTGAAAACACACCACTCGACCACCGTGCAGCCGTCGCTGGATGAGCATGGCTGCAGTCTGTGTAGAGGCGTTGTTTTTTTGTTTGCTGCTGGAATTAAAGTACCTCATTATATATCTGTTTGCATTTTTTTTGTTGAATTATTTCATTAATCATCGGATGTAATGTTTCTATTTCCCATATGAGACCGGATATGTTGGAATGCACAAGTGGAGCACAATTATTAGCTCTTTTTTCCATCTGCATGCATAATAATTCAGTATGCAGGTGGTGGAAAAGCGCTATGGGACTGTGAAGTGGCATACAGTCTGTGAATGGCTTTATACAATTAGCTTGTAGCAGGGTTTTTGCTGTTCAGACCAATTAGAAATGTGTGCTTTGAAGGTTTTGTTGTGGATCTTCTTGAACATAGAGATATTTTATTATTAGTAGCAGTTATTTTACATTATGTTTACATAGAAAAATACATGTATGACACTATAATAATTCCTTTTTGGATTGTAGATATAACATGTTGGTAACATATTTGCATATACTGTGTGTTACATATCATTACATAGAAAATGGCCACTTTCATAAACGTTCCATACGTTCCGATCAAAAATTGAATATTGTGGAAGAATATATGTTTGTGTTACTAATTTCATACAAAAAGTTCTGATTTTTTTTTAAATTGTTGATCAGAATGGCTTATAGCCAGAAATCCTGAATCTCACATTATTACAAAAATAAATTCAGGTTTGACTAAATTACAAATCAGTACCTAATAATTAAAACAAAGTCCTGAAAAGCTTGAATTCTCTCACATATAATAAATATATAATATGACAGTTTACAAGTTTTTGAACTTGATTTACATAAAAAAAACAATAGGTTCAATTATGAAACTATATATATATGTATATGTATAACTATATAACTATAATATATATATATATATATATATATATATATATGTATATGTAAACTAATGGTGTTTTAAAACAGTATCTGGATTTTATTGCCTATACTTTATACATTTTATACATACTTTGTAAACAAATCATTATATCATTAATTAGATAGATAGATAGATAGATAGATAGATAGATAGATAGATAGATAGATAGATAGATAGATAGATAGATAGATAGATAGATAGAGAGAGTGACTAAATAATAACCATATTAGTACATATTTGTTATACCTAATTGGATTATAGCTGATTTTATTACTTTTTTATTCATTTTAATTCATTAATTTTGTTTGTACACAAATTTTAGTGAAAAATAATGTTTCAGGCTCCAAGTGGCTCAGCGGTTAAGGACTGCAGGTTCGAATCCCGGGTCATACTGCTTGCCATTGGCAGCCGGAGTGTGAGACAGCAAAATTGGTGATGCCCTCTCTGGGTGGGATGTTCTCCAGATGGTGTTCTCTCCCCACATAACATTGAATGTGTACATATATTTTGAAATGTATGTCTGATATTTGTGATATATGTACATATATGACCATGTAAAAGATTTTCGTATCGTATGGGTGAAACTTCTTGAAGCATTTATAAAGTTCATAGCTGATGGCATTTATAAATGATGGGTTAAAGAAACCCATGGAAAGATTTTTTTAATGAAATCCTGGTAACCTGGACCCTGGACAGTTTGTCACACTTAATCGAGTAGATGATACTCCAACACTACTCCAATATTAAATCCATGTGTGTCCTCTCCAGTGCTGTAGATCTCCAGAAACAGACCTGGTCTTTGGTGCCAGTCCAAAGAACTCATTTTGGTGCCTTCATCATTAACGGTGTTGCTGGAAGATACTGAGCTGCTGACCTGTGTTCATGGCCTTGCATTTGGTGAGCTTGTACATGGCCTACATGGTCATGTGATTGATAGTGTGTGACAGGGATTCCATATACAGGACACAGTGGGCCCCAGTCTTCAGTATTGATCGCCTGTGGAAATATAGGAGCTGTAAAAGGCCATAACTGGATCTTATGGTCGGAGTGTCCGAGCAGTACGTCTCCTGATCTTAACTGTGTTTAATCTGATGTTTAGGTCATAATAAAAATCTCCTAATAGGTCTTCATTTTCATGTTTAGAAGTACCTTCAAGTGCTCGTGTAACCTAAGGCCATCAATATAGCGGGAAATGCTTCACCCCAATGCAGCCATTCAGCCGGTGATGAAGAAGGATATTAAGTCAGCTGCCTCCACAGATTGCTGATAAACTGTAGCTTCTGGCCTCTGAAATACATTCGCGCAGCACATTTCTGACCCCGTTTAACGGGGCAAGGGACTATTTCCCTCAAAGCCATTATTCCCAGGTCAGTTAAACACGAGACCCTGTCATCTAAGCCAATGTTTCCATTCCTCATCCCCCTTTACCAGAGCCCATTTACTGATTGGTTTGCAGCCGACTATCATGCTGACAGTTGGCTGTGATTGGACGATATGAATCAGCCAGAATCAGCCAGAACACTTGAGTCAGCAAAAGTGACAAGTTTCTCGCTTCTCAAAGTTGGACGCAGGCCGAAAGCAATCCCCCCAGGAGCCTGTCTTGTTTGAGAAGCATGCAGAGCCTTTTAAGAACAGGTTACCTCTGGGACTTGGCCAAACAAAGTCAGCGTGACATCGAGCTAATCTACCTGTGTTTCGTTCTGGTTTTTTTTCTCCTCTCTTTTAGTAAAAGAGGAGGGGCAGATAAGAAGCTGCAGGTAAGTGAGAGAGAGAGAGAGAGAGAGAGAGAAAAATGCTGCACCCTAAGGAAATTGGTTGCTGAAAGGGTCTGATTGTGGATGCTTGAAGAAAGATAACAGAATTGGGGCCACAGTGTGTACGGTAGATTGAGAGATGAAAAGTGACAGCAGCAGAAGTACTGAGTTTGTTGTGACTGAAGTGTGTGGAAGGTGATAGACTGAAAGAGGTTATGGGTACAGTATTGCAGAAGGAAATTGGCCAGGGGAAATATGTGGGACAGCTACAAAGTATTGAATATGAATGGTTGAAATGGATAAAAAGTGAATGCTGTATCCCTACTGTACTCTAGTGTTATCTCTATATATTTACAGTATGTGTATATATATATATATATATAAAACATGTGCTCACCTTGCATGGTAGTAACAGATGGCATTGCAAGAGGATGATCAGGCTGTAAATACCTGCAGGGTGTGTATGTGTATATATATATATATATATATATATATATAGCCCCTTTTCACGCTGTTTTTCAATGTTCAGGACCACAGAACCACCACAGAGCTACATTTATGTGGGTGGTGGGTCGATCTCAGCACTGCAGTGACACTGAAATGGTGGTGGTGTGTTAGTGTGTGTTGCACTGATACCAGTGGATGAGACACAGAAGTGCTGCTGGACTGTCATTGAAGTGTCACAGAAGTGTCATTGCTGGACTGAGAACAGGCCACCACCCCGACATTTCCAGCCGACAGCGTCCTGTGAGCACTGAAGAAAGACTGGAGCATGACCAGCACACACTGTGCAGATGAGCTTCTGTCTCATAGCTTGGACAGTGAGTGGACACAGTGGTTAAACATTCCACTCAGCACAACACACCAGCATCGTGCCAGTGTGACTGCAGTGCTAAGAATGACCCCAAAACCCGCACAATACCTGCTCTGTGGTGGTCCTGTGGGGTCCTGACCACTGACGATCAGGGTGAAAGGAGGATGATGAAGTATGCAGAGAAACAGATGGTCTACAGTCTGTAATCGAAGAAGTACAACATGCTCCTGTATGGTCGGAGAAGCTGGTGGTCATAATGTTATGGTTGACTGGTATATGCCAGCAGCATGGCTATATTGCAATCCCTTATTTCTTTTCTTCCCATTAATTCTATTACAGCACAGATGTCACCGCTGTGACATCCACACCCCTGGCTGCTCCTGGCTGCTACTCCACCTCCCCTGAATACTAATTCCCGCTGTTCTATTACCTGTTAATCAGCGTATGCTACATATTCAGTGTGTTTCCTAAGGCCTCGGGTCATCCCATCACATTCCATTCTCTACTCGGCCTCCATTCAAGCATTTTTATGAACCTTCACCATCTTGAAGTGTGTCTCCAAGCCATTCTCTTTGAAGGTGAATGGGAGGGGCACGCAAAGCCCTCCAGAAGCTGGTAGCGAGGAGCTGCAGTGGCTCACGAAACAGTTGCTTTCACATCCTGCAATTTCGTGCTACAGGAGAGTCATCGGAACGTTACTTCAATAAAGACACACAGTATTCCGTTTCTTGCTGTGACAGACAGATGGGCGAAGCACGGGTCAAGGCCGATTCAAGCCTTTCATGTTGAAACAGCCTTTGACTTTTTCAGCCGAGGATGCGGAGAGTGAAGCATAATGAGAGTGCCATTTGTAACAAAGGTGCAGTGGTGGGAGAGTGTCTTGCTGAAGGCTTGCAGGCCTCGTCGACGTACCAGTTCTTGTCTTCTAGCTGTAAAGTTCTCTGGTTCACTCATGAGGGGGGGGTCTGGTGTCTGGTGTCCGAATGGAGGGCTTAGCTCGTCGGACATCATATCTGGAAGAACAGTATACATTTAACAGTGTGTACAAATAAACACACTATAAGGACCCAACTATTGGGACATCGATTGTGCAATGTTTCTCTCCTCCTGCTTTTGTGCTTTTGTTGGAGCAACCTTCTCCACGTCTACTGTCCATGGCCGGGTTTCTACTACATGTTGGAACATTGCAGTGAGGATTTGAGTGCATTCACAATGTTGGGTGTTCCCTACCCTACCTCCTCCCCAATGCACCAACTCCACAGCTCAATGTCGGGGGGGCTTTATACCCCTTTGGTCAACACCTGGCGCCAATAGGGTCATGTTTACCTGCTCCAAAGAGTCCTATTGTCCTAACGGCAGTACTTCTCTACATGGACTTGACAAGACGTGTGTGCATTTCCACACCTGTGTCATCAACGGTGCAGCCAGTTGCATTAATTAGGAGGGATGAACAGTGTATTTCAGTATCGGAGACGTCAGGCGGTCTCCTCCCAATCATTGTAAGCTACACAGTCCGAAGATGAAAAAAATGACACTGACACTGTGACACTGTCTACAGCTCAGTTTCATTATCCACACTTTCCCAGAGTTACAGACACATGGACTCAGTGTACCCCTTATCCGGAACATCCACAGGGAAGGAGGGATGTCTAACACTGCCATTCATTCAGTCTGTAATGCAGGCGTTTTGCAATCATCCACAGAAGGCACTTGAGTTGCAAGTTTTAGCTTTGTGGACTTGTGGAACTTAACTTAAATCCATAGTGATAGTATCTGAAAAAGAGAGGTTCCTTAGTTAAAACAATGGGTCTGTATTGGTTCTATAAACGAAAGAACCATTTGTGGAAAGCTTTATGTAGATGACTGTTCATACAATCGTTGAGCCCAAAAGAGATCAACTCAACGACTGCAATGGTGTCGAGACAGCAGGTCACACACTCTGGTGCTCTATTCCAACAGGATGACGCTCGTCCACATACCACTGCTGTCTCAAGCTCTTGTCTTGAAGACACAGATACTACGCCGTGGTCGGTCTCATCTCCAGACCTTTCCTTGATTGAAAATGTGTGGGATGCTATTGGACGCTCTTGGAACACTCCACCCCTACCACACCATCTGCAGAACCGAGTGAGAACATTCAAGCTGCATGGGATGGATCATCACAGGACACCATTCGGAACCTCTACAACTCCATGCAGAGACACCACATCTTAATCTTTGGAGTGACACCGACTATATATCGATTTTTATCACCAGTAAACATCAAAGAACATCTGCACACTTCTTAAAGTGTGTTTCCTCTCCCTAAAGATAAGTCGTGCTTATAATGGCAGTGTGGGCTCTCTCACAGGTTCTCCCGTGAAGCTGAACACCTGGATGCAGGCAGTGACAGCATTTCTTGCCACAGCAGTGACTCTATTCATGCTTTCTACTGAGAGTACTCTCAGATTTCTTCAGCTGGGGCTCAATCTGAATTCACTAATCCCTCTCATTACAGCCAGACGTCAGCTCCACTTACTCTGCATCAGTCTGCAGGAGATACATCAAATCTGGCTCACTTCACTCCCCACAGAGCAAGGGCTCATGAATATACATGCAGGATGTATTGAGCTTCAGAAACACATGTAAAAAAAGAAATAATAAATAATAAAAAACCAACACTGTGCCCATTAAAATATTGATGTCCTTTTCATCTTAGATATTGACATGATAACTAGTGTCATGTATGAAGCTCGAGGGATTCCTGTTGCCTGTCTTCTGTGAAATGCATCTGCTGGCCTCTTGTAAACAGTGCTCGCAACAGCGCCGTGTGCAACCTTCAGGGTCAGTTCTCCCTCTGCTGACGTGATTTCGGGGGTTTTTTGCTGCTTGGGAATGAATTGTTCGTGAACTCAAGTGTTTTTTTTTTAAATGTTTTCCATATCTGCTCTCCACATTCTTGAACTCTATGTGAACTGTGGCATTTATTCAATCTGCAGGATCGATATGAGAGAGGTCTTGGTGTTCGTTCAAGCTGGAGAATTTGCCCTTACGATTGCCACGTTCTCTTCTTGTTTAACAGAGCGATTTTCTTGCATGGGGTCAGGGCAGGCTTCAGGGAAGGAATCTGATTTCCTGCTTTTCATCTCAGTAATTATGTCCTTTTTTTTTTTCCTTAGGATCACACTTTCAGTAGAAAGTGATGATGTTCATAATTAACACTAATTATTGCTTGTCTGGGAAGGTGCTTAGTCGTGCTGCTGCCTCGCAGACTGAAGCATATGGGAGGTTCCACTGGATAACTCACTGATGGTCAGGAGAGCAGCAGACAGGATTGGATTTGGTATGTTACATTTATTAATGAAACGGTTAAACCTGAAGTATGGCTGCAGTCTCGCTGAGGGCCACATGCCGCGATTTGGAATGAGTCACTTTGCTCTGAGGGGCGTGGCAGTGGTATGTAGTGTGTCTCATACAGCTACAGGGGACTGGGGTTGTGGGTTTCATCCCTCCTCGGGTTTGTTGTGTGTGAGAAGTTTGATGTGCTCTCCTTGTGTCCATGTGGGTTTCCGTTGGGCATGGTAGATGAATTGACCATGCTAAATTGACCCCTAGGCATGAGTGTGGACATACCATTAGGGGTGGACAATATGATGATTTTTGTATTGAAATCATGACAAATATTGTTTTTGTGATGGGAAATTGGATATCATGGATATGATGGACATCATCAGTGCTTATAGAACATTGAACAACACATTATATTACTCGGTGAAAGTCTCTTAAAGCTCTTAAATGTTGAAATTGCAACAGTAGGGTAGCTAGTGGTGGAGCGAGATGCTCTCATATACATATACTCATTATCAAAAAATAGTTGCACCCAGATAGAATCAGCAGATTGACGGCATCTTCATTGATAAGTCCTGCTTTAGTCTGTGGTCAGTACCAAGATCAAAAGATCAGTACAATGCCAGATCACATTTGACAGCCCAGTGTTACATAAATGAGTTCCTGCAGGACGATGCTCGTCCACATACTGCTGCCGTCTCAAGGTCTCGTCTTGAAGACACAGATACTACGCCGTGGTTGGTCTCATCTCCAGACCCATCCCTGATTGAAAATGTGTGGGATGCTATTGGACGCTCTATCATTACTCCACCCCTACCACACCATCTGCAGAACTGAGTTAGAACATTCAAGCTTCATGGGATGGATCATCACAGAACACCATTAGGAACCTCCTCGTCGTGGTAATGAATTACCCCCAGACACCTGAATGTCTCTTAAAGCTGCTAGGGTGCTATCACTGTACACACCTGGTGAGATATTGAGGCGGAGTGCAGATTGATGATGCTGGGGGGGAAAAAATTTGCAACAGTAGGGGAGCTGGTGGTGGAGAGAGATGCTCTCAGTGAGAGAGCGGCACTGAACAAGAGCTATCCATCTCACTCAGTGTTGAGGACATTGCTATGCATGAAAGGGGAAACCATCTCAACAGAATCTTGGGAAAACATGCCTTTCTCAGCAGTTCCCTTTTTTTTTTTTAATCTAGCTGGAGGGCCGTGTTGATATTCTGATGTGCTACGGCCGGAGATCTGTGACTTTTCCCCCTGTGTCTGACATTTCACTTGCTGGTGTCCAAAGCACTGCAGCTGTGCACTCGCTGATGTCTCAAGGCAGTGCACATACAGTGTGAAGAACAAACACAGCACAGTTACAGCAGAGGAGTTAATCTCTCTCTCCCTCTCTCTCTCTCTCTCTCTCTCTCTCTCCCTCTCTCCCTCTCTATCTCTCTGTCTCTCTCGCTTTGGTTCTCTGAACCCGTGCGTACCTTACCTACACTACATACACTGCAGATACCATGCTGCCATGTTCACAGTGGAGCCTAATCTTCACGGCAAATATTAAATGCAGCCATTTCTCAGTACTGAGCACCTATTAAGACGTTTTATTGTTTAAATAATCGTGTGCAGTGATACCGTCTTCTTCCTTCTGCAAATCATTTACTTTGTGGGGGTGGGTTCTCGACCGTCGGCTTGTGTTCTCCCAGTTTCGGAACGGGTATTGTCCAAGTACTCTGGTTTCCTCCACCTCCTCAAAACACTCGGTAATAGGACCAGCTAGATTCATTTACCCCCTGTGTGTGTGTGTGTGTGTGTGTGTGTGTGTGTGTGTGTGTGTGTGTGTGTGTGTGTGTGTGTGTGTGTGTGTGTGCGTGTGAATGGGTACGCCTGTGTGTTACTTTGTGATGGACTAGTGCCCAAGTCAGGGTGTAATCCATCATAAAGTATGTGTGCCTTGCAACCATTGATTCTGAGCAGCCTCCTGCCCCACCATGACCCTAAGCAGGACAAGTGGGTGAGAAGAAGAAAGGTTGCATAATATTGTATTTTGAGTGTTACATATACAAGCATGCTCATCAACCATCAAACAGTATGAAGCTCAGATGCAGAAGATAAGAGAGAGAGAGAGAGAGAGAGCAGACTGTTCTGAAATTGAATCCATATTTCAAAATAAATTAAGTGTAATTGATCCTGACGCCCCAAAAGCAATGCCATGTTTACATCATCGTAGATATACATTTACTTGTGCTGGGTAATTCGTTCAAAATCAATGGAAACAGACATTCAGCTCCTCCATGATGATCATTTCTTTTCATTCTGTTAATATTTTCTAAAAAATCTGTAAATGCTTTCCCTCGCTGTGCTTGTTTTCGTGTTCTGTCCCCTTAAAAACATGCTATTGACAGAGCAGCTCGAACCAACAAATCAAGTCCATCAGCTCATACCAAAGACAAACGTTTTGTCCATCATTTGGACACAATTTGTCTTTAGTGAAGAGGACACTGAAGAAAAAAACAACAACAACAAACTAAACAACCATTCATTAATTGTAATCAAGGTAAAATGTTCAGTTAATCGCAGCAGCACTAACTAGCCGCACCCAGGTGGACTCAACAGACTGGTGGCAGACTGTCATGGAGTCTCTCAGCATGGTAGCGGGTCATCTTCAGTACTTTTGTCTCGATGGAGGCGACCAACGAATCCGTGTGTGGAGGCACCCTGCTCATCACCAAGATCAAGAGCCGTACGATGCCAGGTCACTTTTGGTTTTCATGTTTAATGAGGTCCTGCGACCAGTGGTCCTACCTTTTCTGAACATACACTCCAATTCCCTTTCTGTTTGATACACTCTTTCGTCTTCTCTACTAAAGCAATTCTTAAGTCATTATTTTTAAAATTCACAACATGCTTTATAAATAAGCCACAATTATATCATGGAACCAAAAACAGTGTCCGACACTCAGATGTTTCCTCAAATCGAAGGTGTGAAATACTAGTACAATACTGTTTTGACTGTAACATTAACAGTAGGTTCCGTCTCTCCGATGAAAATCATAAACTCGCTTTTTTACGCAGTCGTCCAAAACTCACCTTCAAATCATTTCAGTTGTAACATTTAAATCACCGTTTTGGCAGGAAATCAAGCTTTGAAATAATTACAAATCACGATGCTGACAATCAGAGCAACATTAGCCGCACCTGCTCGCCGCACATCCCCGGCGCAGTGTGGAGAAGCGATTTCTCTGCCTTTCTCCAGGCTCCTTCTGTCTCATCAAAGGCCCAGAGAGCAGCGCTTTCTCAGAATTCATGTTTCGAATATGTCTGCGGTTTTCTCACATCAAGAGCTGCTTTGCAGGACCACGTTTGATATTTCAGTCAAGACTCAGCCCACACAACGGCAAGAAGAAGGAGCTCGCAGGTAGTTTCAGCTCAGACACTCGCCATATTTCTTACCTTTTTATGAAGGTATGCTTTTAAAAAGGAGCTCTTAAATGGATCTTTAATATCACGAATATATATAATATTTACAGGCATATTTATCGCTGCTGTCCAGTGAAAACCATGTATCTCCGTTTTTTGTCTGTTTTTAGTTTTCACCATGATTTAGACACTGCAGCTAATCTGTACACTGTATAAACAGTTTAGGATGAATAGACGAATAGAAATGCTCTAAAATGACTGTTATATACTCTCATTTTACACTGGACAGTGACTATATATATATATGTGTGTGTGTGTGTGTGTGTGTGTGTGTGATATAAATATTCTTAATTATTAATATTAATTATAAAACAATATTATTAGAATAAATACTAATAACATTCTGACAAAAAGTGGTGCTTTTCCATCAGTATGTTCATTAAACATCTCAAAGTTCTCCACATGGGAGTCTTGTATTATTTATATTCTCATCAACACCTGTTGTTACAGAGATCCTGGGTTCCTTAAATTCATCTTCATTTGAGATAGAATTTAAATATTTAAATATTTATTAGATTTTTTGCCTATATATGTCAAAACCCCTGACGCAAAGTGGACAACCTGAATGTTCCTTAATATTATTATTATGTATGTATGCATTGAACCAAGCAAAGAAGGAGAGGAACCTATCCCTCCCTTCTCATGTTCCTCTATAACCAAATATGTGGGTCAGTGATGTCATCAGCCCCGCCCTCTCTCTCTGATCAGTCAGAGTCTGTGTGCAGGTTGAGCATATTCACCTGGACAGAGCAGTAAACAGGCACTGGAAGCTGATTTGGAATTTAACTGGGATAATTCAGTTAGTGCATCGTGTCTGAAGGTTACTCTAATCCTGAGTTATGACGCCTGGAAAAATGCGTAGAGAACCTTGGGCTCTAAGAGTTCAAATGAATGTTGTGTCTGTGTTAAAGTTAATGGAAGTTGTTTTGTCACTAAGACTAATCAGCTCATAGGTGGGTAATATTTGACAGGAAACAGTGGGCTTTGATTCACAGCACTCACTCCTACGCCCTCATGGAACCGGTTTTGTGTGTGTGGTGTGAGGAATGTGAGGTGTCGTGCATTGTTGTGACACTGCAATGTATGAAATTGGCAGCACAATGTCAGTAATCCATGCCAGGCCATCAAAATGCTAAAGAAGATTAGACGATGTATCACAAATATGCTTAGAGTGATGAGATGAACCATTTATATGCTTATAAGTTGCATAAATACAAGCTTTCCTCAAGCCACTGAAGAAGCAGGAGACGAACAGAGTGTTTTCCGATTCCACAGGGTAATGCTCCCTGATCGGGGTGGGGGGTGGGTGTGTGTGGGGGGGGGGTTCAGCAGGAGAGCGAGACCAGGCATTAAACTGCAGAATAGCAGAGGCTTAGAAGATAAAGTACTAAACATTCCCATCAATACACCTCCCTCCCTCATCCCCCATGCTGGAGTGAGCTTAGTGTACATGTCATTTTTCAAGGTTTAAATGGTTTACACAGAGTTGGAGAAACTGCGTGCGTGTGTGTGTGTGTGCGTGTGTGTGTGTGTGTGTGTGTGTGTGTGTGTGTGTGTTGGGGGGTGGTGGTAATAGATTGAAAGGTATTGTGTGGTTTTCTTTAAAAAAGAAAGAAAGAAAAGGAAAGGAAGCACAATTCCAAAATGTCAACATAATGCAACATGCAGGGACAGCACAAAGCCTGCCTTGCCGGCACATTTCCCTGATTGTTTGTGTGTGTTTTTTTTGTTTTGCCCGGGGCCAAGTGCAAATTGTCAACCTGGAGCCTAGGCAATTTTCCCAACCGAACCAACAGGTAATGTGATTATTTGTAGATCCGAGTTTTAACGATGCCTCTTAGACTGAATGTATGTCAAAGTTACGGCTTAATGAACGTTAAAAAAAATATTGCACGGCTGCTGTGGGCTGATGAGCCGTGTGCTGAAAGTCGCTTAGCTCGTTCCGACCTCCCCGTTCCAATCGTACATGTGTATGCATCCTGCCCATGGAATAACAGCCTCCGTATTACAAAACGCTGTCCTTGCAGGGCAAGACAATTTCCTTTGAACCAACTTACACGCACACACACACATCTCAAGTCAGAATAACAAGCTTGCAGTGATGCATATATTTCCAAGCTTCTTCAGATGCAATTCAAGGACAGTTACCTTGAAAACACTGCCTCAGAACAGGAACCCAGAACTCATTTGTTTTATTATTTGTTGATATAGGCTTGGGGCTTGGTTACTCCGAGAATAATCAACAGACCGCCGTGTGAGCAGTTATCAGTCAGCAATCCAGCTCGCAAAACAACCGAATCAATCCCAGGTTAAATGCCGAATCAGCTTCCAGTGCATGTTTACTGCTCTGTCCACCTGCACATGCTCAACCTGCATACAGACTCGGACTGATCAGTGAGAGGGGGCGGGGCTGATGGCATCGCTGAAGATGGGCTGGACTAAAAGGTGTTGAGATAGGGGATGGTGGTGGAGTGATGGGGCATTAAACAGAAGGAGATGGAGTACTGGGAGACTGAGGAGATGGGGTGGAGTTTTATATCTATATGGGGATATGAACAGAGTGGGGTATGGGCTGAGGTGATGCTGTTAATATATTGAATTTGAACGTTTTTTAATTACATTCTGTCTCAGTCTGCTCCCTCGCTCCTCTCCGCCTCCTGTTCTCATCATCTCTTCTACTTTGTTTTCTTCCACCCCCATCCACGCTCTCACAGAGGGGACATAGAAATGAAGATCCAATTTCAACGTGTTTAAATATAGTGGAACAAACAAGGATTTCACCAGGTGTCCTTATTTTGTCACATCGTATTTTTTAATGCCAATCACTTTTCAGCTAAAATACACCGGGATATGATTTTTTTGGTCCGTATTGCCCAGCCCTAAGATTAGATATGAAAACACGAAATACGGAATTCAGTATAAACACCTAGAGACAGAAGATGCAGAAGATACTAACGCTACCCTCTGACTGAATGTCATGACATTGGTCTAACTGCAGAATCAGTGCTCAGTTAATTGCTACTGGAAATGATGGGTCTTTAGTCGGTGTTTGACAGCAGCAAGCAACTCAGCTGTTCAGACACCCGGGGGAAGTTCATCCTACCAGCACAGGTCCAGAACAGAGCTGGTTCTGTGTTCGTTTGATAGTGTCTGACCTTTGACACAAAAATAAAAGCTGCTTGCCAGAGAATCTCAGGGCAGATTTCCCAGACAGGGATTAAGCCTTGTCCTAGACTACGCGTTGTGTTCAGGGGAAAATCACTATTCACTCTGTAGTCGAACACTCGGTTTAAACCCTGTCTGGGAAACTGGCCCTCAGAAAGTCTCAGGAAAACATTAGGCTTAATTAACTTTACGTGAAGTCAGTGGAGACAGGCTTAAAAACAGC
This sequence comes from Acestrorhynchus altus, assembly GCA_034509495.1. Lineage (NCBI taxonomy): Eukaryota > Metazoa > Chordata > Actinopteri > Characiformes > Acestrorhynchidae > Acestrorhynchus > Acestrorhynchus altus. The sequence continues at coordinate 3,805,762 of CM067513.1, forward strand.
GATAACAAGGTCCATGGCAGGCGTGGACGATGGTCATAGCTGGCACATAATGCTACGGTCACAATGTCCCAGGAGGCTGGCAGTCAACTAATGCCATGCTAGTAATTCTGGACAAGGGCCATGATAACAAATGCCACTAGTGATGTGGGTAGCCGTGGCTGGCTGGTTAGGGAACCAGCCTTGTGAGTGGATGGTTTCCAGTTTGATTCCCTGAACAGGAAGGACATGACTTAAGTGCCCTTGAGTAAGGCACTCTAGTGCCCGGCTGCTCCCCGGGTGCCATGGTAAAGCTGCCCAGCACCACACATGTGCTGACTGCCCCCTAGTGTATGACAAATACCCCTATGTGCAAATCATTGGATCTATATGCATGTTTATATTTAACTAGATAGCTAATGACATCAGGATAATGTCACCATAACCAGAGGCCACTCCTCCAGAACCCCCAAGAGTGTCGCGAAAAGAGGCGGTGCTAAAAGGCTCGAAGGGTTCTTGGTTTAGATTAGTTCTTGAGTTTTGACCATTGCCATCGGGTAGGGAACGGGACAGTCCACGCCTGGCTTTGTAGGCCAGTGTCAGGAAGAGCTCAAGGTATTTGCTACCAAAGCAAAACCTGTATAAGGTAATTCTGGAGCTTTACATGTAGAATCTTTGAAGATTGAATGTAAATCGAAAGCAAGTCTGCAATTGCCTCGAAATGTGTCCTTCCACACTGTGATTTCTGGTTGCGACTTCAGTGGCTTTCAGAGGTACAAGCTGTGGTCCAGGCTCCGTGATAACAGCCACAGTCAGAAGCCAGAAATTGGCTTGATTTTTCACATACAGAGGAAAAATAAAGCAACTGCAAAATGAAGCCTTAAGGGTGAAAGATACGGAATGATAAGAGCGTCGAACCCAAGCTTGTTTCCCTTTATTTCCATACGATCGAAAACCAGCCGTTATGCAGAAAGTAGGTGCACGTCGCTTGCATCACTGCAGATTTAATTATCCAATTCACTTTTAAACTATGTAGTTGCACTTAATGTTCTAACACTGTTCTGCCTGATTGTCATAATCATGTATGAATGTGAATATTCTTTGAATTTAATTACGCTGAGCTTTCGGCAAAAGTGCATTACAGCGACACAGCAGGACGGTATCTTGTAAAATCCCGTCTGTATGAGTTGTACAGCGTTTCAAGGCTGCAGCAATGGACTTTCTTCGACAGCGTGTCCTTTCTGTTTGTCCAGGTAGTCCAGGTAGTCTGAGTGAGATTAAATAACATCTCTTTCACAGCCTCATTTCATTGGAAGAGAGGATCGACAGGGCACTTAACACACCGGTCCCTCTCAAATTGCCTGGACCAGATAAGTGGACATGCCTTGGGCCAAAGAGCATGGGCCGAGTAATGACAACATGGAGAAATATGATAAGCCCTTATCTCGGGGCTCTAGTCCCTTCCCTACTGGAAAATATGATTACACATCTCCACAGGCGAATCACATAGGTGAGCTAACAGAAAAAGACAGCAAATATGTCTCACGCCAGCCCGGTGTTATAAGCGGTCATGGTTTTGGAGGTCAGTTATACCTTTAGAGAGCCTCGTCAGGATGACGGCTAGGTAATGGTCGTTGTAGAGTCTTAAAATATAAACTTTTTGAGGTACACACTAGAAAAGAGCCATTTCTTCGATGTGTGAAGAACATTTTACAGGCTTGGAAAGTCAATGGAAAGGATGTTTACCAATTGAACCAGTATGGCTTACGGAACCAGTAGTGGTCATTCTGTGGTGTTTTTCAAAGAACCATTTTTAGTACCTTTACTTTTGAAAGCTGTGTGTACCAGTGTATCTAAAAACAAAGTGCATGAGAAAGTACATTTTTGTTCATAATTAATAAAAAAAATGCAAACAAATTTTATATTCATTAAATGAAAAGTGAAACATGTCTTTTTTTTTGGTTTTAATTTTGCTTAAAGCTAATAAAAACCAGAAATGAAGTATCTGAGATTTATTTAATTATTTAATTAATTTTTATTATTTATATAAATTCCATCCATCCATCCATTTTCCAGGCAAGTCTGAGCGCAAGGCCGGGAAACAACCCTAGACAGGGCGCTAGTCCATCGTAGGGCTCACACACACACACACACACACACACACACACACACACACACACTAAGAGCCACTTTAGAGTTATCAATTCACCTAATTTATCAAATTAATTGACCAAATTACTGTATACATTAGAGAAACACATACGTTCATTCATGGACCCAATGTTTGGCTGGGGTTACTGCATCGATGTGTTGTGGTATGGAAGCAGTCAGCTTGTGGCACTGCTGAGATGTTATTGAAGCCCAGGTTGCTCTGATAGTGGCCTTCAGCTTGGCTGTATTGTTGGGTCGGGTGTCTCTCATCTTCTTCTTGACAACACCTTGTAGACTCTCTATTGGGCTGAAATCCACAAAGTTGCCTATCTGATCTGTCAGGGTGACATTAAGGTCAGCAAACCTTTTGGTAAATGTTATGTCACCGTGGGCAGAAGCTGAGTCCTCTTCATAAAGCTTGTCAGCAGATGGAAGTATGGAATGCTCTGAAGTCTCTTGGTTGATTCTACATTGACCCTGGACCTGATAAAACACAATGGCCCAACACCAACAGATGACCCTTTAAACCATCATAGACTGGTGAACTTCACACTGGACTTCAGACACCTTGGATTCTGTGCCTCTCCACTCTTTCTCCAGACTCGTGGAGCTTGAATTGAGACTCTAGAATGAAATTAAATACAGAATTTATTTTCGTCCAAAAAGAGAACTTTGCACTAATCAATAGTGTGGTTCTTTTTCTCCTTAGTCCATGTAAGACTTCTGATGCTGTCTCTGCTTCAGGAGGGGCTTGATATTAGGAATGTTGTGGTTGGAGACATCTGTGCATGATGGTCTTGATAGAGTGACACCAGCATGTGGTCATCTCTGCTGCTCGTGCACCATTTCTCACCACATTTTCCCCTTCCCGTCCACTTTGATACAGCACTCTGAGAACAACCAGCAATGACGTTCTGTGGCTGACCCTCTTCGTGGAGGGGGTCAGTGATCATCTTCCAGGACAAATGTCATGGTCAAGTCAGCAGTCACCATGATTGTGTTTGTTTCTGCTGAAATAGAAAATGTGTGTGAATCTTGATTTACTCAAATGATTTTGAGAACAAAAAAGGCATGAAATATTTCATTTTTCACGTTATGTGTATATTGAATTCTATTGTAGAGTAGTAGGTTCTTCCAAAACCAACACTGTGACACATCTCCCACTGTTTTGAGCTCCACCTTATGGCAATGTCGGTGTTCTTCAGAGCTACTGGAAGGTCATGGAAAAAGCAATACTCATAAAACATAACATTCTAGACCAATGAAGTTGATGCCATTGATTGTTTCGAGAGCTGACTTTGTAGTACAGCCAAACTTTATGATGTTGAAAAGTAAAGCAGGTGGTGCTGACTAATCTCTGTCAGGTTGATGTAAAAAGACATTTCATTTGCGCAGTTCAGCCAGAAGACCTTTAGTGAGTCGACACCAAGGTCAGCTCAGGTTCCTTCTCTAATAAGAATGGGTTTGCTTTTTGTTGGGTGGCTACGCGGCTCTGATTTTGTATATGAATCTCAGTTTGCTGCACGCTCCAGAAGTGCTGACCCTAATAATATCCCTGCATTGACATGGTGGAATTGAGGCTGTTTTGCGGTCTGTGGAGGAAAGGCTGTTCCTTCACTACATAGGCAGAATGTTCTCATCTTACTCCGGGTTTATAATTCATATTCTGTCACTATAGTGACTACCTATTTTTAGATGATTCTCCTCTTCTTTTAGACTATACTTTTCAGAACCCGTCTCCAGGTCTTATCAAATGTATTCAGAACACATTGGGAGAATGCAGAGATATTGTATTGGGGATAGGTGTTATAGACAAAAACCGAACCTATATGCCTGAGGCTTAGGTCGCTTCCAGTGTTAGGAAACATTCCTTTGTAAAATCGAAGTCATATATTTTAGGTTAATTACATTTAAAGTGATATATTTCAATCATTTAAAAAAAAAAAAAAAACTTTTCATGAGCTAATCAATTCATCATGCCTTTAATTCTATTTGTTTATTTATTTTATTTTATTCTATTTTATTTTATCTATTTCATTTATTTTATTTATTTATTTATTTATTTATTTATTTATTTATTTATTTATTTATTTATTATTATTATTACTTTTTTATTTAATTTTATTTAATTTAATTTTATTTCTATTCTCTTTTATCTATTATTCATTTTATTTTATCTTATTCATCTTATCTTATTTTATTTATTTTATTTATTCATTTATTTTTTGTATTTCTTTTCTTTTATTTTCTTTTATTTTATTTTATTTTATTTTTTTTATTTAATCTAATTTAATTTAATTTATTTTATTTTATTTATTTTATTTATTTATTTTATTTATTTATTTATTTTATTTTATTTTTCTTTCTTTATTTATTTATTTATTTTTGTATTTTCAAGAATGTTCTGGGGTTCTGAGATCTCGCCCAAACGACATGTTTGTTAATATAAAATGCAAATGCCATTTCAAACATTACAGCGTTGCATTCATTCCTCTCCACAGAGATCCTGAAAAGGTCAAGGCACTCGATTAGGCCTGATTTTGTTTCCCTTTAGCCTGAGATCTGTTTATTAAACAGCACTTTTGCAGCTTCAATTACAAACATTTTACCATTTGAAAATATTTCCTTTGGAAATTTCATTCCATTCCCATCAAAGCATTCTTTCAGCCCCGGAGTCGTGAAAGTCATTTCTTCAAGAGCTTTTCAAGCCGCTCATTCCGACTACAGGGATAAGGTGAGGAGTGTTGAAACGGAACGCGACTCAGATGTGTCGATAAACGAGGGTACAAGAAGTAAATGAAAAATATGTGACTGGCTGAGCTGGAAGTATGATTTGTGCATGACTTTCAGCTTATGGAAATTATGGAGTCGGGCCTCAGAGCAAAGAAATGCAAATTGAGTGTTGAGGAAACTGCTTTGCACAAAGTCTTGTTTTTTTAGTTTTTTTTGTCCCATCCAGCATGCTTTTTATGACTCTCCAACAAACTGAGATCATGCAGTTAAACATCTAACCTTTAGAACACTTAGAACAATTTTGCAGGATTTTATAGTTTGAGACAGTAGGAGACAGTAGGAGACCGTCCACATAATGTTATTTTCAGGAGATCCTAGGTTCCTTAAATTCCCCCTCCTTTGAGATATAAATATGAACAACATTTAGAAAATTGTATGAATATCACCATGTTTTAATAAAAAAAACCTTTTGTTTGACACTTTAAATCTCAGAAACTGAAAATACAGGAATTGACAAGTACATTGGCAAGATATTCACAAAAATACATTTTTCATATACCTGGATAGTGGTCCAAATAAAATAAAATAATAAGAAACAACCTGAATGTGTCTATAAATTCATATTATAACACATTTATTCTCAGGACTTTTATTCTGAAATTTGAACGCTGTGTGAGCAAAGAAAGAGAGCAAACAGCTTCTCGATTCTCATTTTCCTCTTTGAACCAATGTGTGGCTCAGTGACTTCATTAGCCCCTCCCCCTCTCTCTGATCAGTCAGAGTGTGTATGCAGGTTGAGCATAAACACATGGACAGAGCAGTAAACATGCACTGAAGCTGCTTGGCCTTAAACTGGGATTTAATTCATTGGAAACGAGTGAATTTAGCTGTTTTCTGAGCTGAATTACTCACTGATAATTCATCACACAGCGATGAGACCACCATGTCTCACGTAGTCTGTTATGGAATGTGTATCGTGTCTGTAGTTTACTCTGATCCTGAGTTATGAAGCCTAGAAAACTGCATGCAACTGCTCACAAAGTGTGTTAAAGGATCCATAAATAAATGAACCATAAATAAAGTTTGTGTCACAAACCTATTATTGTTACCTGCATCTGCAGTCTTAAAAATAAACAAGCTACCAGGGATTCTTTGAGCGACACCATAGAAGACCTACGATTTGTGGTTAAATACCTGAATTATACTGACATTGCCACACACACACACACACACACACACACACACACACACACACACACACACACACACACACACACACACACACACACACACACATATATATATATATATAAATACAGAAGTCAGTGATCCAGTGTGTCTTGGCATTAATAATGTCCCGAGTGTTTGACAGATTGCAGTGAAATAAATGACATTGAGCAGATAGAAACGAAAACGAATTTTGCATCAAGCAGTGAACAATTCTCATTTAATTAAATTGACCTAAAATGACATTTAATATCTTGTGAGATATTCTGCAGCCCTACTTTTAGGAACCAAAAGTAGTTCTTGGCTGGAGAAGTAGAAGGAGTAGGAGTATCATGGAATCTCTGAGCACCTTTTGTAGCACCTTTATTTTGAAGAGTATATGAGCATCAGAGTATGTTTTACTATATGCTATATCAGAACAGATCAGATCAGCCATAACATTAGAATCACCTGCTTAAACAGAAAACAGATGATCAGATTTCACAGCTGAACTGCTACTACTAGTAGTTGTACTCCTCCTCCTCCTCCTCCTACTGCTACTACTGCTACTATTACTAGTTGTACTCCCTCCTCCTCCTCCTCCTCCTCCTCCTACTGCTAGTACTAAGCACTACTTATTACTATTAGTTGTACCTCCTCCCCTCCTCCTCCTCCTCCTCCTACTGCTAGTACTGCTACTACTATTACTAGTTGTACCTCCTCCTCCTCCTCCTCCTCCTACTACTACTTCTACTACTATTACTAGCTGTACTCCTCCTCCTCCTCCTCTCCTCCTACTGCTACTACAACTGTTACTATTACTATTACTAGTTGTACTCCTCCTCCTCCTCCTCCTACTGCTACCATTGCTACTACTATTAATTAGTTGTACCCTCCTCCTCCCCTCCTCCTACTAGTTACTACTGCTACCACTATTGGCTAGTTGTACCTCCTCCTCCTCCTACTGCCACTGCTACTACTATTACTACTAGTTGTACTCCGCCTCCTCCTCCTCCTCCTCCTCCTCCTCCTCCTCCTCTTTCTACTACTAGTAGTTGTACTCCTCCTCCTCCTCCTGGGCTACTACTGCTACTACTGCTGGCCACTATTACTAGTTGTACCCTCCTCCTCCTCCTCCTCCTCCTCCATTTACACTATTCTACTACTATTACTAGTTGTACTCCTCCCCTCCTCCTCCTCCTCCCTCCTCCTCCTATCACACATTGCTACTACTTATTACTGGTTGTACTCCTCCTCCTCCTCCTCCTACTGCTTGTACTGCTACTACTATTACTAGTTGTACTCCTCTTCCTCCTCCTCCTACTGCTAGTACTGCTACTACTATTACTAGTTGTACTCCTCCTCCTCCTCCTCCTCCTCCTCCTCCTCCTACTGCTAGTACTGCGCTGTTTTATTACTAGCTGTACCTACCTCCTCCTACTGCTACTACTGCTACCACTATTACCATGTACCCTCCTCCTCCTCCTCCTCCACCGTTACCACTGGGTTACCACATTACTAGCTGTACCTCCTCCTCCTCCTCCTCCTCCTCCTACTGCTGGGGTACTGCTACTACTATTACTTCAGTTGTACTCCTCCTCCTCCTCCTCCTACTGCTACTACTGCTACACTGTTACTAAGGTTGTACCCTCCTCCTCCTCCTCCCTCCTCCTCCTTCCTCTACTACTAGTAGTACCACACTGCTGTTGCTGCCACTACTACTAGTATTCCTCCTCCTCCTCCTCCTCCTCCAACTGCTACGTCACTAATGCTACCACTGCCACAACCACTGTACCTCTCCTCCTCCTCCTCCTCCTCCTCCTCCTACTACTACTACTAGTACTACTACTAGTTGCTGCTGCTACTACTAGTAGTCCTACTCTTACTTCTCTTCCTACTACTACTACTGCTGGCACTACTACAAGTAATACTACTAATCCTAGTAGTAGTAGTAGTGGTAGTAGTAGTAGTAGTAGTAGTAGTAGCTCCGCAACAACTACTAGTATTCCTGCTACTATTACTACTACTACTTCTGCTACAACTACTAGTATTCCTACTGCTACTACTATTACTTCTACTGCTACTCATGTTACTTATAACAACTGGATTACAGAGATCTTCAGCTTCAGGTTTTACTAGTAAACACTGTGTAACATATTGCGTCAGTTGGAAAATATTTTAGGCTAGAATGTCTTGCCAAAGCCATGTCAGTGAAGGTTAGTTGAAGAGAGGAGGACTTAATGCCCTCTTTTTCTGAAAGTGTTTCTCATTAGAACTTGAGTTATTCCTTTTGATTTGATGTTTTTTTTTCTTTCATGCAGATCAATGCTTGCTTTTCATTTCATGCCAGAAACTACTTGGAAAATGCTGTGATACTTAGAAGAGAGCAATATTGTTGTACATTAGAGAATCAGTGCACGAACCCGCCTTAAACATTGCACACTCATTCTCGTCCTGGTAGCCTAAATAGTGCAGAATGCTCATCTGAATCTAATATGGTCTTGGTGTCTATAAATGGACGTCCCTCTGTGGACCTTATTGTTGGTAAGCAGCAGTGTGATGAGAGCTCTGCCCTAGAATTGACTATTTCTGTGGAAGTGATGAGCGTTTGTTAGAATTTATTAGATGTGTGCCCCACTTAGCTAGACAGAGCAGAGGCGCGTGCTTGCTTCGCTCTTCCGAGTTGGAACTAAGGTGTGGTATTGGGTTGGGGTTGGTGTGTCTGCGCGGCAAGGGTGGGTGAGACTGAATTGCAGAATGGGGACAAAATGAGAGAACGTGCACGTGTTCCATGAGGAAAAGGGTGGTGAACGAGAAGCCAGGAGATGGAGGGAGATAAATAGCGACAGGATATTACTCAGCTTTGCCTTATTATTCGCCCTCATCATCACCGACGCCCTCTCCTTTTCAGCACCCCTATCATAAAAACATTTCTTTGGAGTGAGGGTGAATTTGTTTGGGCAGCTGTGACAAGTGATCACACTCTGCTGGGAGAAGCACAGATTATACATCATCACTGTGAAAGCGCACGCTCTTCCCCAATGCAAAGAGAAAAAAACAATCCGGCATGCTCGGCCTGGGATCTGGGCCATCCTGAACGCTCTTTCAGACGCGACGGCATCTTTACAAACGTGCTACTCGTTAAAAGTTACTCCTTTAGTAATAAGAGGTATTTCAGATGGAACTGCATGTGCAAGAACACGGATGGCACCTTTGTTTACATGCTGTGTTGACAAGTTGGAGTCTGCACTTTCCAAATTTGAGCATTTCTCTGAATAAATAATAAGTAACATCAAAATACACTGAATGCATGAGACAAGCTCTGATTGGCTGAGATCACAACGGATCACTATCCCTCCACGTCAGCTTCCACGTCTCCTACAACATTTACCGCCACACTAATGAAAGTGGACCTTTCCATAATAGAGACCCGCGCAAGGTGGGTTTGACTGCAGGTGGGTAATTGGGCGGACTAAATTTTGCAGCACCACTGGAGAAAGGTGGTCTCGCTGTTGCGATATGTACCACATTCGCAAAATTAACCACATGACCACACCGAAACGCCTTACTAATAAATCAATTTGCACAGCGAATAAAGCCCTGCAAGTCAAAGACGTGTGAAACGTCTGCATGTACTGAACTTGCCAGGACGAATGAACCCACTGGAATGAAGACATCAAAGCAGGTGAGGAAACGGATGACGAGGATGATGGTGGGCGGGACTGTTCAAGGACTAACCCATGTCAAAGTGGACAGATGTGGGGGCAATGGTGGTGATGCAGGCAGGTGGATATTGCAATTGCTTCCGAACAGACTTGTTCTCCATAATGTCACGATGCCATGGAACAACGGTGGTGCAGGCTGTTGTGAATGCCTTATGAAGACTGCGCCCTTTGAATATTTATACTGCACGTAAGCTCTCCTTCATTATCGAATCACTGCAGTGTAGGTCTACGGTCATTACCGAACGCAACAAGTTCAAGATTAACTGTTCATACTCTGTGCTTTGCATTGTATAAATATTCAACAACAGCCTGCACCACCGTTGTTCCATGGCGTCGTGACATTATGGAGAACAAGTCTGTTCAGGCTTAATTTCCAATATCCACACCTGCCTGCATCCACCACATCGTGCCCACCCACATCTGCCCACTTTGACATGGGTTAGTCCTTTGAACAGTCCCGCCCACCATCATCCTTCGTCATCCGTTTCCTCACCTGCTTTGATGTCTTCATTCCAGTGGGTTCATTCGTCCTGGCAAGTTCAGTGCATGCAGACGTTTCACACGTCTTTGACTTGCAGGGGTTTATTTAAACATGCAAATTGATTGTGTGTGAGATGTTTCCGGTGTAGGTCATGTGGTTAATTTTGCAGATGCTTAATTTTTGCATAATCGCAACAGCCGAGACCACCTTTCTCAGTGGTGCTGCAAATTTGATCCCGCCCAATTACCCACCTGCAGGCAAACCCACCTATTATGGAAAGGTCCACTTTCATTAATGTGGCGGTAAATGTTGTAGGAGACGTGGAAGCTGAGGGGGAGGGATAGTGATCCATTGTGATCTCAGCCAATCAGAGCTTGTCTCATACATTCAGATAGCAGCACGGAAAACTCACCAAGAACTTCACAGATTTACTAATTAAATCTTCATTAGATTTTCACTCATTGGCACAAGTATGTGAACGTTTAGGTTTAGAAGATAGTTTGAAGGTGAAATTAGAGTTGAATATTTTCAGCCAGTTGGAGATAATCAGTGTCCTGTTTTATTTAAAGAACAGGGATCTATTAAAGTCTTTATAGTATATTTGTGGAAGTGTATCATGCCACGAGTGAAGGAGATTTCCGAGGAGCTCAGGAGACGAGTCGTTGAAGCTCATCAGCCTGGAAAAAGTTAAGCCATCTCTAAATAATTTGGATTCTACAAATCCATAGTCAAACAGATGTGTACAAATGGAGCAAATTGAAGACCATTATTACCCCCTCAGGAGTGCTCCATCAACAAACATCACCATGCCATGTCACATTGTTGCCCATCTAGACAATCATACAATAGGGAGCAGTGGGCACCCACGCCCAGAGCAGTGGGCAGCCCTATCCTTAGCACCCAAGGAGTTTAGTGCCTTGCTCAAGGGCACTTCAGTCATGTCCTGCCAGTTCAGGGATTCAAACCAGCGACCTTCCAGTTCCCTAATCACGAGGCCACGGCTGCTCCCACATGTTTGTGTCAGAAGTGGGATTTGAACCCACACCTCCATTCACAGACCAGAAGCCCCACTTTAGGGGGAGGTACAGAACCTTGAGTCTGGCACCTTAGACCACTCGGTCATCCTGACAGCTAAACCCGGTGGTGGCAGTATTATATTTTGGTCCTTCTATTCCAAAAGGCCTGCTTTTACTGATGTAAAAAAGAAAAGGTGTGTGTATGACTGTGTGTGTGGAATGGTTAAATGCAGAGTGTGGCACAGTGGGCCTATGACCACCTTTACCTGTACTTTACCTTTTCTACAGACATCCATTTAGACACAATATGAAGAGACAAAATCCTCTCCAGTAACGTTGGTGAACTCATGGAAAAATGAACAAAAAAAAGCAAAAGCAAATCAATTCTAAAAAAAATGTAGCAGAACATAAAGCTGGTTGGCCTGCAGGGACGATAAGCTATAAAGTCAAATAGGCCTCTTATCTTCAAATCCACATGAACACGACAATCCATCTGATCTAAAGCCACGCCATGTTATATTATGTCCAACCTAGAGCTGTACTTTTCTAGCACACATTCTGTTCATGCCTGCTGGTAGAAATATGAAATGATCAGATTGTCAGATTGCTCTGGGATTAAACGCTGGACTGAGTATTTACTGCATGTGACCCACTGAGTCCTTATTGTATTTCTTAATTTTTTAAGTCCTATCACTCTGTCTTCAGCTGCTTTAGGTCTCCACCTGTCCTCCACTGACTTAACATGTCAAGTCAAGTTTATTGATACAGCACTTTTGAATCCACAATCTAGCTCCAAGCCTCAAGGAAGCAAACCAGGGGCCACCGTGGCAAGGACAGCTCCCTCTTCCCTACAACAATGAGAGGAACCAAGTCTCCTTTGGTGGACATGGGATAGTAAAAGGAATCATACAACATACGTATGAAGAGACAAAAATACGGCACGTGGACAAAATATTAGATGTCATTCATACTGTCCAGGGAAGCCTTTCTACTAGATTCTGGACCAGTTGAAAGACAAGAGCTTTAATGAGGTCAGGATGTAGACTGATCACCTTCCAACCTCACCACCAACTCCCAAATTCTTGGATTTCCAGCATTCCAGAGAACACAGCTTCACTGCTCCACAACTCAGTGCCGTTTATCGGCTCCAGAGAGTCCTATTCTATTGGCCAGCACTGTGTGTGTGCATTTGCACATCTCTGTGGGCAGCTTTAAGTGGCTGAATGCATTCACTAGCAGGTGTGTGCACAGACATATATATATAGTGTAGAATTGAATCTAATGGAGATTAAATCTAGGCTTGTCATGAGTGGAGCATGCTGGTGAGACTTTTCTGGCTTGGCTGGAGGGTGAATGGGACGTGCAGAGATCTCCGTGGCAGTCATGTTGATCTGGAGGGCAGGCAGCAGCAGGGACCCTCACTCAACGTCGATCTTATACCAGCATGAACCCAAACAGGAGGGCGGTTAAGCTTGGAAAAAATGAACGCAGAGACAGAATGATTACGGGACTAAATCATTTATGCGTGAATTCTTAAATAGAGGTGGATTTTTCCAAGCTTTCTTATCTTCTAACAAGACTTGTTCAGTCGCATGTATGTTTTGCTAAAGACAGAGCACTGTCCACTGAAGTGGACACCACACATTAATAGTTAAAAATGCACTTCAATAATAAAATCTCAATTTCCGGCAGATTGTCCATGATTGTGGACATTCGGCAAACAGCGATGCCCTCCGTGGGTTCTCCTGTTAGTGCCAGCGCCATTGGCAGATGGCTGCACAGTGTAGGACTATATGCATGCAGACCTTTAAGAGGACTCACCAAACACTGCGATGGTGTCGAGTCAGACTGTCACGGAGTCACTCCGAATGGCAGCGGGTCGTCTTCAGAGTCCCACATGGTGAAGACAAATCTATGTGTGTATTATTCCACCAGCCAGACCTGTCCCTGATTGAAAATGTGTGGGATGCTATTGGATGCTCTATCAACACTCCACCCCTACCACACCATCTGCAGAACCGAGTGAGAACATTCAAGCTGCATGGGATGGATTTTCACAGGACACCATTGGGAACCTCTATGGGCCATCAACATAACCTGATCCAAAGAGCTCTCTCAGGCCTTGAGAGAGAAGGTTATAGATGTAGCCGAGTCTTGGAAGAGATTTCAGAACATGTCAGAAAAATGGTTTACAAGTGAACCATCTGCCACTCTAACATGTTCAGACCACAAGCATAAAGAACATCGTCTACAACAATCCCAAAATACCATCACAGGACCTTCAGGAAGCTCTTGCTTCAGCAGATGGCAAATCTATCTATCTATCTATCTATCTATCTATCTATCTATCTATCTATCACCACATTATCTGAGGGGAGCTGATGAAAGATGATGAATCAGCACTGCAGTGACACGTTGCTGGTGGTGGTGTGTAAGTGTGTGCTGCGCTGGTACGAGTGGATCAGACACAGCGGTGCTTTAAACCCTGTGTCCACTCACTGTCCACTCTCTTAGACACTCCTACCGAGTGTCTCCACCTTGTAGATGTAAAGTCAGAGACAGAAGCTCATCTGTTTCTGCACAGTCTGTGTTGAAATGTCAGTGTGAGTGCAGCGCTGAGAATCACCCACCACCCACATAACAGCTGCTCTGTGGTGGTCCTGTGGGGTCCTGACCCTTGAAGATCAGGGTGAAAGGAGGAGAATAACGTCTGCAGAGAAACCGATGAACTACAGTCTGGGATTATAGACCTACAGAGTGTATAAACATGTCTAGTCAGTGTAAATATGCTCATTGAGCACCGTTTCCCATGGTAGGCTCTCAAGCCAGCATCAGCTCTCAGTCCTTGGTGGGACAAATCCGATTTGATATCGGAAAAACGTCTTTGAGACACTTTTGATCTATTAACAGAAATCGTATTTATGAACAACGTGTTTCTCTTTTGTTGCAGGCTGACAACGTGAGACACTGAGGTGGGAACTTTAAAATATCTTTGGTGTTAAAGGCTGAGAGGGACCTTATGGCAGAAAACTACACTATCTAGGTAAGAAAGATTCATTGTTGAGAGTTTTGAGAGCATAGGTTTGCCAGGACTCTTTCTAACTCCATTAATTCTAATTATATCTCAAAAATATCACATGTATTTTAATACGGTGAAGAAAATGAGAACAGTTCACTGTGCCCACTATTGCATTAATAATTCCACTCTCGTCAGTGCTGGGCTTTGTTTGAAGAAATGTCTACTGGGCCACTGCTTTATATTCTGTTTGAGGGGACGACTCGTTGTCTGGTTTCTATGCTGTAAAGAAATTCTGAGCTAGATGTTGAGAGCTAATAAACCATTTATTGATGTGCAAGAATGAAGCCAAGCTGTTTTATTACCTTGGGGTATGCTGGGGCTCTCTTTTATCATGTTGGGTATTCCAGTTATCCTTAATCATTCAGTGGAAAGCGGATGATTCTAGGATCAGAGGTTTAGGGGTGCTGAGCATCAAATCGAACCGGCCACCACCCATAAAAAAAATAACAGAAATAAACAAAAACAACACAATTTAATGTCATTTTACACGGTCAGTCCAAACCAACTAAATGTAAATGTGCACTTAGAACCCACTGTGCTTGCACACACAGGGACCCACCCATGCAGTGAAACACACACACACTAGGGGGCAGCAAGCACCCCTATCCACAGCACCCGGGGACCTAAGTGCCTTGCTCAAAGTCACGCCCTGCCAGTTCAGGGAATCAAACCAGCAGCATTCCTGTCACATAGCTGGTTCTGTAACCAGCAGACCACAGCTGGCTGAAAAGGCACAGCCTGAATTCGAACCCAGGACCTTCTGTTTACTAGACTGACACTTTAACCAGTTAAGCCGCAGAGTTAACTGGAGAAAAAACAAACTAAAAATATCAAAGTCTTGCATTTTTCTACTTGAATTCTGAGCTGCTTTAGGCTCGGCTAACCAGACGGGAATGAAATTCAGGACAGGAAGAGTTGAAGTGAATTCATTCTGATTCGGATTCTGATTATAAAGGACTAAAATCAGGAACAGCAGCCAACATACAATATACATGCGTCCTTTGAGTCTGTTCATGCAACCTATTTCTATTATTAAGTCCTTCGTGATTCATTAAATCCACTAAAACTCTTTTATCTCTGAAATGATAAATATAATATAACACCACCAGCGAGCCACCACACCATGTAAGAGACTGGGGTTTGATTCCCAGTCTGGACAACCATGCTGCGCAACACCAATAAGAGTCCTGGGTGGGCAAGACTCCTGACCCACCACTGTTGTGTGACTAACCTTGTAAGTCGCTCTGGATACGAGCATCAGCCAAATGTTCTCTCATCGCCGCTATAACGGGTCTAAACACACTTATGGGGGAAAGAAAGGTGAGCAGGAATGTGTGAAACACTGTAATCTGCATCTGTTGCTGACACAGATGTGCAAATGTGTACACAGCCGGTGTATGAGAGAGGTACTGCCAATAGAATAGGACTCTGTGGAGCAGCTCAACCTTGAACCTCTAGACTCCAGCTGTCACCAGGCTGGAGGGGTATAAAACCCCCAGCATTGAATTGTGGTGGAACTGTGTTGTGTGGAACGATGGTGCTCCATCCAACACTCTTGGGAGGAGTTGAGGAGTTGGGGGTGAGGAGGGGTGGTTATTATCCAACACCCTGACCTCACTAATGCTCTTGCTGGACGCCGTCAATTCTTCACACCAGTACTGCCATCCCCGTATTAGCGATCTGAGTGTCCCGATACTTATGCCCGTGTAGACGATATGACTTTTTTGAACCTTTTTTTTTTTTTTTGGACCAAATCTATCTTGTACTCACGTTGTATTACAGCCAAAGTACACTGAGTTGGATGTGGAACGTCACGTTCTTCTGCGCACAGATTTGCTCTCATGATTCAGTTCAATTCTCAGTTACTTTTGTGGCGGCGACAACAGACATTACAGCTCGATTTGTATTTAAAAGGCATAATGGCTTAATTTGTCCACTTCTCACATGTCTGCGAAGTGATTGCGATTGTCCCAGCCCTTTTCCCTGATAATCAACATGATGGTGGCGTCATTTTTTCCTCTTTTTTTTTTTTTTCTATTTCTTTTTGTCTACACGATTTTCCCCGGCAGCTCTGCAGCAGGAGCTGGGAGCACACCGAGATGTTTGTGATAGGAAACCTAATTTATTTTTCATATACTCTCCGAGATTGAATTCCGCATACAGTATCATGCCACATTGCTGTTTTGCACAGGCCCCCCTGACTCACAAAAAGATGAAAGAATAGTGATCAAAGATATGCAGGGAACGTCGTCGGGCGCGGTGGCAGCCCGAGATTGCTGAGAACAATATAGACAGTGTTGAGTGAGTCGCTCTGTCTGCTGTCGGTGCTTAATTCCGCCTCGTACGGAATGACATCAGCGGGCGCAATTATAACAATGAATTACAAGCACTTATCCATGTTTCACTGTCTCTGTCTCTAACTCAATTACAGTATGTGCAAACCCGAGAGCAAGGCCCTGCCATTCATTCCTGCGAACACGGCTCTGTACGTGGTAAAAATGGACGTGCGCAGAAGCACTTATCTGTCAGATTAATAGAATGGTGTTCGGTAAACTTCGTATCGCGTCTGACTCCTAATTTACGAGCCTAATCGACTTGGAAAATTCACTGCATTGTTTGAGCGCAAACCTACGTAACCGATACTCAGACTTAAGTCCCAGAGAAGCCAAATCCGTGATTGCTTTCTAATTAGGCTGATGTTGGTCTTGTAGGCACATGTGCAAAGTAGGGTATATGAATCATTTCCCAGTGTCTCCGTACCACACTGCGCAGACGTCTCGCACCCATCAGAACTACTCGTCTCAGCAGTGGTCTGTTAGGTCTGTAATAATACAGCACAGCATCAGAAGAACTACAACTATACATAAATGCAGTACAACGTAAGGAGGTGCTCTTGGTTGGTGTGGTTGCTGATCTCTCTGTGGACTATACGGATTTGTTCAGTTCCGCTTGCAGCTGATTTACTGTAATGAAACGTTAGATAAAGTACAATAAGGGTTGTGAATGGTGTGACATTGTATTTAGTATTCTGTATTCAGAGGGTATTGAAATGGTTTTTGCTGTATGTCTAATGTTTATTGTATTGTGAGTTTATTTTAGATGACATTGAAATGGTGTTTATTCTGCTGTTAGTGTTTATTTTTAGATGGTACTGAAACAGTGTTTATTGTCTCGTTAGTGTTTATTAGATGGTATTGAAGTGGTATTTATTGCTCTGTATTACTGGTATTAACATGGAATTTATTTTGTTGTTAGTGTTTATATTTACATGGTATTGAAATTGTATTTATTTTGTTGTTAGTGTTTATATTTACATGGTATTGAAATTGATATTTATTGTTTTGGTAGTGTTTGTATTTATATGGTATTTAAATTATATTTATTGTAGTGTTGATGTTTATCTTTAAATGATTTGTTGCACTGCATTACTGGTATTTACATGGTAGTTATTTTATTGTTAGTGTTTATATTCAAACAATATTGAATTGTACTTTTAGGGACTTTAAAAGTACTTTGTTTATGGTTGTACATTGTGTCTCATAGGACGCACACTTTATGTCTTGGACAGGGAGATGATAATCAAGCATGCTGAATAGAATATGTCTCAAACTGTCCTGATCGGTCCTGAGTATGAGCGGTGTTTCACCATCGTTCTCTTTTTCATTCAGTCTTCGCTTTAATGCTTCATATAAAGCTCAACCTTGGAACTGTACGATTTATTTTCATTTGTGAATAATGTTCTTCAGTATCTTTAACTGCATCCCCTGCAAATACTAATGTACCAGAATAGACAAACAAAGACTCGGTGAGACAGATGATGGACGTGAGCCTGTCTCACAGATAGCTGCTGCTCGGTGGACAATTGTTGAACAGGACGCGAGCGAATTCCGTTCGTCTTTAGACTTTCGGTCCGAGGCTCAAGTGGGGATTTGTGAAGCCTTTTCTCAGTCGCTTCGGAACATTCCCATCGATTCCTTTATTTGTTTATTTATTTTTTCAGATACACTTCCCCTGCTGCGGGGCAAAGTGGCACAACACTTGATCCTGTTGTTTACCAACAATGCAAATAAACAAATCATTTCGAGCCTTGGATATAGTTCCTTACGCCATTTACTTTACTTTGCGGTCGGAGAATCCTCGACGATTTTCCCTCCTAATCCCTTCTTTCAGCGTTTCACAACATGAACGGCGATGTTTACCAATTTGTTGAGCTACAGCCCCAGGATGTGGATTTACAGGAGAAATACATATGTTGTTTTATTAATTCATGATAAATGTTAATACAGACTTCGACATGTGTTATATCGGCCATGTGAGATGAAAGCTTCCTACGTCTCAGTTTGTATAATAGAAAGAAAAGCATAAATATAAACATGCATGAAAGAAATCAGACCTATAGCAGATAAATGTCCACAGCAGGCAACACGTCTGCACGTGTACAACAGTGTGGGTGCAGTTATGGGCGAGTATCGCTTCAAGAGGGATTCATACATATGTGAATAAACAAGAATTCCAAGTCTTACAATGATGCATCCCAGACAAACAAAAATGAAATGATAAAGATAATTATATTTTAGCAGCTCTATAATTGTAATATGTCACATGGTATTTAGCATTATTTGTGTTAATGAAGGGACGACTTATTAGTATTCGGCAAAATAGCATCTCTAGTGGACGGGAGGACATGATGAATTACAAGTCAAGGAATATTGAAATATGTAAAGTAGAACATGTAGACATGTGTTAGTGTCTATATTTAGATTATATTGAGTTTTGTTGTACTTTATTAATGGGATTAAATTTCTATATATTTTATTTTTAGTGTTTTATATTTAAATGATATTAAATGGTACTGTTAGGGATTTTAATCCCACTTTTTTAATGGTTCTGCATTGTGTTTAATGGAACGCACACTTTATGTCTTGCACAGAGGTGAATATATCTTAAATAAGCATTGGTCTATGAATATGGGCCATCTGTCATTTTTCTCTCTTCTCTTTTTTTCTTTCAGTCTTTGCTGGAAGCTTCATAAAGCACTTAACCTTGGAATCATGTAATGTTTAATTTATTATATTTAATATATTGCATATAATCTCATTATGCATCTTTGGTTATATCCATTGCAAGTTCAATGTATATAATGTGGAACATGTAGAATATATACATTTGCATGAAAAAGGAGGTTAAATTAAAAGTTTCAGGATAAATGGACCAATTTTGGACCATTGGACCAATTTTACATCGACTTCCACTGAACTTTGAGATTTTTTCCTTCTTCTCTAAAGTTACAGTTTATTCAATACAATTGAATACAATTAATTGCATTGCATTTATACTGTTATATTATAAAAGAGTGCATTACAGGAGCCCTATAGCACAATGCTCACCAGCTTCATTCCTGTGCTGCAAAATTTCATGTTCTCCTGCTCTGACACACCTGATTAACTCATGAAGGGCTTAATTATAAGCTAATTATGTGGCTCAGGTCAGGTAGAGTTGAGAGAGAGCGTTAAACATACTGTGCACAAGGGTCTGCGGCTGGAACTGGGAAACAGTGCTTTAGGAAACGTATTTAATTCTAATTAGGAACAAATAAAGGTTCTCTAATATGTTTTTCAGTTTCTTCTTTTTCCTGAATGAATTTCCACACTGGTCTATAAGTGATAGAAGGCCATTTCTACCCCCATTCATTTCAGCTCAGGGATCAGCTCTTCTGCTCTGGTGTAAAGGTCAGGCAATTAACACTGAACACAAACTGTGCATTCATATCCTATACTGTCAGGAAATGAAAACCTGGAAATACAGTAATATTAACATTTGATTTAGAAGCTAAAAGGCATGATATATACAATGACAGTTTTCAGACATATTTCACTTATTTTATACACATTTCACACACATTAATATATCATATCACAAAATTCAACCTTTAGAATGTTAGAAAAATTTCGTAGGATGTTTTCATAGTTTTCATAGTCTTATTTTATATATATATATATATATATATATATATATATATATATATATATATATATATATATGCTTTTATGGACTGAAACACTTTATATCTCAGAAACTGATTGATCATCCACAGTATTTAACCTGAAAATGCATTAAATTAGATTAATTGTCTGTAATGTTGTGATGTCATTAGCCCCTCCCCTTATTGCCGATCAGTCAGACAGGTTGAGCAAGTAAACTGGGATTTAATTTAGTTGGAAACGAGTGAATTTCTGCTGTTTCTTTGAGCTGAATTACTCACTGATAATTCATCACACACTGATATTACCATCATTGTTGTAATTTATGATGTGTATCATGTCTGTAGGTACTTGATCCTGAGTTATGAACTCCAAATAAAATGTGCATGTTATCCATATTGACAAACCCTAGAGTCAAGTAGAAGTTGAACAAACACTTCCTATGGAAACCTGTAAAACCTGTAAAACAGATGAACAGATTAATAGTTGAGAGAGAATCTTCTGTTGTCCAGGAAAAGCATTCTTGCATTCTTTTCTCTTTCCGTCTGAGAATGAACTGCAGGACTAACTGTTAATTGCTCTATAAAATGGATAATATTGTCATCTGGGATATATTGTGAGAATTGCTATTTTTGGCTCATGGGCTCTCCCTACAATTGCGAGCTCCATCTGAAGGACAAACATTACAGCTGCATTTCTGGACAAGCTGAGAGATACAGTACCTGCATCTGAAGTGAAAGAAGCATGCGGACTGAGGCTTTACAGCAATTTTACAGGATTTAACACTGATATGATTCAGGTTATGCGACGTTATGTTGAAGAGAGGTCTCACACAGCTCCATCAAAGTTCCATAGAGCCGGATCGTTCTGCATTGGGAATGACGGAGCTGCAATTCTAACTATTACAGTCAGTGTATCATCACCATGATTCTACATACTGGCGAACAGTACTTTGGCACTTTATAGGTAATGCAAAGCTTTATGATTAATGTAAAATAGATATGAAATGTAGAAAAGAGGCAAGGCATGGTATAATCCCCAATCTGTCATACCAGCTAGATCATCACTGAAAATGTCCTGGAAAAGTCCAGGAAAATCATCTCTAGAAAAGAGTGGGAACCCTGTGGGAGCTGCTGCCTCTTTAAAATATCCCATAAATACATTTAAAAGTTGAGGAACTGAGAGACATAAAACTGCATGGCTGGAAATGTTTTGTGGCTATAATATATATTGGTATCTTCAAAATGTCTTCAGTTTAATGATTATGGTTTGATGTGCTTTTATTAAGAGATATGTTTCTTGGTGCCTGTATATTGGTTTATAGTGATATAATACAGTAGAATAAAGGTCAAAATTGAAGCAAACAAGATCAACCTCATCTAGAAAATACTCTTGTTCCCACTGTGCCATAATGCAGTAGATATTTATATAAAATCGTTGTAAGCATTTATATGGATATGAAATCATATGGATCTATATTTTATGGATGTTCTGGGGCTCTTACAACCTTTAACCTAGTTTTATTCACCAAAAATGATACATAGTTACATCATTATATGTAGTTATTATTACATCATTATATGTAGTTATTATTACATCATTATATGTAGTCGTATGTAATCATATGTAGATGTACTTATATTTGAAAAGATTAAATGTACTTATTTATGTAATTATAGATAGTTATTAAACATAGATATACTTTTATTTTATTTATTATTTACTCAAAAATTAGAAAAGAATTTATAGGTGACAATAACACATACCAGATATTATTTTCAAGAGATCATAGACACTCAACTTTGCCTTAATTTGAGATGTAAAATGGAACAAAGTTTAAATATTTGAATTTGATCATGTTTTGTTAAGTTGTTGTAGTTGTTGTTGTTTTTTTTGCTTATAAAGACAAAAAAATATTTATATCTCAAAAATCCTGTTGGACATTGATCATTCAGTGGTTTGTTAAGCTGAAAATACAATCATTTTGTTGAATTATTGTCATTATCTTGATAGTAGTAAAAAAAAAAAAACTTTATTATTTTTTATTTGTGTTAAGTTTGCATCAATATTATCCCTTCCTAGGACTTTTATTCTGAATTTTGGACACTGTGAGAGTAAACCATTGCAGTGAAAGTGTACCTTTATGAACTAACTATTTATAAAGATTCCTTTGAGATGCACTAGTTCGTGGTATCTTGGATTCCGTCAAACATCAGGAGACTTGAGATCAGAATATGTCCACCTCTTCCACAAGGCTGTGACAAGGTCATGGCTGAATCTTCCAGCAAGACAATGACCCAAAGCAGACCTTCAAATCTACACAAATAAATGGTTCACTGACCACAGAATCGAGCTTTTGCAATGACTTACCCAGTCCCTTGACCTAAACCCCCTTGAGCCCCTGTGGTTTGACCTGAAAACAAGAGCCCAGACATGAGAACCATGGACCCTGAAGGATCTGGAGAGATTTTGTGTCGAAGAACAGCTCTGAAACCTATTTATATGTGTTCCACCACCTCATGCAGCATAAGAGTAGACTTTGTTGTTTGTTGTGTTGACAAAGAGAGAGTAAACAAAGTGCAAAATCCAGAAATGCCAGTCACAGAGACATGTTTCTAGGAAAATATTTATTTCTGGGTTTTTTATTTCATTTGTTTTTCTTTGAATTTGGTTTTTGCTTCACTAAAAGTTTTTTGTTTGTTTGTTTGTTTGTTTGTTTGTTTGTTTGTTTGTCACCAACAATAATGCAGAGCTGATTAACAGTAGTGTTTTTTTTCCTCTACTCCCAGGAAAATAAATAAATAAATAAATAAATAAATAAATAAATAAATATACATACAGGATATCATATCACTTTCACTATGGGATCATGAGAAGCTGACCATCTATAGCGTGTCTTGTGCTCTGACCCCTCCATCTGTAATGTTGGGATTCATGTTCAACCTGACATTCGTCATTGCAGATATAGTATTGTATAGGTGAAGCAGGCATCTCTACAGCTTCGTGCAATCAGTTGAAGCACAATGGTCGTGGCTGTTTGTCTTGGGGCTACATGCACCGTTCACTCAAGCGAGCAGAAGAACAGCAAACCCTGTATGCATGAACCATATATACTATATGGACTAAAGTACTGGGACACCTGCTCATTCGCTATATTCTTTTGAATTCAGTGGTAATAAAAAGACCGTATCCTGCTTTTGTTGGAATCGACTGTCTCTACTGTCCAGGGAAGGGTTTAGCACCACTGTTGTCAGGATTTGATTGAGGATTTTTTATCTTCAATTCTTCTCCTTAATTCATCCCAAAAGTATTGGATGGAGCACCAGCCTTCTAGAGAACCCAGATCCACTTCTCCACAACTCAATGATGGGGGGCTTTATTCCCATCTAGTCTATATCTGGCATTAGACATGGTGCCAGTAGGTTCATCATTATCTGCTGCAGAGAGTTCTATGCTATTGGCAGTGCTTCTCGAAAGGGACGAGACAAGCTGTGTGTGCGTTTGCACATCTGTGTCAGCATTTGGTGCAAATTCAAGGAGCGTACATATAGTGTATTTCAATACAAACAAAATATGGCCATATTAATACAAATGCAAAACACCAATACAACTATAAATAAATAAATAAATACCAGAAAGGGTACAGTGTTCACAAATATTTGGAAATGTATTTGTTTACTGACGAAATACAGCCATCACAGCAGGGATCAACTGTGACTATCAATAAAAATAAGTAATAAATGCTTTTTTTAATAATAAGAATACATCAAATTATACTTCTAATTGTACTTCTTTATTGCATAAAGATATTGCATAAGCATATTGAGATATTTAGTGGTGCTTTTAAGGATAAACAAATATTGTACTTCTTACATAATGTGATATTACATACAGTGGTTGGACAATGAAACTGAAACACCTGATTTTAGATCACAATAATGTATTAGTATGGTGTTCTAGGGCCTCCTTTTGCGGCCAATACAGCGTCAATTCGTCTTGGGAAGGACATTTTTTGGATACCATCCGGGTTCACACCCCAACATCCCTTTCAGACAGCTTCCTCTTGTGTCCACAGTTAATCCTGTTGGACGTGGTTCATCCTTCTTTGTGGTGCTGACGTTACCCTGGATACCGTGGCTCTTGATACATCACAAAGACTTGCCGTCTTGGTCACAGATGCACCAGCAAGACGTGCACCAACAGTTTGTCCTCTTTTGAACTCTGGTATGTCCCCCATAATGTTGTGTTCATTGCAATATTTTGAGCAAAACTGTGCTCTTACCTGCTAATTGAACCTTCACACTCTGCTCTTACTGGTTCAACAGGCTGCTCCAATTTAGCCATGAAACCTCCCCACACTACAATGACAGGTGTTTCAGTTTCACTGTCCAACCCCTGTATTTGTCAGTGGCAAAAGTATGTAATGCTTTGAATTCAGTATCTGGTGTGCACCCGTTGTGCAGCAATAACTGTAAATAAATGTTTTGTTTAACAGTTGATTAGTCCATCACATTGGCTTTTTAGGACTTTTAGCCCATTCCTTCATATAGAACAGCTTCTAGGCTATGTTGATGGGTTTCCTCCCATGAACTGCTTGCTTCAAGAGCTTCCACAACATTTCTATTGAATTAAGGTCAGCGCTTTGACTGCACCATTCCAAAACATGAACTTTATTCTTCTACTATGGTAGAACGATGTCTGATTCTACTGTTTTTCTAAAACCGTATTGAACCGTTCTGCCTTTCACCCCACCCTGTTCTCCATGTGTGAATGCACATAGATCTGTAATATAAATGCATTTGCATTGCTTAAACACTTCATTCAAAATCCATACCTGACAAATCTCCCAGGAAGGTGGCATTGATCACTGCAGCCACTTTGAAGGAGGCGAATGTACCAGCCTGTCACTCACGGATGCCCTTTCAGGCCACGGTGCTTTATGGGGTAACAGGGCATTGGATGTTTGAGGACTGTTGAGATAGTGTTGTCAGACACCTGTCAGTCTGCACAGTACAGGCTGCCGATCATGTTCCCTGAGGGCATCGCCATCTCAGCTCCATTTGTTCCACGCTCACCTGCCCCCTCCCAAATACTCCCCCAACTCTCCTGACCTTCATATTCCAGCCTTTTCCACTTTTGCTACAGACAGTAAAGCTGTGTGATTGTGTTTGTTCAAGGTAAGCTAAGCAAATGCCACGTTTGCCAAATTTAAATCTCAGATCATACATTTATTCCCAGAACCGCATCTGCTAATACAATAGTCCTGTTCTGTTTTCCAACATATAGGCAGCTTCAGACCTCTTTAACACCTGGAACCCGAGATCCACACTTTGCAGACAAGCCGTTTGCCAAGCTCAATAACTCTGGATCAGAGAAACCTACAGACATGACAAACTGTAATACCTACCCTGCCAGGCTCATCAATGTGTGATGGATTATCTAGAGTAATCGAGCTCATACAAGAGCTAACATTCCTTCATTTCCCATTTCCAAGCAGCATTCCAGTGCATGTTTACTGCTCTGTCAACCTGCGTATAGACTCTGACTGATCAGCGAGAGGGAGCTGATCAAGATATTGGGTTCTAAATGAAAATGAGAAGGGGGGGGGTGCTTATTTTTTCAGAATAGAAGTCCTGAGAATGGATTAATACTGATACATAATGCGAATAATAAAGTAGATTCAGGTTGTTTATTTTATTTTTATTTTTTTTTACTACTGTCAGGAAAGTGTATTATTATAAACATCCTTGACAATCTAATCATTATAAATATTAAAAGTGGTTGCATTTTCAGTTCAAAAACACTCATTTTCCAAAAGGCTTTCTGACATATAATGTTTTTTATTTAGTTCCTGTAAGCAAAATAAAAAAGTACATATTTGATCAAATTCATTGAAATATATATTTTTTAATTAAATTATTAAAAAGTATGCAAACAGCCCACATTTTGCCGAGAGCACTATTTAACATTTACTATAAGATACACAGAAAATTGGCATAAGAAAAAAAAATTGTACAAATGTATTTTACCTGAAACAGCGTGTGTGACTGCTCAGTTGAGTTGAATACTAACATTAGCTCAATACAAACACTGCACATGAGGCTGGTGTATCTTCAAAGCCATTCCTTTCTTTACATAAAACAATAGTAAGGAGTAGTTATTTATATTTCTGCCACATCCATAATAGCTGTCTCTGTAAAACACTGTGCGTCGAAAAGCTATAGGTACAACTATTAAGACATAAACACGAAATTGTCCTCTAACACCTTTATGAGGCCGTAATTAAAGGGACGGACATATTTGTCTATTTTTTTATTCAGCACATTAAACTTGATTATATTTTAGATAAACTGTATTACAGTGTTTTGTAATTACCCAGCTGGTTGACTTGCATATCTGCCCCCTGAACGAGTCTTCCCAGAGAACCCAGGATTACAGTTTTGCCCCCCCCCCCCCCCCTCTTTTTGGCATATGTACTGTATATCTTAGTTTGCCTGTTAAAGGGTTAAACCCCATTGAAGTAGCCATGAGATCAGGTTCACCCACAGTCAATTAGCAACTGTCGCCATTTGATATATGAATGAATATCCAAAGCTGCTGCATTGTTCCCAGATCAGCAATTTTCACCCTTGAATTATTTTAAGCCTGGGTTTTATAGCCGATCGCCAGCTTTGGTTTACCCTGTAACAGGATTCTGACTCTGCAGAATAGAAAGGAGTCATAAAAGGGCCTCTGTCATATGGCAGGATTTCATCGCTCATTACTGCGAGATTGCTCGGTGTTTTGGAGTGATAATTATTTCGTGTGATAATTAATTACGCAGAGAAAACAATTCCTGCCATTTTTAAGCTCCTCTCCGAAAAGGGGACCCCATTAGTTAAACGACTGTGGTAGGAACAATCGCAAAAGTAGGACACCTCTGATGTTTTTCGCTGCATTGCACACAATGCAAAAATTCCCCAGGAGAAGCGGCATTGATCTAGCGAGAGCTGCATAAGTTTTCTATCCCTGAGAATCGGCGTGACAAAACCGTCAGCGTGGAACTAATACGGTAGAAATGCGGCGGCAGCCGCCCCGTCTCTTAGCTAGAACCTTTGTTCACTGACACTGAACTCCAACAAAACAGGAGTTACTCATATGGGGACAGGCTAGTGAGTCACAAACCCAACTTTTGCTTTCTAATGAAAATAGTATGCTGGCTGTTTTGCTTTGCACCAGGTGTGTTGATGCTCTAGCAGACACTTTTTTATGCTCCTTCACATATACCCACCAGACCACCAACTGTTGTAGGTTTTTTATTGTTATTTGGGGAAAAGAACATGTCGCATCAAACCCAAAGTCAAGCTGACATTGAGGTGTACATACAGTAAGTGTTCCTCAGCTTCTAACAGTGAACTGAAATGTTGTACATCCAGAACTCTGTGGTTTGAAGGATATTATGACACTATGGTCACCTCCTCGTTTGATCTTCAATGCTCAGGACCCCACAAGACCACCGCAGACCAATGGATCAGACACAGCAGTGCTGCTGGAGTGTTTAAACCCCTCAGTGTCAGGCCACCAACCAGAACCCTGCGAGCACTGATGAAGGACTAGAGGATGACCAACACAAACTGTGCAGAAACATATGAGCTACAAGGTGGAGCAACTAGATAGGAGTGTCTAATAGAGTGGACAGTGAGTGGACACAGTGTTTAAACACTCCAGCAGCACTGCTGCGTCCAATGACCTCATCCCCATGCCAGTGTCATTGCAGTGCTTAGAGTGACCAGCATAATAGCTGCTCTGTGGGGGTCCTGTGGGGTCCTGAGCGTTGAAGATCAGGGTGAAAGGAGGAGAATAAAGTCTGCAGAGAAACAGATGGACTACAGTCTGTAATTATAGACCTACAAAGTGAAATAAGGACGTGGTCTATAATGTTATGTTCGTTCAGTTTACAGTCGTTGGGGTGGATTGCACTCTGTGGTTTATTTCTGCATAAAATATAATCCACTATCTAAACACAATCAGCTCGTTTTTGTTTATTACATACTAAAGGAAAAATAGGAGGGGGATCAAATTCCTTTAGAGACACTATATATGTCCAAAATCAGCCAGTTCAGTTCAGTTCCATTCACAATATGTGTGCTGCTGCTGGTTTGTGGATGGAAGAAAACTGTCAATATCCCCCATGGAAATGTCAGAATTTGCATGATGGAAGGGGGTTGCACAATAAACAGGCATGCTGCTGAAAGCACTATATAATATATGGCTTTAATAGGGCTTAGATACTCGCCATGACATTTATCCCTTTATTTCACCAGCAATGATCACTTCTCCTTGTCCAAGCACAAGCACACCGCTGCAGCTGGGAGTTCTGGTTTGAAAATGTGCTCTGGAACAGATTATTGATTACCTGTTTCAAAAACATCATATGTGATTTAATTCAAATTGATGCAATGGCCCCTTTTGGATGGACCGTCTATGTAGTTAAATAAAGATACAATAAAGCTATTCCAGCGTGTCCTCTTTAACTCAACACAAAGAAAACGGCAAAACGAAGCTGCTTTGTGTTTGCTCTGTGCACATCCAGTTGAAAATGTCATGAAACACTAAAATTACAACAAATAATCAATCATCTCGTCATGTACATGTATGTACATCACTGTGATGTAGAACATTACGAAGTAAAGATTTGTCTGATATTGTGTTTCATACAAAGTAGTCTTTGGAAATATTTAAAGCTTAAATATACGTTCATGATCAAAAATACCAAATGCAACCAGAAGGAAGTATGGGATTGCAGTGATTTCAAGAAAGACTGATATGACCATTAGTGACACATTCAGGACTCACTGAAGTTGACCTGCAGACAATCTGAGTGATTTGTAGACGGCCCCTTTGAAAAGTCAAATGCTATAATTTGTAGACGGCCCCTTTGAAAAGTCAAATGCTATAATTTGTAGATGGCCCCCCTCAAAAGTCAAACACTATAATTTATAGACGGCCCCTTTGAAAAGTCAAATGTTGAAATTTGTAGACGGCCCCTCTCAAAAGTCAAAAGTTATCATTTGTAGACGGCCCCTTTAAAAAGTCAAACGCTATCATTTGTAGACGGCCCCTTCTCAAAAACAAATGCTGCAATTTGTTGTTGCTCCCTTAGTGCTCGGCAGTTCCAGCTGTCAACAGAAATCAGTGTGATCAATGAGTCCATGAAGGGTTTGGTTTTATTATACACACTGTCAGTTTTCAGAAATGTCAGTTAATAAAAAAGTGAGCGCATTGTGTAATGCAGTATAACATGATCAAATGTGATATGATATAATATAGGTACATATGTGTGGTTTGAGATGGTGGTGCAACCTCCTGAAATGAGGTGGATGTGAGATTATAGCAGCCAGTGAAATCAGATGTGTGACAGAATGGCAGAATAGTGCCTGTTAACCTTTGCCTGTGATTTAAGAACAACGTAAACTCCTCCTCTAAATCCACGGCCTATTTGTCCCCCTAAAACGACTTGCGTAGCTTCTGGCATCTGCGGCATCAATTATAGAACGTTCTCCCCCTTTGGGCCTGCCGATCCTTGTGCATAAACGAACAAATCTTGCCACACAAGTACACACAGCCTGCAAATGAGAAACAAATGCGTCTGCTGTAGACGCCAGGCGTGCTTTGCCAGCGTGGTGCAGTCTCAATTAAGGAGCTTGCGGCTGTGATTTGGCGAGGCAACTCTTGGTAAGAGGCTCCTCACTCGAACGCGTGGAAGAGGCTGTTTTGATGGACGAACGTGGTGTCGGTATAAAGGACGTTGCTTCTCTACACTGTTTTTTTTTCCATCTCCTGGACTTTACACTTCACTGACAGCGATTGTTATTCATCCAGTTCACCCTTCTGTGCCTTTAACCTTTAAGAGTCTCTCGTCTTCTGTCTCAGCCCGCGACAGCCTCCCCCTGTTTTCGTGTGTGTGTGTGTTTGTGGAAAGACGAGTACTGGCTGTGGTAATTGCCTTCATCTGCCTGTGTGTTAGTGGGAGTTGGATGAGTGCTCAGCTTGCAGGGAGGATGCTGGAATGGCTTGGCAGAGAGCACGTTTGCGAAATGGAATTTTAAAGGTGTCAATACACCGGAATTTAAAGGACAGTCACCGTCTTAAGATCTCTCTCCATCGCTTTCTCTCCTCATTCTTACTTTAACAATCTTCTTTACACTCGCGAATTGCGTGGCAAAGCCTAGGCTTCGGTCAAGGTAGGGCACACATCACAGAAAGCTCTCCCACATTGAAGGATCCTTTAAATGGAGCCTACATTTGGACTGAATTGCAGGATGTAACTGAGGTATCCTTACCGGACCTGGTTACCCTCGTTTTGGGGGAAACAACAACATGAAAATGTTGGAAATCGGAGCAGAGGTGGGACCTAGGTCACGTAGAAGCAGTCTTCATGGGACAGTGCTTCCGAGGACCCGCCCTACCATGACTTCAGCCTGTCCATAACGTAGACGGCCCCTTGCTTGACATCGAATGCTATCAGAGGATGCAACTGCGATATCCTCACCAGCTCTAGGCATTGGCATGCAGCTATTGTCTCGTCCCCATCCCTTATCTCCCTTTACACTCTGTCACTCATTTTCTTCCTCCATACCGTCCCTCAAAAGGCCCTGAATGTCAATTTCACATCAGAAACACACTGGACTCCAGCATCTAGACACACCGAGATGAAAACACTCGCCTGTACTGGGTGAAAGTACCAAAAAAAAAAGAGACATCGAGACACAGCAGTGCTGCTGGAGTGTTTAAGCCTCTCTGTGTCACTGCTGGACTGAGGACAGTCCACCAACCAGGAATATCCAGCCGACAGCATCCTGTGAGCACCGATGAAGGACTAGAGGATGACCAACACAACCTGTGCAGAAACAGATGATCTTCTGTCTCTGACTTTACATCTACAAGGTTGACCAGCTACGAGGTCTAATAGAGTGGACAGTGAGTGGACACAGTGTTTAAATAATCCAGTGTCTGATCCACTCGTACCAGCAAAAGACACACTAACACACCTCCACCATGTCAGTGTCCCTGCAGTCCTGATTATGACCCACCACCCACATAATACTTGCTCTGTAGCGCTTCTCCCTCCCTCCCTCCTCTCTCTCCCTCTCTCTCTTTCTCTCCCTCCCTCTCTCTCTGACACTCTCTCACCCCTCTCTCTCTCAGACTCTCATTTACACTCTCTCTCCCTTCCTTCTCTCTGTTTTACCACCACCTTAGATTCTCGCTCTAAGAGAGAGACTTACATTCTCTTTTCTGTTTTCTTTCCCACTCTCTCTCTCCCTCTTCCCATCACCTCTCATCTCTGTCATCTTTCTTACGTTCTCATTTTCACTCTCTCTCCCTTCACCTCCCATCCTCATTCTCTCTCTCTCTCTCTCTCTCTCTCTCTCTCTCTCTCTCTCTCTCTCCCTTGCACTCCCACCCCTCTCTCTCAGACTCTCATTTACACTGTCTCTCCCCTCCTTCTCTCTTTTTTACCACCATCTTACACTCTCACTCTCCCTCTCTCTCTACCTGTTCCCGACTCACTTAAATTCTCTCGCCCCCTCTCTACTCCTTCTTTCTGTCTCTTATTGACTCTCATTTTCACTCTCCCCTCCTTCTCTCTTTTACCACCACCTTACACTCTCCCTCTCTCCTCTCGTTCTCACACTACACTTACCTTAGTCTCAGTCTCTCTCTGTTCCGGGTTCTCTCTCTCTCTCTCCCTCTCTCCCTCTCTCAGGCTGGATGCTGGAGGCGTCTGATGTTGGAGATGTGTAGGGAGTGATGGATGGAACCTGTTAGCTTTGGCTGATCTGCATCTTTACCGTCTGTAAAGGGGTGTTCCAGACCTGGAGTGGCAGCCATAAATCAGCCTGCTTTAGAGTGTAACTCTCTCTAACCTGACAGTCTCTCCGCATTAGGTTAGTGGAGTAGTAGGAGGCGGGCTTGTCGTGTCTTGAGCTCAGCGGAGACGTCTGCTGAGGGGAAATTTTTAACTTTGGGACTGAGTGGAATGTTGGCGAGAGGAAACTTTAACTTTCAAACTGGTCTGACTGGGTAGTCATCATGTCTAAACGCACGTCCAAGTGGCAGGATTACTGCAGAGAGATCGCAGCTCGCTACCTTTCTGGGATATTAAGTGAATGTACAATATTTGGATATGTGTTCACTGTGCAATTTATCAGGAATTCAGTGGTTATACCGAGTCGAGCCTCCATTTGCACGCGAAACTCCATTTGCTCTCGATTCTTGGTGGCAAGGAGTGTTCTCAAAATGTTGAAAACATTCCTTTGATATTCCAGTTCATGCTGATATGATTGCATCACACACATTTTCATGCATTATGCATCCTGCAGGTTTTTCAGGGGCACCTTCATGCTCTCAGCTTCCCTTTCTATCTTGTCCCAAAGGTGTTCGGTTGAATTCAGATCCAGTGCATTGTTATGCAGGAAGCAGCCGTTAGAAGATAAGTAAATGGTGGCCAGGAAGGGATGCACATGGTCAGCAACAATGCTGAAATAGTCTGGGGAATTTAAGTGATGTCATTGGCATGTGTGATGTGACGTCATTGGTGTTAAACGGGCCCAAAGTGTAACAAATCACCCCCCACTCCATCACACCACCTCCAGCAGCCTGGATTGTTGAGACAAGGCAGGTTGGGTCCACGGATTCAATATGTTCCTGCCAGATTCTGACGCTAATATTTGACTTTTTCTTCTTTGAGTAATATGACTGTAAAAGACTAGTAATTTACTTTATCGGTACATACACTACATGGAAAAAGTGTTGTGTTTATCCTTCTTTGGTTGGAGGAACTGTCTCTACTGCCCGGACCTTCTACTAGATTCCAGAACACTGATGTGAGTTGCTGTGATTTGATTGCATTCAGTGATATTTTAGTGCGGTCAGGATGTTGAATGAACACCACCCAACCTCATCCCAACTGATCCCTAACTCATCTCAAAAGAACTGGATGGAAAACCATAATTCCAGAGATCACAGTTCCATTGCTCCACGGCTCAATTCTTGGGGATTTTAAACCCATCTAGTCCGTGCCTGGCATTAGGCTTGGCGCCAACAGGTTCATGCTAGTTCTTTTCTATTGGCCCTTCTATACAGGGACTAGACAAGCTGTGTGTGTGTGTGTGTGTGCATTTGCACATCTGTCAGCAACGGGTACATACGGTGTAGTAATCCCTTAAAAATGACTCTTTTTAATAGCCTTGATTTTAGAAGAAACATTAATTGAGCAGGTGCCCCAAGACGTTTGTCCATATAGTGTTTAAGTGCACCTGTAAGCCCAAGATAGAACTCCACTATCCCCCGTGTCCCTCATCTTCCCACCACCCAGCACAGCCTCTTCCTCACTGAGTGGTGCTGCTCTAACACTCTTTTTCTCGACACCAGCACCAGCTCTCGCTCTCTCCCGCAGCTTTGTTCTCGTAGGGGTGTGATGCCTTCATGTCGAGGCATGTCTGCGGGCGCTGTGCTGGATCCTAACGGTGGAGCTGATGTCTGGCACTTTCCGATAAGAGTAGGACCTGCTTCTCTGGTTTGCAGGAACTGGAGGTGGGGGGAGGAGAGAAGTCAACCACATCAGGGACCTTTCCTTCCTGGCAAGCTAGATGCCTCTCTCCATGACTGTGGGTGGAATAGACTGCAGCCAGATAGTTGTAAAGTGGCGACGACAGAGCCCCCGGGATGCAATCTTTAAAGTGGCGTTGCACAATGGACATGTAGTGCATGTCGTAGAGGAACGCTTATTGATTGATTTACTGGGGCTGTGGTTCGGAGTGAATACACATCAGTGGTGGGAAGCGTATGGGCCGACATCGGCCCGCCACTGAGCGTTTGAGCTTCAGGCTCTTAGATTAGTCGTGAAAGAGGGGAGTAGGTTCTGAAACTCTCTTGAAGGGAAAATAAGCCTGGAGAGGCATAATCATCGCACAGCTTTATAACCATTGCCATTAAACGCTCTCTCTCTCTCGTTGCGTGAGGTTTATAACTTATTCATCAATAGATGATGGCCACACGCCCAAGGGAAGTGTCAGGAACTAAACAAAGACAGATAACGCTTCTAATTATGGGTAATGGGTTCCTAGAGGGGCCTAGGGTGGCGGCAATATGGGTCACTGATTGGCCCATGTGCCAGAGCTGGCGGTGAGCAGTGGGACATCGGACTGTTGTGGGATTGTGTGTGACCTGTCATTCACCTCCTGCTGTGGGGCTCCTTAAGTCATGTTTAGTGGTTTTATTATACCTCTCATTATTAAGCAAATGGAGTCATTGTCCGAAACGCAATAAGGGGAGGGATTATTTTCCCCCACAGTGCAATTTCTGTCACGGATGATGTCT
This sequence comes from Acestrorhynchus altus, assembly GCA_034509495.1. Taxonomy (NCBI): domain Eukaryota; kingdom Metazoa; phylum Chordata; class Actinopteri; order Characiformes; family Acestrorhynchidae; genus Acestrorhynchus; species Acestrorhynchus altus. Next base: position 3,840,474 of record CM067513.1, read on the forward strand.
CAGTTTTCCGTCGAGCCTCAAGAGTTGGACTGGAAGAATGGCCGGGAATATAAAGACCCTCGTTCGCCTCCTCACACAGCAATGATTATGCACTTGATGGCACGAAGGATCTGCAATTCATTGATCCATTAAGATTCTATTGATCCATTAAAATCCCACTGATCCACTGAGAGTGTCTGTCAGTGCTGCTCAGAGTCTACACGCGGTCGTACCGCGAGGAAGCACCGCACAGGCGCCGTCCTTATTTACATTCAGGCGTGCCTTTCCCGTGACACTTAGAGTGCTGTGACCTATGCGAACGCAGTGTTTCTCTCTCTTTCACTCCCGCGCTCTCTCTCTCTCTCTCTCTCCCTCTCTGTCACTTACACACACACTCTTCACGATGTGCTTGAGTGGTCTGTTAGCCTCCACATCTCTGCTCTCTCATGCTTCAGAGCTTCCTGAAGGTGTTGCTGGAAGCTCACTGATGTGAAGTGGGATATGCAGAGTGCACATAGTGTCTGCGCCGATCCTAAATACATAGGAATCATCCCCATGACTGGACAACAGGAACACGTCGAACACAAGACCACACATTTGCTGTGCTTTGCTGCACACCAGCCAACAGATGAGGAACTTCGGAAAATGCGGAATTTGACTGCAAATCAAATGCAGACTAAAGCATCGATTGTTTATTTTTATGGAAAGTCGTGATCTTGTCCAATGCTGTTGGTTCCGTTTTGTTCGGCGTAAAAGTGCAAAACCATAACATCATAACCACCTCCTTGATTCTACTCCCTGTCCATTTTATCAGCCTCTCTGATCACACACGAGCTCTTTGTGGTTCTATAATTCCAGACTGTAGTTCATCTGTTTCTCTGCAGACCTTATTCCTCTCCTTTCACCCTGATCTTCAATGATCAGGACCCCACAGGACCACCACAGATCAGCTGTTATGTGGGTGGTGGGTCATTCTCAGCACTGCAGTCACACTGACATGGTGGTGGTGTGTTAGTGTGTGCTGTGCTTGTACGAGTGGATCAGACACAGCAGTGCTGCTGGAGTGTTTAAACACTGTGTCCACTCACTGTCCACTCTATTAGACACTCCAACCAAGTGTCTCCACCTTGTAGATGTAAAGTCAGAGACAGAAGCTCATGTTTGTGTTGGTCGTCCTCTAGTCCTTCATCAGTGCTCACAGGACGCTGCCCACAGGACGCTGACAGCTGGATATTCCTGGTTGGTGGACTGTTCTCAGTCCAGCAGTGACACTGAGGGGTTTAGACTCTCCAGCAGTGGAGTGAAGCTGACACAATTGGTATTGAGTGTAGAGACAACTCCACCACTAACCAAATCTGGCAGTCAACTAGCTTTTTGGTCAGCATTTTCTTGACAGCTATACAGCAGAGTGTTAAGGCCACTTTATATCACTCATTTCCACTCCTTTTATACATTTATCTTTCATTTTGTTTCAGTAAAAAATATATATATATCTATTTCAGTGTCAACAAACACATTTTCTATCACATATTACATGTTTGTAGAATTTATTTTAGTGTATCTTCTATGATAAAAGTCCCTGTGCATTTCAAATATCCTTGAGATTCAAGATACGTTAGACATCACTTAAAATGAAATTTAGGCTATTAACTCTTAGAGCCAGAGATCTGTGTTTTGCAGGCAGTTTTGTCAGAGATCAGAGTAACCTACAGCCCTGATCTGACCATTGTAATCAATCATCATCATCAATAATAATAATAATAATAATAACAATAATAATAATAATAATAATAATAATAATAATTTAAAGTACATTTCTGATAGAATCATGATCAAATTCATCTCAAATAAAAGCCAAGGATCTCCTGAAAATAACAACATCTGCTATGGGTGACTGTCTCCTGGTGAATAAAAGTATGTCAACCTTTTATAAACATCCCACAGAAGGAATGTAAGGTTCTAAAGGTTAAGGTTATTTATTATTATAGTACGTTTATTAAAGCACTGAGATTCTGTCCCCTCATTTTGTTCTGTTTGTTGTGACGAGCTGAAGAGATTATAGATGTTTGCCTCTGGCCTTGCCCCCTCGGGCGTCCATGGCTTTTCTTGAGTCTTATCAGTAAAAACAATAAGCCGGTTCTTTCCCTTCTGATGTGTTTAGCTCCAGTTTGCGTCGGCTGAGGGAGTCCAGTTTGTTTTAGTGGTTTGATAACCTTAGCTTTTAGACTATTTGCTTCCCTGTCTCCTGCCAAGCTGGAGCTCGTCTTCTGTCAACACTGGACCAGGCAAAGCCATGGTCACAAGGCCTGGTTCATGTACTGACCCATATTCCTTTAACCCTTGTGTTGTCTTAAGGGACATAAATGACCCACACCTCATTAAACTGCAGAGAAAAAAACATAAATCATCATAAATACATGAAAATTGATCACTTATTCTGTGTCTACAAGATCGGAAAAAGTGAAAAATAACCAAACACTCACACACACACACACACACACACACACACACACACACACACACACACACACACACACACACTCTACCCTTGGTAATTGTGAGTCTCTGCTGCAGTTGTGAAACCTGTTCGGGGGGGGTTTAGTGAAGGTGGTTTATTTTCGACCCTTTGGACACGGGTGTATACAGAATATTAAGAGAACACAAGGGTTACATGAGGTTCTGCTCTATCAAAACCATATTCTCCTGAAGTTCGTTTTACATTTAACCAATGTTTTTCTTTCACAAGTCTTTTGCCAGTGGGCTGAGCTTCATTTTAATTAGACGTTTCATGTTATGGGGAGTTTTTTTCACTTCACTTTTCCTAAAGGCTCCTTAAAGGTTGTTCTGTTGGTAGGTTATTTAAGGAGCAACATCGTTGAAAGTTCTAAAGTGAAGCAGACTCCAGTCAATTATTGTCTGTGACTTATTAAATATGATTGACAGTTCTCAATTCAGTTATGAAATTCGCCGGCGAAACAATAACAGAATCGATTTTGTCTGCTAATTTTTCTCTTTGTTTTTCTCTTTGTTCTTTTCTTTGTTTCCTTATATATTTTTGTTATGTTAGTGGTATAATTTGGATGGTGTCAATCACAGCAGGGTTCGGTTATTAAACTCAAGATCCACTGGAGCTTCCAGTGCATGTTTACTGCTCTGTCCACAATGACATGCTTTACCTGCATACAGACTCTGACTGGTCAGACAGATGGCAGGGCTAATGATGTCACTGTCTCAGATATTGGGTTATAGAGAAAAATGAGAGAGAAGGGATAAAAGTCCCAAAAAGGCACAAAACTGGGTTAATACTGATACATACATAAATAACAATAATTATTTGGATCAATTTGTCAAGTAGGTTGGACAAATTTATCGTAATAAAGTAATGTTTATTATAAATATCTTTATGAATCTGGAACAATTAATCAAAAATATGATTTTGCATTTTCAGCTCAGAATCACTCTGGATGATCAACGTTCAACTGGATTTTTGAGACATAAAGTGTCATTTACTTCTTATTTGCTCTCTTTCTTTACTCAAGCAATGTTCAAATTTCAGAATAAAAGCCCTGATGAGGCACGATACTGATCCAGTCATATCTAGCAAAAAAAATAAAGGATACTGAGGTTATTTTTTTATTTTATTGGGACCACTGTCAAGTATTTTGACAATCTTATTATTAAAAATGTCCTTGTCAGTCGTATCATTACACATACTTCATTACAGTTATTGCATTTTAACTCAAAAACATCCTGGATGATCAATGTCCAACAGGATTAATGAGAAGTAAAGGAGATGTTTGATCAAAACATCTGAAAATTTGAACACTTTGATCAAAAAGAGCAAACAGACCCTCCATTTTAATTTTCCTCCATAACCCAATATCTGGATCAGTGATGTCATTAGCCCCACCTCTTCCTGTTAATCAGTCTTAGTCTGTATGCACGTTGAGCATATATATGTGGACAGAGCAGTAAACATACACTCCGTCGGCTTTTAAACTGGGATTTTGAAATCAGTGAATTTTAGCTGTTTTCCGTGAGAATGGTTATTCATGAATTTTATTATGATATGTGGATCATATATGTACGTTACTATGACTCTAATTTAACTGCCATCATAGTGCAGATCTCAGGTTAATCTAAGAGCTAAAAAAACAAATACTTTCAGTCTATTGGTTCATTCATCATGGAATTTTGAGATAATTGGGAGTTAAAACTACCAAACGCTGAAAAACGACGCCTGTTCATTACAATGTTGTTATACGTGTCCCTGTTCATTGGTGGGTCGTAAGTGGGATAAATCCACAGTACATTAACACGGGCTGATTATTGGTCAGACCTTATTATAACATATATCGGCCAATGCAACTAACGGACGCCCAGATCCCTCGTTCAGATCAGTTCAGCTTACCCAAATATGTGGTTCTCCAGTGCACTTACAGATTATGCCCTTTCAGAGTTCATGTGCACTGTCTGCATTAAAATGTTAATTGCCATCTTTCTTTTTATACTCTACTCTTCCAGCGGCATGTTTTTCCATTGTCTGGGCCGACTAGGCAAGAGGCAGGCAGAATACAGGAATAGGAAATAAAGGTAAAAGAAATGATTAGTTCCCGACACCCAGCCTGCTAAATGATCTCATTTCTGACAAGCAAATATTGCACCGCCGCTGCACTTAAATGGCAATGTGAAGTGCATGCATCTACACACTGGCTGCAGTCGCACACACTACCAGGCCGCCAAACAACAAGCACGAGGCCACAGATTACCAGAGTGTAGACACAACATAAGCTGTTAAGGTTAATTAGCCTGCTGTTGAGCAGAGAAGCAATCTCATTTTTAACTTCTGCGTCCTGTGGTGAAAATTAATTTGAGCAGCTCATGTGACCCACCCTCTGCATCCACTGGCATCGCCTTCCCCCTCCGCGCCGTCCTCTCGTGAGGCCTTTCATCGCTTCCAGATAAGTCGTCGCGAGACGACGTCCGCCACACTCATCAAAGAGCGAGGAGATGGAATGAGTGTTTGTGTGTGTGAGAGGTGGGAATGATTAGCACCACCAGATAGCGGGCCAGCGGTTGGGGCGGGTGGGGGCGGAGGTGGAAAATGGAGGCTGATGGAGAGCCAGAGAGGGAGCTTTTAATAAAGCTGACCTTTTCCATGGTGGGCTTGTTATGGAAAATGCGGCCACAGAAGATAAATGAAAAGCAAAGTCGCAATGAAAACATTTGCATTCCAGCTCCTAGATGGACCGCGAGTGGATTGAGAATGGATTTGATCAAGCTTGCCATGTTTTCATATCGCTGTAACTGTTCAGGGGCACGGCATGTCTGGATTAAGGAATGTCATTAGTTTGGATTACAGCATCATTACTATCAGTGTATTAGTTCAGAGTATCCAGGGACAAGACTGTTTCCCCCCTGTTGTCGTTTAACTGCAGTTGTCAACAGAAAACGAGGCTGAGGTGGGAGATGGCAGCTGATCTGTGCTTGATTCCGAGGCAGAGCAGGTTAATTAGAGGCTTCTGTAGTGGTGGTGGGTCTGAGAGAGCAAGAACTGACATTAGCAGAAATGGGCATCACCCATCATGCACACGGCAACAGTCTCATTACTGACATATATCATTTGTGCTTTGAGCCACCCCTAAATAACACGCTGTGCACGTGCATTTTTGGACAAGCTGAGTTACTGAATACAACGTGTCTGCAATGAATTATAGCATCATTTCAGCTGCAATGGGATCATTTCTCCAACTCACAGTAAACAACAACAGGCCTCACAGCTGACGTTGTACCTGTATTAACATTAAAGTAGCATTATGCAAATTGGTATGTCTACTATTGGTATGTAGCCCCACGTACAGTCTATGTACTGTATACTGTATTACATATATATAAGCTTTCTGGACAGGATGAGATACAGAACCATCTCTGGAAGTGAAGGAAGCATGTGGGCTGAGGCAGTAGAATGATATTACAGGTTCTCTGAAGTTTTGTTTTTCCTGCCTGCTACACCAAAGTTGCAAAGTGCAGTTTCTGGCATGCAAAGACCGGAGCAGCAATGATAGAGATGTCGTTCTTCCTATTACAAGTCAGTAGGTCAAGTCACCCCACTCTACTACGTCACAAACAGACTATGTCAAACAAACAAGAAACAAACATATGTTTTCCTAGATTGCACGGAATATTTGGCCAATATATGTCCCACATCTGAGCTGTAAGTACTAAACTTGGCCCAGATTTGGGATAAATGGTTAACTGGCGTAATACTGTATTTATTTTGTAATTTAATAATACAGTAATGCACAATATTATCTCACATTTCTTGGTTTTCTTTTCTGATTAAAAGAATAAATGATTTACTTATATGGTTATATTTTATTGCTACTACTTTGCACATCTCAGGGAAAATTGAGGTTTCATTTGTCTTTTATATTATGAAAGTTAATTTAAGCAGTGAATTTTTGGATGAGGTATTCATCTTGACTGTCTTCCAAGTCCGTGCAACAATCCCACGCTCAATGTAAAAGCTGATAGCTGACATAACTGTTATTTGGTTATCAACTGATAGCTCCAGACTCTAGCGATTACTGTATGTCCATATATTTTGCAGCTTAAAATTAGGCCTTTTCATTTCAAACACACTACAGTCGAAAACATATATTCATATATAAAAGATTTTCATGAAGTTAGTCTAATTTAGTTGCAAACATGCATAAAATAGCACAGTGGTTAGATTAATGTATCTCAAAGGATTCATAGAAAATGGAGATTTATGGAGACACTGTATCAAGCATGACGAACACAGTTGTAGAAGAATTCATTTTTATGGTTAGTGGCGCAGATATAACCTGTCTGTGGTCGTCAACACACTCATTGATAATTACAGCGAATGCACAGTGTAGGAGCAGTAGGCAGCTACCTCAGTGCCGTGGGAACCGTTTGAGGTTAAGTGCCTCGCTTGAGGAAAGACACAGTCCATTTCCTTCAATCCTCCCTCAACTTTCTTTCCTGACAGTCAGTGTAGTTGAACCATTGACCTCCGGAGCCTCTGCAACACTGTGTAGCTCTCCAGAATCAAGAACGAAGTTCTAATAAGACGAAGATCTACAGTCCAGTGCAGTGTGGACGAATTAAACACATCACCTTAATTGATTGGTCAGAATCACATTTGCAGTGAAACTGTTCACCACAGCCAGCAATGAAGCGAAAAACATCTGACTCAAAGCTGCTTACAGGGGGTTGCTTGAACATCTTCTGAAAATGAGATGCTGTCTCGCTATCTCTTGTGCACATAACATCTCAGGTAGTGCTAAGTCTCCTGCAGCCTTTCCTCCGCTACAAATCCAGCGATTATTTGATGGAAACGTTACATTTTATCCTTTATCTCTAAATCTGTTCAGATGGAGACGTTCCACCAAACAAGCAAAAAGCAATCCACGAAAAGGAACACATTCTTACTCAACCAAGAACCCACTAATCCACTCTCTAACAAATCCTGGATTCTTTGGCAGTGATTAATAAATGCATTTGGAAATTGGCACGATTCCAGTCTTTGAGAACTTGGATGAACTTGGCTTACTTAGGCAGGAGCAGATTAAGTTTGATGGTATTTGTGTAATGAATGTGATCAGCATATATTATCTCTACAAGTCTGTGAAATGGATTAGAACTTGTAGGAGTGTCTGGTGAGATGTTTAGTACCAAGACCTGGAAAATACACTCACTGTCCGAAAAGTAGTTGCACCCAGAAGAAGTGTCGAACTGTAATACTATTGGGAAGGAAAATCTGCATGGAGTTGTAGAGGTTCCTAATAGTGTCCTGTGATGATCCATCCCATGCAGCTTGAATGTTCTCACTCAGTTCTGCAGATGGTGTGGTAGGGGTGGAGTGTTGATAGAGCGTCCAATAGCGTCCCACACATTTTCAATCAGGGACAGATCTGGAGATGAGACCGACCACAGCATAGTATCTGTGTCTTCAAGGCAAGATTTTCAGTTGGCAGCAGTGTGTGGACGAGCGTCGTCCTGTTGGAATAGAGCACCGGAGTGTGTGTTCAGAAAAGGTAGAACCACTGGTTACAGGACCTCATTAATGTAACGTTGGTCCGTAAATTCCCTGTAATGAAGACCAAAGGTGATCTATGAAAATGATACCAGACGTGTGACAACAAACCATGAATCCTGGCACTGATCATGGTGCCTCCATGCTGGGATTCATTGATCATCTCCACCAAGACAAAAGTGGGACTCGTCACTGAAGATGACAGTCTTAAATTACATTGTGACCCAATGTAAAGAACAATGGCCGAATAATTAATATTCACGTTCTGTCAAGTAGTGAAAGTTAAACAGCCTCATTTGTCATTCACAGTCATCATCTGTTATATAAACAAATATGAGAGATGAAATGAATATGTATGCAGGTGATACAGCCCACTAATGCTTCTCACTTGCTTTGGCTGATTGTTATTCCAAGGTTACTGCATGGTCCAAGACCCAAACTGGAAAATGTAACATGAGTATGTACAACAAACAGGCGATGTAGGACTACAGCTATATGCATGCATTACCCCACTCCATCTGATCCATGTTTGCAATCTAGGATCTCATTACCGTGCGGGCAGATGGGGGAAGTTCAGTCTGGGTCATAGTGTGTCTCCTAGTGGTAAAGCCTGCAGTCTGTCTCGCATGTCTTCTACCACCTTCTTATTGATGGATCCGAGGAAAACAGCTGCTGAAAAGTGAAATCCTGGAGAGCTCTTTGACAACAGCAGCCCAACAGTTTTTCCCAAAGTCCCGGAAGGACTTCAGAGTTGAATTCTGACGTACCTAAGGTGAATTATTTTTACGTTGATTGATTTACCAGAATAACGAACGTGTTTCCTACTAAAGGCCAAAGTACACGTCCCACTCAGAAGCCCAGAAGATTATCAATGTCCCAGTTCTCATTAGAAACGCTCCATATCAGCGATGTGCTGTGATTGATGAGGAGACTGTTCTTCGCTTGGGGAAGACAGGAAGGATCCTTGGTGTTCTTTCTGATCTTTGCTCTTATACCTGAAACCTAGCAGTTCACAGCAGATGGTTCTGCAGCTGTGCTCTCTTCTCCAAGTGAAGGTTATTGTCTAACTACCGTCCCTCCTCTGAGCGTTCCGTGTTAGGTTTCACCTTGCTCTCATTGCTCTTCTGCCCATTCCTCTTGCTCATTAATTACTGCACTGAAAGGAATTCTTTTCTGGCATATGTAGGATATTGGGTTGTGATGACAGTATCAATGGGTGAGCAGCACAACAGAAAGCTATCTCTGTTTTAACCCAGCTTGCAACCCCATAATAATCAATTACCTTCTGACTGTGAGACTGAGAACTCAGTGACAGCACTCAGTGTGAAACCACTCTCTTTTTTTTTTTGCAGATCTTAGTGTGTTGCTGTCAGTTAAAAACACCATTGTTTTCATTCGTCAACACTAGGTTTATTTTATTATGTGTGGAGTTGCATGAAAAAGTAAGTACATCCCTTGTAAATACCTAGATTTCTGCACTGATTACAATTATAGACAAACACACCAACAGTTTAACCCAAAAAAAGGTCTTTTATTGAGCACATTGAGTAACATCCACATTGCAGGCTAGAAAAAGTAAGTGATTATGATTTGAAATGTGGATTAAAAGCTGCATTACACAAGCATTGCTAAACTCCTGGGTGTACCGCAGTCCACAGTCACACAAAATGTCTGCAAATGGACTCTTGCTATTCCCCCTGAGGAGTAGGTGTCCAGTTAAGGTCACTCAGAGCACAATAGACTATTCTGAAAGAGGTGAGAAATAATCCAAAAGAATCAGTGAAACACATACAGAAGCCTTTGTTCATATTGTGCATGTTGCTATTGGAAGGACACCATGGAGGAAGCCGCTGCATGCTTCTGAAAAACATCTTTGATGGACAGATGAGACAAAAGTGAAAGTGCAGTCGCGGAAAAAAATGTTCAAGGCTGTGTTTGGAGTTGAAAGACCTTTGCGCACTGATACCAAAACCTTATCCCAGCTGTAACACAGTGGATGGAGCATCTTGATTTGGGGCTGCTTTCCTGGTTCAGGGGCTTGCAATTATACAAGTTGTATACAAAACATTTTACAGGCAAATATAAGGGCAACTGTCCTTTGTCCTTTGACGTTCTATCAACACTCCGCCCCCAATCTGCAGAACTGAGTGAGAACATTCAAGCTGCATGGGATGGATCATCACAGGACACCATTAGGAACCTCTACAACTCCATGCAGAGACGTCTGGCATGTTGCATTATATGTATAGATTTCCAAAGAGTTTATTCTGTTTATTATTTATTTTACTCTACTATTATTATTATTATTATTATTATTATTATTATTATTATTATTATTATTATTATATATAGCTGTATAGGGGCTCAGCTGTATTAATTTGCAATTTTCCTCCGGGATTAATAAAGTAATTCTGATTCTGATCTTGATATGAGCCCACAGTTCCCATAGCCATGCATTCCCTTGGCCAGTCTTTAGCCCTGTAAGGTTTCTGGTATCTGGCTGGTCCAGATGTACTGATGGATTTAAGAGTGTGAATAAAACGGGGACTGAAGTTCTTGAAATCTGCTAAGAGGTCATATCCCACTGGGTAGCTCTAAGCAGTTTGATGCAATGGGGGGTCAAGTAAAATTTGCTGGTTCACTCTCTGTCTCTCTGCCTTTACATCATGCTTTTGCCCCTTTGCTTTTAGCATCCAATCAGGGGTAGAGGGGTTGCATTTGGCACTTCCTATCTAGGTCGCAAGCAAATGGACCTCTGTATGAAAGTGTGTCGTCTACCTTCATCTCGCTCCGTGAGACGTGATTGCGCTACTCAGCTTTTTAGAAGGTTTACCCCTCTTTCCACCTTTTCAAGCTTGTACAGATTCTATACCCCCCCCATCTTGATAAAAGACTTTCTGATGTGCTTCAGCACTCACCTTCTCATTAAGGGGCTCTTTATGTCTGCCGAATTGTAAAAAATAAAAAAAAGAAAGTTTTGGACCTCTTGTGCCTCGTCTTTTTTGTTGGTTGGTCTCCTACGAGTGAGCTCAGAGCATGCCATGCTCCTGTTTAACAGCACCTCTGACAATTGATAGAAGATTCTTGGTGTGTCTGATCATCAGAGGAGCCAAGCTCACCTGCTCCGTCGGAAACAGGCTTGTAGATTTGAATGGAATCTGTGTACATGCACAGTGCGCCTTAAAAGAGGGAGAAAAGGGTAAAAGAAACATGTGAAGCTCAACAATTCTAATACTCTACTTTGTTAGGGACGCCTTTGATGGTTGCACCCATAGTGGGCTGGATTGGGCTGAATACAGATGAGGACTGACAGGCAGTTATGAGAGAATTGGTAATGTGGACTAGGAGCCTGAAAGGCATGAGGCTGCTAAAGGGCATGCTCGTGCTGGATTCAGCCTAATCAGGTTTCAGCTGTCAAAAATGACTTATATCCTGATGCCCCAAGCACTCTTTTAATAATTCCGCACAACAGGATGGAGTCTTAGTTGGGAGCGAAATCCATGCTAATGCATTTCAGTTCATCAGATAGGAAATCATTAAAACGTACAACCGTGGTGGAAATGGTGGAAGTGCATATTGCACCATATTTCCTTTAGTGCCTGTTTAATGCATGTCGCTCTCTCCTCGTTGTTAGTGCGTTTCCCCCCGTGGCTTCCTCCTCCATTGTTTGTGTCAGAGCGGCAGCGCTCATTTCATCTCTCCCCGTCTCACTCCTTCTCGTTCTTATCAGAGTTCCATAAGTGTGCGCGGCATTAGCGACAGAGAGATCAGAGAGGAGAGTGGACTACTGCTTTTCCTCCATTTTTCGGCCCACGGATGTTGGGGGAATGAGGATAAATCGCACGGACTTTATTTCCGAAATCCTGTGTCTGTCACAGTAACTGAGACGTCTTCCCGTCCCGCACAATGGCACGTGAACTATGGTCTGCAGAGTGGGTCACCGTGCACCAAAGCGGGGGCAATTATTCAGCTGCTGTGACTTAAAATTAATAGAGTGCCACATTAATGTAGAATGAGTGTCAACATAGCTCAATGTGACATGACTGATAGTCAGGGAGTAATAAGTCAGTGCCTCAGAAGACACCAACCCAAGTAATGCTGCTTTATGGAATTAACACGGCCGCTTACAGCTGATTGCTTCAAATATAGAGGCGTTGGCTTTTTATTAATAAGCACGGGACGTGTTTTATTCCGTCTGTCTGGGAAAAGCTTTGCATATTGAATGCATTGCAAGTCTGCATTACATAGTTCTGAGAGAGAAATGTCATTTTGTCAGGGAATGCTAGGTATTCATTCTGTCTGAGAGCAATTTCTTGGGGGGTCACAGCAACACTGTGATTTTTGACGCTGCAAAATGTAGCCTTGCTATGAATATCTGGCTGCAGAGGCTGACTGCATAAAACTCAGCCTACCGAAGTTAACGGGGTTTCATTTGTTATCACTGTAGAGTCGAGTTAATCGTCAGATTGGCTCATAACTTTCCAACCTTCTCCGACGTCCTTCAGTTTAAAGGCCCGGGATTGTCTACGCTCTTATAAATAAGGAGGCAACAGAGGCTTCTTTGAGGGATGGCAATGTCACTAATAGGTGGACCGTGAAGATGCGGTGTAAGCTGGACCTGAACCTGCAACCGAGTGTTTATTTTGACCAGTATAACCTTAATGGCAGTGTTTCTCAACCCTGGTCCTGGAGGCACCCCTACCCTTCATATGATAGAGCTTTCAGCTCGTTAACAAGCTCATGAGTTGCAGGGGGTTTGTTAAAGTTAAAAAGGGCAGGGGTGCCTCTAGAAAACCAACCATTTCCACACAAATGATCCATTCACACTCTTTTTTGGAATTAAATCACACACAGATGGTAACCTGTGTAACATTACAATATGGCCATTTTGTATAGATCGATATTTATGATACATTGCCTAGCCCTACGTGACGCTACAGGGCTTGACAGGACAGGGCTCCAGAAAATTCCACCATATGCTGATAAAAATGGCACACACAAATGGGACACATTCATCATGATATAGCTGTACGTGGGGAAAAACTAAGATGTTATAAATGAGGACACATCTGTTTACAGATGAAATTACACCCTTATGCCCTCCCGTCTCGTAATAATGTGACTGTTACTGTGGGACGTGTCCACTGTCACATAACTAAAGCTTACCTTAATTTCTGTGAAGAACACAATGGGTTTCAACACCAACTTTAACGAAGATCCTCAATATGAACAGCTTCGTTCTATATTCTTGCAACTACAAGACTAATTGGCCTCATAGTTCTTTATTGGAAATCATGCAGCATGAAGGCTCGCAAAAGTGGAGGCAGTTAGCAGATCTCTGTGTCTTTAATTTGTCCCAACAAACGGTTCTTTGGTCCGAAGTATGGTTAGTTAGGTGTTCTGCCCTATGGAAAAGCCACCTGAACCGCTACCCTCCGTACTCGGACCTGAAGTGGGAAAAAAAGGCCTATGATGTTCTGGATTTTTTCTGGACCATATTTGATTTTTTAAAATACCCCTGCCATAGAAGAACCGGTTTTTTTATTTCATTAAGAATCATTTTAAGATTGTCTTTAATAGTGAAGAAACTCTTTTATAGTGTTTCCTCCACATGCCTGTACTGTAGCCCTATATTCCCATTTTTTCTCCCTACAAATGCTCATTTCTGCATGCTGGCTCAATCCAATTATCTCTCTGTGACATGCAGTCAAAATGCATCAGCTCTGCACGATGTAATTGCAAACTTGTTTCGGAAAGGAACGAGCCTATCGTGCGTAATGTCACTCATAATTATGAGTTATTGGAAACCCACTGTGTTTATATGGGAAGTGAGAGGAGATGGACATGGGACCCAGATTTAAGGCAACACACTGATAAAGGCCAGCTCCTCTTATGGGAGGTATGTTGTAGGATATGAGCACTATTAACCTGGACTCTAATTCTTGGAAATTAAAGTCACTCCGTCTCTTGTTCACTTGGGATGTCGCCGCCATCAAGGCGGTTCCCCTGCTCCTCCAAGCCTGACTTGTCATTAAAGAACCGCTCCGGTGGAAAGCTGATTAAAATTGATTTAGGTTAGGTAAGAGCGCATTTGGAATTAATGATATAAATGTCCAGGGGAATTATGGGCTGTTGTGTGAGGATGAGTCTGCCTATCTATTTCCTTAGTGTACAGGTTGATGGGTGGGTGGGTGAGTTTTAAAGCTGCTCAGCTATTCACAGACCAACACAGACACCAGCAGCCTGGCGAAACATTTGACTTCTCCGGCGCGGAGCCATTTTTCTTCCCTTAGCAGTTTCTCAATACTCAGACAATGAAGGAGGTTGAGTGAGAGTACTGAGGACAGAAATTGCTGGGGCAGACACCAAAGAACCGAGGGCCAACAGTGGACGGCCATTTCTTAAGTGGCTAAAGAGTACGATTTTTATTCCCAGCAAGGCAGTAAGTGGTCAGAAGCCAGGCATTGGGTGGCAGTTGTCCCAGTCCCTTTTCTAAAGCAACTTTTTCTAAAGCAAAGTCTGTCCTCCAACCTGTCAAATTTGTACAAAGCCCCCCGAAAAATTGCACAGCTGTCCAACTGTCATTTATTTTATGAATGTGTTCCAGTTCCACAGCTCTTTCCTACACACTGAACTCTAAACCGTTGAGGTTTTTCGCTTTTCAATCACGGTTGCTTTACCAAGTTCAAACAATGCCTAGATAGTTGGGAAAATGATGTCAGTGATCCATCATCTTTGCACAAATATTTTCTAACCTCCCCCCATTTGTCCACACCGTCCTTGTGGAGTAATGGATTCGGTAGACTTCCCTTGGTTCATTAAAGCTGAGAAGGGTTGAAAAAACTGGACACATTGGCAGACGAAATGTGTGGTGTCCTAAGCTTCCCGCTGTGACAGAAGAAGAAATCGGGAGGCGTATGCACATGCCCAGTGTTACATGTATGCCTGTCTGTTTGAGTTAGGCCTACCCTGAAGGGTGCAGAGATGGGATTAGCTCATAATGAGCACTGTATATTCTACAGACAGGCTCTGCTGAGGTACTGACACAAATGTAATTGCTGCATGTTAGTATGTGTGTGTGAAAAGGGTGAGCTGACCGTTGTTTCCCCCTTGCTCTTCCAGGCTCGTGTACATGATCTACCATGGCCAAAGTGCTCTGCAGCCTCCTGTTCCTGGGAAGTGCAGTGATGACGGCCATTGCCTGCCCTAAGTATTGCGTCTGTCAGAACCTGTCCGAGTCTCTAGGCACGTTGTGCCCTTCGAAAGGCCTGCTCTTCGTCCCCTCAGACATTGACCGACGGACTGTGGAACTGCGACTTGGGGGAAACTACATCATTCGCATCTCACAGCAGGATTTTGTCAACATGACGAGCCTGGTGGACTTGACATTGTCGAGGAACACCATCAGCTCCATCCAGCCCTTCTCGTTTGTGGACCTAGAGACTCTACGGTCACTTCACCTGGACAGCAACCGACTGACGGAGCTTGGCCCAGATGTCCTGCGTGGCCTGGTCAACTTGCAGCACCTCATCTTGAACAACAACCAATTGAACCGCATCTCCGATGAAGCCTTTGATGACCTTCTGCTAACACTGGAAGATCTAGATCTTTCCTACAACAACCTGCGGAGTGTGCCCTGGGAAGCCATCCGCAAGATGCTCAGCTTGCACCAGCTCAGCCTTGACCACAATCTAATCAGTTACATTGCTGAAGGTACTTTCACGGACCTTGACAAACTGGCTAGACTTGACCTCACATCAAATCGACTCCAGAAACTTCCTCCAGATCCCATATTCGCTCGGTCTCAGACCAACGCAGTATTGAGTACGCCTTATGCTCCTGTGCTGTCCCTCAGCTTTGGTGGAAACCCACTTCACTGCAACTGCGAGGTGCTGTGGCTGCGACGGCTCGAGCGGGAGGATGACATGGAGACTTGCGCCTCCCCTCCTAGCCTCAAAGGACGGTACTTCTGGTACGTTCGTGAGGAGGAGTTCATCTGTGAGCCGCCTTTGATTACTCAGCATACACACAAGCTTCTGGTGCTTGAGGGCCAGACAGCCAGTCTGCGTTGCAAGGCAGTGGGTGACCCCATGCCCTACATACACTGGGTGGCTCCTGACGATCGGCTCATCAGTAACTCATCACGGGCCACTGTCTATGAGAACGGAACCCTTGACATCATGGTCACCACATCCAAGGATTATGGCACATTCACCTGCATCGCTGCCAATGCTGCCGGAGAATCCACTGCCTCGATAGAGCTCTCCATTATTCAGTTGCCTCATCTGAGTAATGGGACCAATCGCACCTCACAGCCCAAATCCAGGCTGTCTGACATCACCAGCTCCACCAAGACCAGCAAAGGCGAGACCAAAGCCCAGCCGGAACAGGTGGTGAGTGTGTCAGAGGTCACTTCCGTCTCTGCTCTGGTCAAGTGGACGGTGAGCAAAGCAACTCCCAAGGTGAAAATGTACCAGCTCCAGTACAACTGCTCAGATGATGAGGTCCTGATTTACAGGTAAACATTCAAAGTGTCTTGACCCTCTAACCAGTTGTGAATACTAATGACCTTTTAAATAAGCTTGCTTACTTCTGTTATGTAAACTCCCTCTGAATAATGCTTAAGGGCAGTTGTTATTGTCGGTGTCTGTATATATATAAAATTTCTAAAAATATGTTTATAATATATTATATTTATAAATCATTTTTATACATTTAAGGTGTTCATACTTGAATAAAAAAGTCATTTATTTTATATTTATTGCATTTAAAGTCACATATTTCAAGCTTTTAAGATTTTATTTTAATTTTGATACTGATTTATTGAAACCTGAATTTGAAACATTGTTATAAAGTTAGATTCTTGATTTTTGATTTCCATGAGCTATAAGCCATCCTGATCAACATTATAAAACATATATAAAATGTGCCCTTTTACATGTACTGAATATAAAATCTGATTTCCACTTTTTGTATGAAATTATGTGCATGAATTCACTTTATTTGCAAATTTCTGAGATGCACTAGTATATCTACATTGTGTTGATTTGTTCATCTCAGATGAAGACATGTCTAGGTAGTCTAGGATCTATCTGATCAAAATAATATTTCGTTTAAATGCAAACAAAATCAGGTAAAATGTATGGAAATGGCTTCAGGAACACATGGTTAATTTAACATATTAACAAAAATACAGCATTACACAAATGTGCAAAAGCACTTTAAAGTATGTTGTTTTTTGATTTTCTTGTGCAGACGATTTCTATTTATTTATTTATTTTTTGGAAGCTCAGCGCTCACACAGGAAGCTGCACTTCGTGATATTCTATTATTGTCGTGGCACAGATGATCTAATTATGTGCCTTTTCATTGACTCATCCTTTACTAAATTAGTCACCTCCACTGGCAAACCATAACCCATCAACAGCACACACACTCTAGTCTAATCTATACTTTCCTCGTGGAGTGGTAGCGGGTGGTTGAGGGCTGTTATGGGGATTTACAGTCAGGGTTATGTAAATCACAGTGTCTACGGCATGGAAATTGTGTGGGAATCGGCAAGGCAGAGATAACGCCACTGTGAAGTGCAGATACAGTGAGTTATGTGTCAGCCATAAACTGTATGAAACACACCAGTGAACCCTGTTAGACATTCTTTATGCTATAACCGTTCCTGTGTCAAAGCAATATGTAATATATTGCTAAGAACCGGAGAAGAGTCCATGAAGAAAGGAGTGGAAGAGCTATTTTTGCCACCTGTAGTTCATCTGCTGTATCCAGCGTTGCTTATGCACCTTAAATAAATAAATAAATATAAATATATATATATATATATATATATATATATATATATATATATATTCTGCTTATATATATATATATATATATATATATATATATATATATATATATATATATATATATATATATATATATATATATATATATATATATATATATATATATATATATATATATATATATATATATATATATATATATATATATATATATAATATAAATATATATATATATATATATATATATATATATATATATATATATATATATATATATATATATAATGTCCTACAGAAAGCCACTGATTATATCTCGGTGCTTAATTTAAGCATTAAAACTGTCAGACAAATAGCAAAAGAGAAAATGCCAGAATGAAATGAAACCTGGTTACTCAAGCTAATAACATATGCTCTTTATTCCTGTTTGTGATTAATTATCATTTCCTGTTCTTATTACACCGGGGTGATTTGCTTAAACTGGGAAACAGCATCAACAGACTGTTCACAGCAATGTGAAATTACTATCAACAAACAAATGAAGCTTTTCCTAAAGAGCTTGTCTTAGAAATGTCAGATTGTAAAGGAGCCCTAGAAGTGTGGGACCATAAGCCCTATTCAGACAGGATTAGTTGTACGTGGGGAGGTGGAGTAAAGTATTTTTACTACAGGACGTTTGTACAATGTATTAGCGATTCGCACTGGACATGAAAACTTCGGAATAAATGACTAAGATGGGAGTGGCTGCTCGATTTGCACCGCCCCCTCCTTCAGACAACAGGAGTAATCTGTGGCCTGATCAGTTATAACGTATTAGAGGATGATAATTAATGATATAACCAATAAATGATGAAATTTAGTAAATAAATGAAATTTAGTTTGAAAATAACTACGCTACACTCAATGCAGACTGTATGAATCACCCTGTACACAAGTGGTTCACCTGTAATGTTGGCCACGCCCACAGTTTAACATTTTCCACACACTTGAACTGTAATTAAATGCCTCCCCACCAACTCAGTACTGGGAAATCCAGCTTAACACTCCTTTTCCAGAGGATATGAGGGAATGTTGATTAGGTTATTTCATGGCTCATTTTACAGGTGGTAAAATAGTCCGGAATTTTTACTGACATGGGAACGCGCAGTCGGGAAAAATTCTGGTATAAAAATTTACCCCAGCTCCCCATGTTGGTCTAATCCCAACCAAATAAGGCTGTAGTGCATGTAGCTGAAGACTAGGCTTCTCTGTTCCATCATTGAAACCTCCATAAAACCGCAACTACATCTATAATGGTTCTTGATGCAACTACACCTTCCTTATGGCAGAATATGACTGGACAAACACCATACTACACCTATAAGAGACATCGTGACTCCTGACACTAATTTCTTCTACCTGTGTAACATGATTCTCATGTAGGTCATTCAGGATAAGAGCATGAGACAAATGCAGAGACAAGTGGGGTCTTTGACCATGCATGGTGAGGTGTGAGGTGACGGCTTGGGAACGCCCACACCTGTATACGTTGTGTATCTTGGGACTGAGGTCAAACACTGGCCAGGCCAGTGGCAGGGCGAGAATTAGCAGAACTCAGGAGAGGCATGATAGGGAATGGCAGATGAACAGGACAAGCCATTTCGGATGGTTGCTGGCATTTGACATTCCTTGATCCATAATGCCATACTTTGTTGTGGACAGCATTACCACTCAGTGGATAGTGGACAGTGCCAGATATGGGAGCAGAAGACCCACCAGACTTGTGGTGGTTCCATAATGGTGTGTGGTGGGTCCACTGGTCCCACTGAACACATCATTGTCCAGTGCCACTGTGTTTCACTGGTTGGTGACAATTTGTACCCTTCCTTAACTTCATTTACCTCAGCAATGATGGAATTTTCCAGCAGGATAATGCACCATGTTATCAGGTCCAGGATGTCCAGAATGTATTTCATGACATATTCCAGGGACATATGGGACATTGTGGAATGAGGAACGTTAAATGTCAGCTGAAATTCGGGAAATGTGTTGTCCCACCACTCTTCTCTATCATGGCTCCCATGAGATCTGATGATTCGTCGCCTTGCCGTGACGCTGGCCGATCTTCAGCTTCAGATTTGAGAATTTATACAGGTGTGCGCATCCCCAGGCTGCCATAGATACCAATGGTGGGAATTTCAGGTCCAGCAAGTCAAAATCCACCCCAGGATATTGCTCCAACTGCCTGGGTTAGTCTGCTGGGGCTGAGCCCACCTCTGCTTTAATCACTTTCTGCTCTGTGACTGGACTTTCTGTAGCCTCAGCTCCTATTTGTTATGAGGAGCTACTTCATAAATAACCTCAATAAACTTGCAATAAAATTCATTTGAAGACTAACTATATATGAATGAATAACGTCATTGTTTAAATATTGATGACTAGCTTACATCAGTAATCAGTGACATACAATAAAGATGTTTTATAATGACACCACGTTGGCATGAGGAGCCTTAAACGAAAGTGACACACATTTATAACCCTGTTATGAAGGATTAGCCAGGGGCCGAGTTAAGCACACCATACATCAGTCGCGTGGAAGCTTTTTAATGTGCTTACATATCAAAAGTAGAAGTACTGTGAGTTATTACTCTTATATTATTTTAATGAACATATTCTATTAAAGAGACTGTGACTGTAGACATGAAAAACCGGTTAGCTGTTCTGCTCTGCAGCCACACAGGTCTGTATAACTCTACTAATATTCTACTCTATAAAAATGTCCCCGCAGTGTTGGAGCTTCATAGCAGTGTTATGAATGGAAGAAATATCTTGCATTGATGTCGATTAAGTATCGTTTACTTTAAGAACAGCTTGTCATATTACGATTGTTGGCTCATAGGCTTATTTCACACTCGCTGATTCAATATGTCATGCATTTTTACAAAGATAAGGCTCTCACAACAAATTACCCAACAAGGTCATGCTATGTTCATTTACTTTCACCGTGTTAAGCTATTTATTAATGTTGTGCATGTCTAATGTAGATCATCTGTGTTCCTTTTTTGCCTTTTTAATGCTTGAATTTTGTTTTTATATTGTCTATATTATTATTATTATTATTATTATTATTATAATTATTATTATATTATATTATTATTATTATTTATATTATTGTTATTATTTATATTATTATTATTATTTATATTATTATTATTATACACACACTGACAGGTATTTTTTGCAATTTATTTTCAGTGCAAATCTGTACTGATCAATTGATCTGATCAATATTTATTGATCTACTCATACAGAAGTGGTGTCTCTCAGTACGGAGTCGGTTTAACGCAACATGCCAGACGTCTCTGCATGGAGTTGTCGAGGTTCCTAATGGTGTCCTGTGATGATCCATCCCATGCAGCTTGAATGTTCTCACTCGGTTCTGCAGATGGTGTGGTAGGGGTGGAGTGTTGATAGAGCGTCCAATAGCGTCCCACACATTTTCAATCAGAGATAGGTCTGGCACTTCACTGACCATGGCTCCTCCACACATGCATTCACTTGTGGTCTGTGTCCGGTTGTTGGTCTACCCTGCACCCTAGTGTGTTGTGTGTGTATTTCACCTCATATACGTGTTGCGTTCATTTCTAACTGATGCTAAATACGCATGGCGACCATCATGCGTATGCGTGGTTAACAGCATGTTTCTGGCCTAACTGGCTGCAGTTTATGATCGAAAATCAACTCCACCAGGAAAGAACCTCCTGAGTAACTTTTTTGTCTCACGAGCGATAATGAAAGTGTATAAGGAGAGGTCTCAGAGCAGCATGGTTGGCTAGTCGATGAATCCTTAATTAAAAAATTCTGTCTGTTTCACCGCTTACGAACCTTCAGAGAATGCACTGCATGGTGATATTTAGGGCTTTTTCCAGAAGCTCGAGAAACTCATTTTGTTCCCCACAAAAGTCTTACCTTTAGGTTTTAATTAACCAGCAGAAGAGATTTGGCTTATCACGATTAATAGGGGTGTTGTGAAAATAAAGTAAAAAAAAGTTGTTTTTGCAGTCAGATACCACAGCGGCGCCTTCACGGTTCTGGTAGAGGGTGCTTTTGTGCTGACACACAGATGACCATCAGCATACTAGACAGGTGGTCTTAATGTTTCGGCTCATCGCTGTATACACGCTGGAGGCTATGACTGGAGCAGTCTGTGTGGCAGAGTCTCAGTGTGCCAGAGGCAGATTCAATTGTAAATGCATGGCAGGCATTTTGATCACTAATGTTAATAGATGCTGATGGCTCACACACCCATTCACAGCTATTTATAGTGTAAGGGATGTGCAGACATTAACGTCATCGTAAAGTCTTTGCACTTTATTAATGCTGTAGAGAATTTTTGCTTTCCATTTTATATCACAGGGCTGAGGATTGGCGGGGTCTGTGGAAGCCAGCTCACATATTTGGACCCAGAAATTGCTCTTGAATTCAAATGAGTCCTGTATTAAATGCACTTTAAACAAAATCATAATGGAATCACTACGGATTCCCAGAAGGAAGGAACTAACGGGAATGAAACTTGGTGGGAAGGGCTGTAAGCAGGACAGACCTTATTGCTGTACCTGACTGACTATATGATGTCGTGAGTCGTGCCGTTGGGATGCACCAGCAACATGAAGGCTCTGAGAGACCTATACAAGCAGATGATGAGGGAGAACTGATGGATTACAGTATCTGACATGACCGAGTGACCAAACAACCCGATAGTGGACATTCAGAGCAGTGACACCCTCCAAAAGAGACATTGTTGCCAAAGACTGCAATGGTGTCTACCAGACTGTCATGGAGGGACTCAGAATGGCAGTGATAAGACCCAGTTTTGTCTTAGTGGAGATCCAACAAATCCATATGTCCAATATACCAACAGTCTCATCTCCAGACCTGTCCCTGATTGAAAATGTGTGGGACGCTATTGGATGCTCTATCAACACTCCACCCCTACCACACCATCTGCAGAACTTGAGTGAGAACATTCAAGCTGCATGGGATGGATCATCACAGGACACCATTAGGAACCTCTAAAACTCCATGCAGAGACGTCTGGCATGTTGCGTTAAACCCAACGCCGTACTGAGAGACACCACTTCTGTATGTGTAGATCAATGAATATTGATCAGATCAGATTTAAAATCAGTTATTGATCCTGCTATTCGTTATGCTCTTTCCAATCACATTGAAATCTTACATTTTCTTCTGGGTGCAAGTTTTATTTTGTTATTTTTATTTCACATTTCACTCTGTCTGGCACATTAGCACGATTTATTGGTATTTTTGAAGTAAAATTCATACTGAATTCATTACTTTATCAGTGCGTTTTTCTTGCTGCCTTTGAGATTAGATTTTTTCTGAGATTATTTTTTGGTCTGATCTTCAAAACGATAACTTCAATGCTGCTGTGTAACTCGATCGTGGCTCAGTCTTTTAGGTGGGGTGGTTGAGAAGTGGGCCCATAGTGGTCATTTTTAGTCCATCAACTGTGGCGGTCACATTTGATCAGCAGTCACTGTCACTTTTGCAGTGGGGGATATATTAGAGCGTTCAAGACAGTGGCATAGATTTGATTTTAACATCGGTGGGGAAGGGGGACGCAATTGGAGGATGGTGGTGGGGGAGGGAGGGCAGATCCTTTCCGCATCAATCCATCCATTCTAATTCCACAACCAGGAATCAAATTATTGGGGGGACATTTCAATTATCGCTGGATATTGTTGTGGATGCGTCACCTCCGTCCATGCTAAAACTACACCTTGTTTCAGGGTTCATTAAAAACATTTGGGGCTGTAGTCCCAGATGCCCAGGCCAGGTGATGCCTCTGCTCACACTCATTGGTTTATTAGTTGGTTTTATCGATACAACCAGGGGTATGTGCGGTAGGGGCATCCCTACCAATGCTGAACCAGATCTACACCCTTGGTCAACTTTTCATTGTGGCACGTTTTAGGAGATACATTGTTCATTTATGGCCACGGCTATTTTCTGGAATTTTAACAAAGCTCTTTTAGGTACAGATGCTCGGAATGCGATTTCCCATTGCTCATTTCAAGCCTACAAAATGCCTTCATCCAAGTGAAGTTTGATACCGATCAGATATTTTGCTGGTAATTAAAATTGCACCACAGCAAAGAATCCTTAATTGTTTTTGCCAAGTAGCAGAACATCATGCATATTGAATCAAACATACAGCTTCAAATGAAGTAATCCCTCCAAACGACTCTGTGCATTTTAATAACTACTTACTACTGTGTCACACTTGGCAGTGGCTTTGATCTCATCTATTTTGGTTCAATGAGTCATGGTTATTATCGGTATCAAAAACTGCTTAGACTTTGGTTGAACTCTCCTTGTCGCAAATGCTGTACTAAATGCTGCTCTGTTTCCTTTCTTGTTCAAAGGATGATCCCTGTGACCAGCAAAGCCTTCGTGGTCAATAACTTGATGCCTGGGATGCAGTATGACCTGTGTGTGCTGGCAATCTGGGATGACACGGCCACCACGCTGACAGCCACCAACATAGTAGGCTGTGTGCAGTTTGCTACCCGTGATGATTATCCTCGCTGTCAGTCGCTTCACAGTCAGTTCCTTGGGGGCACTATGATCCTGGTGATTGGTGGTGTGATTGTGGCCACTCTCCTCGTCTTCATTGTCATACTCATGGTGCGGTACAAAGTCAGCAGCGGTTCCCAGGTAGCCAAGCTAGTGACAGTGAGCAACACGTACTCCCAGACCAACGGCGGGACACAAGGGGCTCAGCGACTCAACGGGGCCCCTGCACCCCCGGCCCCTAAAGCCGTCGTCGTGATGCGGAATGAGGTGGTGGAGTTCAAATGTGGCTCCTTGCAAAGCAGCATCTCCTCCTCTTCCTCGGCAGACTCTATTGGCAGCGGGAAGGTGGACCGCTATGACCTGCAAGCCGGGTGTAGCACTTTGCCCAACAGGTGGAGGCAAGCTCCAACCAAAACTCGACCCAACCTGGACCACCTGCTAGGAGCCTTCGCCTCGCTGGATTTGAAGGCTCCAGCCAGGGATTTGGGTGGTCCCTCCTGCTCAGGAGCCATGACAGCAGCCATGGGAGCCCCGTCTGACAAAGAGCCACTTCTGGGCCGTGGGGACTCCAAGTTAGGTAGGTTGCTCATGCTGCCGCTGGAGAGCAAGCCCAAGCGCAGTCATTCTTTCGACATGGGCGACTTTGGTGCTTCGCAGTGCCTTAGCTACCCGCGACGCATCAGCAACATCTGGACTAAGCGGAGCCTATCAGTGAATGGCATGCTGCTGCAGTGTGACGAGAGCGAGGGGGAAGGTGATAAAGGGACGCTGAGCAGCAGCTCAGAGTGGGTCATGGAGAGTACAGTCTGATAAATGATTGTGTGACGGCTTGTGTTTTGTCTTCTATTGGACAAGGCCAGAAATAAACGGACACCAGAGCTAACTGGTGAAGAGCAAATGGACCAGTGACTTTTCACAGCGAGAAGGACCCTTAAGACCACTCTGAACGGATAGCTAAATGGATGGAGGTGTGATTGACTGTGTACTGCATGAATCCCCATGTTAATGATATTGTCCTTCTGTCCATCTGATCACATTACAGCTTCAGGTTGACATTCTGTACGCGAGCGAGGCAAGCAGCCAAGGCAAGGGCTGGCCCTCATCACTGACGGCCTGAACAGGACACCGCTCACTGACTGTCTTTAACGCCACAAGGGCAGGTGCTGACGGATGCCTGCTCTCGAATGACGTGGGAGTAGCTCACAATGAGGGAAGCGAGGGAAAGGAAAGAGAGAGAGGCTTTCTCGGGCTGTGTCCCAGCTTAATGGATGTGCATCACAATAGGACTGAATGCACGAATCAGACGGAATACGTTTTTACCAAGAGGAGAAATGGAAGAAGTAGGTAATGCAAATGAAATGAAGTACAGTATTTTTCTTTTCTTTTTTTTTTCTATCATTTCTGTCTCATATTATCTGCAGTGTCAACCCACCAAACCTTTCCCTTTTTCGTGAGAAGAAAAGGAATAGATTTGTTCCAAATAACATTTCACCGTAACAGCCTGTCCAATCCTACAACCTGTTTTATTTATGTTACTGGGCTTGAAAACGAAAATTAAAAAAAAAAAAAATTAAATAAAAAAACAAACAAAAACAAACAAAAAACAAAAACAAAAACATGGGAACAAGACTGAACACCTCATTTTTATATGGAAAGAGTTCATAACTTTTTAACATTCTGTGCCTCTCTGTTTAGTTTGTTAATGTATTAATATATTTATTAGTCTTTTTTATATTGGCTCTCCATGTGCACATTTAAAAAATTAAATAAACATTAAATGGTTTATCCACAAGCTGTCAGTCACAATTGATTGAACTGAACAGCAATGTACAGGGTTATTTAACCCTTGTGTTGTCTTACTAGTCAAAAATGATGCACACACTACATTTAATTATAGAGAAAAAAATGCTTAATTAGATTTTTTTTAACATGAAATTTGATTTTTTTTTTCTAGAAAAAGGATAAAGATCCATTTGTATTTCTCCATGTATCTCCAGGGTACAACGATTGTCATTTACACTCCCTAAAAACCACAAAATCACACACACACACACACACACACACACACACACACACACACACACACCCATGGCGAGTCTCTGCTGCCGCTGTGAAAGCTGCTCAGGGGGCTGAATCTCATCCTGTGGGTTTAAAACTCAATTAATCTGTGTTTTTTTGGTGAAGGTGTGTCATTTTTGACCCTTAGGACACTGAGTTTATACTCAATATTAAGACAACATGAGGGTTAATCATGATGCACTGCAACAGAATTTTCACTTTTCATTTTTGTTTTAAATCTACTGTTGGGTGAGGTTGGTGTAAAAATAAGAAATAAACAAAAAAAGTAAAAATGGTTGAGCTGGTTAGTAAGAGAGTTTAGTTACATACGTTGTGGAGGCCCTTCCAATACAGGCAAACAGAGACTGACACGTGTTGGTATGTGTGTATGAAAGTATTTGCCTCCTTGGATATTTCCCCTTTGCTTTTATAGATCCATGGTCAGTTTTCAATATGAGAATATAAACTTTTAATCTAAAACTATTTTTTTTTTCATTGGAAGTGAATTTTAAATATAATTTATATATAAAATATAATTAATAGAAACATGATTTTCTTGTGAGGAAGAGTAACTACTGGTATTTCCCCCATTTTGGCTGAATAATGTCATTTAGATGTTTCCTGTAACAGAGAATCTCAATCCTGGTCCTGGAGAACCACTGACCAGCTTGTTGAGTTTCCAGCTCACCTGATCCAACGAATGAACTAACTGACCAGCTCTTTCTGAGCAGGAAAACTCTAAGAGCAGCTGGGCGGTTGTACTCCAGGGACACAATTAAGATCATGATCTAACATTCCTCGGACATCGACTTGAGGAGAGATTTTCTCACTCCTTCATGTTTCACTGTCGATCTTTGTACAGACATTTTCCTCAAGACCTCTGATAAAATAAAGGTTTCACAGTGGTTCCTATGATGGAGAGATCTCCAGACCCTCCATCTCCAAGCCATGACACTGCCACCACCGTGCTTCACAGCTGGTATGTGGATCTTGTGCTGAAATGAGGTCTTTGAGGTCCACAGTTGAAAAAGGTCCCCTAAAGTCCCCTGATTTACATTAGATTTTTATTCATTTGGCATTAAACCGTTTTCTCTTTGACTTTAAATAGTTTTTATTTAGTAAATTCCTGTAAAAATCACGAAATAATGACATAATTCAAGTTATAGATGCAATAAAAGTGGGAAATATCCAAGGCGGCTAAAACATTTTATATGCACTGAAGAAGGAAGATGAATTGTTGAAATTTGAACAATGCCAAGCAAAAAGCAACATATAAATAAAACGTTCGTCCCCGAATATTGAAAATTGTGTTATGCCTGGTCATCATTTCCAAACATGAACAATGTCTATTTTTGTTATTTAGAAAATGTTTATTTTTATATTTTGCACAGATATAAGAGCTTTATTGCCTTTGTCACGTTCAGTTAGTCCACTTTTACGTTACATTATACATTATTACCTGTACATGACATACGCACACACAAAACAAACTATTAAACACAACCCCATCA
Organism: Acestrorhynchus altus; assembly: GCA_034509495.1. Classification (NCBI taxonomy): domain Eukaryota; kingdom Metazoa; phylum Chordata; class Actinopteri; order Characiformes; family Acestrorhynchidae; genus Acestrorhynchus; species Acestrorhynchus altus. The sequence goes on from CM067513.1 coordinate 3,868,457, forward strand.
AATTATTTCCAAATACAAATTTCTGATTTGGGTCTACACAGCTTTTTTTATTTATTTAATTTTTAACATTTTAATTTTCTTTTATTTTAATTTAATTTAATTGTTCAATATTCAAATTTGGGGATTTCTTTCATTGTTTCACAGTTAGTTTTTTTGTTTGTTTGTTTGTTTGTTTGTTTGTTATTGCTATGGGTGTATGATTCTTTCTATTGAATTTTTGTACAATATAGCTCTGTGAGAATGTAAGGAAGCGGACTGTACAGTGATACTTTTCTGTTCCTGGTCAGCAGCAGTGGGAAGGTGCTTCAGTGTGTTGTCACGACATAAAGCGTGTATGTGAAGTTACATAGACACATTTTACCCTTGATTTGTAAAAAGGAAGAAAAAACAAAAAGTCTTATGTGAAACATTTCTGTGTTTAAAGGTTTATTTGCTACAAAAGAGAAAAAGATAAACATGAATTCTAAAAATCAAACATGCTGCTGCTTTGTTTTGTTCATATTCCACACTAAGTTGGGTGGTATCCATGGTCATACTATCTATCACCACAATATACTCTATTACTGGGAGATGGTCCTAATGCTGCTTTCCATATACCTCTGGGAAAGGCATCATACCCACATTGACCTTGTTCCAGTTAACTCTTAAACCTGGGATCCACACTGTGTGAGCAGTTAGATGCCATTTCCTAGGCTTCACAACTCAGGATCAGAGTATCCTACAGACACGATATACATATCATAATTAAATCCCAGTTTACAGGAGCTTCCAGTGCATGTTTACTGCTCTGTCCATGTGTACATGCTCAACCTGCATACAGACTCCGACTGATCAGCGAGAGAGGGTGGGGCTGATGACATCACTGATCCAGATATTGGGTTATAAAGGAAAACATGAAGGGAGGGGCTGTTTGCTCGTTTTTTTGTTCACACAGTGGTCAAATTTCAGAATAAAAGTCCAGAGATGAAGAAATATTTTAATAAGTTTAATAAATTATTAGTGTATTCTTGTCAGTGTAATCATTACAAATAATTAATTAAAATTATTGCACTTTCAGCTCGAAAAAACACTCTGGATGATCATTTTCCAACAGGATTTCTCAGATGTAAAGTGTTTTTTGGTCCTTATAAGAAAAATAATTGTAGGTACAATTAAAAGTTTGATCAAAACATTTAAACAATTATATTTAAACTCTTGCAATATCTCAAATTAAGACGAGATTGAGTAGCCTATGATCTCCTGAAAATAACAATATCTGGTATGTGTGACTCCTATAAGTACTTTGCTAATTTTATGCTGATTAAATGTCAAACTACAAACAAATCCCGTGAAAATTGACATTTTGTCATGTTCTGACATTGGGATGCAGAAAAAGTCTCAGAAACCCAGGCCAGTTGACGTCCCTACACCCAATCCCACTCCACACTGTCTGAAACTGCTACAGACATGCAAAGACAACTTTCTATGTCCTACATTGCATTATTGATAATGACACGGGCAATCTTATGTTGTTTTTATTTGTTTTTTTAACCCTTAGAACCATAAGCCCTTGCTTAATGGGCAGTTTGCTATATGAGTTAGGACAGGGCTTTTGAAGCATAGCAGTGGTTCTCCATCCTGGTCCTGGTGTACCACTGTCATGCAGATATTAGAGCTTCCTCTGATTCCAGCTCACCTGATCCAGGTAACTGTTAATCTTGCTGAGCTAGAACTTGGTTCATTACAGAAGGGAAACTCTAAAATAGGCAGGGCCCAGTGCTCCAGGAACAGGACTGTGATCTAAGGCTTAAACCAGACTGCGTGTTCAGACTATATCACACAAAGAATCAGAGGACTGCCCTCACAGGACGTGTATGAAACACAAATTGCCTAAACGAATCCATTCATAAGGCGTTAAACCAGCACAGAACCCCTGAGACACAATGATGTTCAAATTTTCATTTGACTTTAAACACAGTGTCATACATCATGGTATCAGCCAGCTCTGGAGATACTGGTTTAGGTGAGCATTTCCTGTATGTCTGAAGGACTGTTCATAATCTGCAGTGCTTCACGAGTCCCTAACGCTGCTGCACATCATGTGCCAGGAGACAGCATCGTGAAGCCACACCCCTCCACGTTTGCATCAACAAATCACATTTATCTCTTGGGTTCGGAAGGTGCCGGGAATTAAAGAGGATCACAGCCGGAAGGTGGAGAAGGTGGTCCATGACAGTGGTTTACCACCGTTGTCTAGTGCAGGGACCTAAATCAATGCCTCCAGTGCCCAGACACCTCAGCACTGCCCTTATTAAACCAAGGAGACAAGCGATTGGTGGCCAGGCCACACATTAAGACCGTAATCCGTGTAATCTGTCCGATAATGTGCTTACTTCTGCATTGTGCAAATGTAATCTTCACACGCTGCGCGCAGGTAGATTATCTGAATACCAACGCAGCTCCAGCAGCCCAAATTACAATGTGGTTCTGAACGTCTGAACTGCTTAAATTGTCAGAGCTCTACATCTAATTGGAGACACTCTCAAGAATTGTCATTTTACTCTGGAAATTATCTAGACCTTTTGACTCCTTCAACTAATAATTTCGACACTTCCAAAACTAGACCGAAGGAGGGATATTTCAAGTACTAATTGAACATTGAATGAAATAATGAGGTACAAGGACAAAGATGGGTGCCAGAAAGGTGCTTCTTAACACATTGTATTATTGGGTAGAGCACTGGATAATGAAATAAGAACAGTGTAACTGGTGGAATACTATGAACTCTAATTCCAGAAACTTACATTGGTATTTCCCAAGAAATACACTCATCACCCACTTTTTGTTTTGATGTGTGGTGGCATCATGCTCAGCACATCACACGTGTGGGGAGCAATCACACAATGCCACATGATCTTTGTCAGCCCAGCATTGCATTAAAGAGGTTCTGCAACCAGTGGTTCTACCTTTCCTGAACACACACTCCGGTGCTCTATTCCAACATGATGAGGCTTGTCCACACACTGCTGCCACCCCAAGATCTCGCCTTGAAGACACAGATACTACGCCGTGGTCGGTCTCAGCTCCAGATCTATCCCTGATTGAAAATGTGTGGGATGCTATTGGACGCTCTATCAACACTCCACCCCTACCGCACCATCTGCAGAACTGAAGGAGAACATTCAAGCTGCATGGGATGGATCTTCACAGGATGCATGATTTGTGAATGTCAGAGAGGTTACAGGAGTGTGAGCTCTCAACAACTGATGGCTGGCTTACAAAAAGTACAGGGTGTCTCAAAAGTAACATGAAAACACCTGGTGATCCTCCTATAGACACAAGATCCTGATCAGGTTCTGGTCACTGATGAGGCATATTTCTTTGTTAATGGTGAGGTCAACAAGCTGAATCATGGATGCTGGTCAAACGTAAACCCTCAGTAGGCTTCTCCATCTAACACAGTTGCCTCCCCTAGCCATGCTGTGGTGTGGATGTAATTGTAGGGTAATTATGGTGGTGCCCCATTTGTGGGACCTTGATTGACAGAACATTAAGAGCAGACCATTACACAAGGTTGTTATATGAAGATGCATTTCCCTCATGATTGACAGAGGATGGGAATGTTTTCTGATTACTTAGAGGAAGACAGCGCTCCACCTCATTATGGATGGCAGAGACAACCTTGATGAGCAGTTTCCCCAAAAGTGGATTGATTGTAGGGGTCCTTTTAAGTAGCCACCACGTTTCCCTGATTAAGCCCCTTTGGATTCCTGTCTGTAGGGTCATGTCAGGCCACTTGTTTATTCATCTTGTTGTTCTTGCACGCAGAATTGCTGATGCACCGGAAGAACAGGATAGTCTATAATATATATATTTGAGCTCTACAGCTCTGGCAAACCACATTATCATTTTCTCTCTCATTTTACACATTACAGGCTTGTGTTTGAGTAAAATGAATATGTGCTTTACTCCACTCTACAGCAGTAAAGCCATATACATTTCTGTGTCCAAGAAAGCACAGAAAAGTAATTCTAGATAAATTATAAATTTATATATATGTATATATGTATATGCAGCTAAAATTACTTTTCTGTGCTTTATATATACAATTGTAATGAATATTTTTTTTCCAAAAACTGTAGTAAACTGTTTAATATTTTATCATTTAAATGCATATGAAGATCATTGATTCATTTTCTGAACCACTTTTTCCTGAATAGGGTGAATCAAGATTATATTATTATTATTATTATTAGTAGTAGTAGTAGTAGTAGTAGTAGTAGTAGTAGTAGTAGTATTAACTTTTTTATTACTGCTGTCATGCATTTTGAAAAACATATTATTATAAATATCCTTGTCAATCAAACTTGTACAAGTAACTCACCAAACTATTGCATTCTCAGCTCAAAGTCACTCATCAATTTTCAACAGGGCGTCTGAGAGGCAAAGTGTTAATCCTTTATAAGCAACAAAAATTTGTTTTTTGCTTGTTTTTTTTTTTGATCAAAACATGGTCAAATTCATACAATTATATAAACTGGTTTTCACATATCAAATGAAGAGCATTTTGAGTAGCCTAAGATCTCCTGAAAATAACAATCTGTGATATGTGTCACCTGTAAACATTTTTATCATTTTTCGGGGGAAACGAGTACATTAAACTACTGATCTAAGATCATTTCTCAGGCAGTAACTGATAGCAGCTCAGCTTTCTTACTCTGAGAAGCTTGAAAAAAATGGGCCTGTAACTGTTAATGTGTGTACGCACTCACAGACACATATTGAGTGGATGTCTCTGGGGTGTGTGTGTGGGGTGTGTGTGTGTGTGTGTGCACTTGCTGACTTTTAATCTCACCCAAGAGTGCATATATCTCACCTCCTGTGCCAGTCTACATCAATGGATCTTTCAGAAGCATAAACAATGAGACAGAAAATCAAAAGGCCTCCATCTTTGTGAATAGTGTAGTTCTTATAGCCCAGCTCGGAGTGCGATGAAGCTGAGCAGTGACTTCCGTGTGCACCTGTCATATTCATTAGGATCATTAATACTTGTGTTATTGATTTACTATCATTGCTTTGCACAACGGGTCAAAACACTTCCACCCTGCGCTGTTGGTTCTCCACTAATCTAATGCTGGAGAAACTCCTAAACCCTTATGTGGATATGTGGTTCAACTCAGGACAATAGAACCATCTGTAGTCGCACTCCACCTTCACGGCAAAAACAACACAGGATTGTATTTATGAAACTGGATCATAGAACATGTGTCTGTGAATGAGTCTTGTCGCAGTCCTGCAGCCACAGGAGCATAATGGTTCTGTGGAGGTACAGCGTTTAGTGAAGTACCTGCTAAATACAATGGTCGGTGTTCACTGATTACCAGCATTTATACCACAGCAAAGTACACAAGTGTGACCAAACCAAGGCTCCGTCCCATAGTATTGGATTATGAGGATGGTGAGCTCTGTGTTCACCGTCCTGCCGTTAGACGTACCTACACGTGGTGCTGTCAACTGTAATTATGTACATGGTACACGAATTGCACGCTGCATATCATGTCCTCCCATGAGGGTAATCAACGTGTCCATCAGGAAGTTCAAAGTCATGCTATGACTCCTGAATTGTAAGCAATGATCGTAGCTTTTTGTGAATATTGATGCCGTTGTATCTTTGAATAGAAGTGCACTGCATTGAAAACCTGGCTGATAAAGCTGCTCAGATATGAGATATCATTGCTACTACAATCACAAAGGCTGATGATATCACCAAACAGAGAGGTTCTAATTAGTTCTTAGCACAACAACAAGGTCCGTGTTCTGTGATGGGTCTGGAATGTTGCTTTGATGTTGCCGATCTGATCAAAGATTTAGAGCCACGTATTTAAGAATTGGATTTTCAAGACTTTTAAGAGTTAGATTAGATTAACATCTGTCATTTGCATATTTTAAATAGCATCCATGTAAGGCTGGAAGGGGTTTTTGGTCCCAACTGTTATAATACTGTATATAGAAGGTAATTCTGTCTGGTCATCTAAATTCTGTCAGGCAGTGTGACTCTAGAGACAGCGGGCAGGTTAACATTCCTTTGGCCGTACGTAAAAGGTCAAACACCACCTGGTCAAGCATCCTGTTACTGGTTTCCCTTTGGAGGTTGGGCCAGGACCAAAAGCTTGGAACAGGCAAAACTGAAATCCAAACTGATGAGGAAGGTGATCAGCCCATTTCAGTATGGTGAGAGACGTGTTCAGAATGGTAACTGGGATGAGAGATAGCAGAGCACTCACAAGAATGAGATACAGAATCGTCTCTTCCCTCACGATCATCTCCTGACTCTTCCTCAACTGATGGTGAAAAGCAACTTCACAACACTGTACTGTTTGCTAATCAGTTAATTCATGTAAAAATACCTGCAATGAAAATGATAAAAAATAGATTGATCTGATCAATGTTTATTGATCTACTCATACAGAAGTGGTGTCTCTCAGTACGGCGTCGGGTTTAACGCAACATGTCTGACGTCTCTGCATGGAGGTTTAGAGGTTCCTAATGGTGTCCTGTGATGATCCATCCCATGCAGCTTGAATGTTCTCACTCAGTTCTGCAGATGGTGTGGTAGGGGTGGAGTGTTGATAGAGCGTCCAATAGCATCTCACACATTTTCAATCAGGGACAGGTCCGGAGATGAGACTGGACATGTGGACAAGTTGTAGTTGCAGAACCTCATTAAACATAACACAGTGCCTGCAATAAAGACCAAAATTTCACCCCAGTTGGTCAATGGTCGTCTCCACCAAGACAAAAGCATGTCTCGCTGCCATTCTCAGTGAATCAGACAGCCTGGCATTTTTTTCTGCCTTAAAAAGTCATGTTTGAAAAAGAGCCATGAAAGCTCAGCAAACCTTCTCATAACATAGAGGTTCTCCATCAGTTTAAGGGTTCTTCCTACAGCCTTTGCATTATGACTAAGTTCTTTACACTTTGTGGTGTCTTCATACTCACACATCTCATTTACTTATATTATTTTCCAAAGAACTGTCTACTGAAAGGTTCCTTTGTGAGCTGAATACAGTTCTTCTAAGACATCATAAAATAAACCATTTATGATTCCTGGATTTTGATGTTAAATGTATAGAATTTATTTTGTATTTAATTGATTACTTGCTTATTTTTAAGAATATTTAACGAAATCTAAGTGACTTAAAACTCAAGTGGATCATCCCACAAGGCCTAAAACCCTCCATAAAGGCTGCCCGTGTGTAATTGAAGGGGCTGAGGTTCCTCTGCTGATATGCATCATGAATATTTTATGGAACATTTTTAAACCACAAATGAGTGAGGAAATGGGTTTTGTCCAGCAATCGCATTAAGCTGAAACACATTATTTACAAGTTTATCTGCCAGGTAAGAGGAACATAAAATTGTTTACTGTATATGTATTTGGTGTAGCAAATGGTCAGGCAAATGAGGCTGTGTAATGTTCTATTGAGCATAAAGCTGACGCGTTATAAAATTAAAATAAATAAAATATGTGCTACATTATAGAGTGCCTATAAAAATACTCACTGCCTTGATGATTTCCCCTGTATTGCTTTTAACAGCATCCCACACATTTTCACTCAGGGATACGTCTGGTGACGTGACTGGCCATGACATAGTATCTGTGTCTTCAAGGTGAGGTCTTCATTCCTGTTGGAATAGAGCACCAGAAAAGACCAGTGTGTTCAGAAAAGAGACCATTGGTTGCAGGACCTCATTAGCATAACGTTGGGCTGTCAAAACTGCCTGCACAAATTGTGGATCTTCGTGGTGCCTCCACACTCCATGACAGTCTGGCACAACAATGATTGCAGTCATATTTTGTGTACCTGTACCTGTCGGGAAGGTCCAGTCACTGGTTAATCATTATTTCTGGCTACAGATACACAGGGAAGACAAAAGAACTGTCCACACACCTCTAAGAAAACGTTACTGAAGAGTCCAAGCCAGTGAACATCTCCTAGAGTTCAGTGAAATCCATCAGAAATGGAAGGAATGTGGCACGTGTGTAGTTCTGCTTAGAGCTGACCGTCCTCATCAACTGAGTGACCGTGCATGGGAGAGACAAGCAAAACTGGCCAGCGAGCGACATATCCTGGCCCACAACGGTTCTACAGGGTTCATCGGGGATTCCACGTATCTTAAAATGACCTCCTCAATGTCTTGTGCTCATTTAATTGCCAGTGTGAAGTTCTTTTTCCAGAGTTACTGGCTGCTTCTCTCAGCAGCTCTAGAAAGATCTATCACTGCTTGAACGTTTTCCCAGCACTGCAATAAATCTCTGACAAGCCTTGTTATGGCATAGTAACAAAGCCGACAGGCGACTTCCACTGACCCCATCTTGACTCGCCAACCGTGTTGCTGAGCATCAACTACAAGCTCGGCATATTTAATCTCCCACTGCTCGTGGGTAAATTCCATTGTATCCTCCCATGGCCCAGCAAAGTACATAACATTGATGACTACATTTTCTGAACACACACTCCGGTGCTCTGTTCCAACGGGACGACGCTCGTTCCATATACTGCTGCCGTCTCAAACACTCGCCTTGAAGACAGAGAAACTATGCTGTGGTCAGTTGCATTCCTGGACCTCTTCCTGATTGAAAACATGTGGGATGCGACTGGACACTCTAGGTAAAGCAGTGTTTCAATGCAGTGTCCAAACGTCCCCGTGGGTTTATTTAATGATCAATAAAATGTCCAGTGAACAGCAGTTGGGTGTCTTATGTAGTTCAATCATTTTGATAACGACCACTAAATCACCATGTAATTAATAGACAGCATTAAATCTGCACATTATCCATTTCGATCCATTTGCAGTAACATAGTAATACGTGCAGTCAGTCTGTGGTAATGGTGACAGTATCATTTCCATCTTAATTAAAAACCTGTAAAGGGACAATAAGGTTAAAAACGTATCAAAATGCACTGAATTTTGCACAAAGAGGATTTAGTCCTCATAACCATAACATGGCCAAGGCCAGGGCATGGCAGATAGGTGGATTAGTAAGATTCCTCTCCCTTTTCTTTCGTATTGAATTGTAAAATATATGGACTATAATAAGAGTAATTATTTTAGTAATGGGATCAGCACATTTGTATTCGGTACCTGAGAAAGCCTGTTTCAAAACTGTGTCTGTGTTTACACTGAACTCTCCTCAGTCGTTGTATGAGACATTCTTTATTGCCCCATTTGTCCAACTTCAGCTCCACCAGTTTGGCCATAAAATCATGAAGGAAACCAACGAGCAGCCTTTAATTCTGTGTGCAAAATAAACACAATCAAAAAAACCACGGCAAGAAATGTGCTAAAGAGGAGTTAACATCGAAACCGTCATTTCAAGCTGTCATTTTTTTGATCAGTTTGCCTTATAGCTTATGAAAACCATATATCCAGAATATGTCTAGTCACAGTATTAACTTTAAAACAAAAAATGCCTGAAATATATCACTTTTAATGGACGGAATATATATTTGACGGTTTCATTTTTGAATTAAATGATCAAAAGCCTTCGTCACAGTTTTCTAATTTTTTGAGATGCCCTATTATATTATGCATACTGGAGAAATGTTATTAATTAGTTGCAGCTAAACGTGTCAATCAAGTGAAGAGAACACAGGAAGTGACTAATAAACTTGAGGGAGCTCATTAAAAACACCAGATATCAGGCAGGAAAATGCTTGACTGTTCTGATTGCAGCTTCATGTGCTTTATCTGCTGAATTCTAATCATTTCACTATCAAGGATCTAAATGTTGTGGTGGGCAATAGTGCATGGCATCAGGACGAAACCGTCACACCCCTCTCAGATACAGGAGAGGAGAAGAACGTGTAGCATATGTGTGAAGCATAATGAGAAAATAATTACAAATAAAATAAAAGATTTTAGAGGTGTTCTTTGTGTTCCTGGTCAGCAATGTGGCCCTGACCAATGTGGTGCCCTAGGCAAGAGCTTTGGCTGGTGCGCCTTGGCATCATTCATTTATCATGCTTATAATAATGCATCACAAAAAAAATTAAAATACTATCAAAAAGGTTTTTGATAATTTAATGATCAAGAATTAAACTGTTATATTTTATATTCATTACATTTAAAGTGAGATTATAGTATTTTTTGTTTAATTGATATTGTGATTAGTAATCTAATCAAATTTGAATTAAAATGTTCTAATATTGTATATATATATTCTGGATTTCTGATTGTCATGATCTATAAGCCAAATTGACCAATAATAAAGTAAAACAAAAATGTCCCTTTACATGTAATGAATAAAAAATGACACACACACACACACACACACACACACACACACACACACACACACACACACATATATATATATATATATATATATATATATATATATATATATATATATATATATATATATATATATACAAATGTATATTACATAACAGATTAATAAAGTGTGATCACAAATGAGCTTCATGTCAATAATCTAATGTTTTAAGGTGCACGCTTGAAAATAATGCAATCATAATTTCCAATCATAATCAGCTGGAATACTATCATGATTACCAACAGTCCTGTTTCCACCACGTGTTTATACCTGTGAACAGTTCTGAGGCTTCTGAGGTTCTGATGCAGGATTTCTTTACATTTGAGCAAAATGACTGGAAAAAGGTAAACCGGCTATAATCAATGAAACTTCCTAAACTGATTCAGAAACATTATCTAAAACATTATCTAACATATATAAGTAAACAACAGCATGTCATAAAACAAACTGACAGCCCTGAAGTCAAGCAGAAAGTGAGTCTTAACATCAGTAGATTAACCTGTTTCTGCTGATTTGGTGAGTGTTCACTACAGGAATGACTTCTGGAGACTTTCTTGAAGCACCCAGTACTGAATACTACTCATCGTATAATTTCACATATTAAAAGAAGTGAACATAAAGAGGATTATTCAATCTGATTACAGAACACCCTTCATACTGGTTACACTTTAGAACCCAATTTTATTTATTTTAGTTTGAGACAGTAACTCATGCCAGATATTGTAATTTTCACTTCTCAAATTTTTCTCCATTTGAGATGTAAAAATTTAGAATTTAAATTGTTGAAAGCAATTAACCATGTTTTGATCGCTGAATACTGGCATGTATGTTTACAATTTTTCACTTATAAAAACAATTTACATCTCAGAAATCCTGTTGTGAACTGATCATCCAGAGTGTTTTCCAGAGTTTGATGTGTTATTTGCATTGATTACACTGACAAGTTTATTTATAATGTAACAATATATCCAAAATACTTGAAAGTGGTCAAAATAAAATGAAAAAAACAACAACAACAACCTGAATATCATTTCTAAGTTTGGTTTTATCCAAAAATGATCCCTTCCTGCTAATTTTCTTCTGTCACCCAATATCTATGTCAGTGAGGTCACTAGCCCCGCCCCTCTCACTGATCAGTCAGAGTCTGTATGCAGGTTGATCATGTATATGTGTACAGAGCAGTAAACATGCACTGGAAGCTTCTTTGGCATTTAATTCAGTTGGAAACTAGTTTAGCTGTTTTCCGAGATGGATTAGTGAGTGTTCGTACGATATTCGTACGATATGTGTATAAAGTACGAATGTCAGGTTCTTAGAGTTGAATATTACATCTCTCATAAAGTTGATGATGATGCTTTCTCCCTGTGCTGGGCTTAAGTGTGATTGTGTGTGGGCTGCGTTCAGGGTCACTAAAGCCACAAATCTTCAGCAGTTCAGGCTCGTGTCCCTGCCCATGCTCTCTGCGAAATGTGTGAAAACACTCCTGGCTGTTGCAGATGTGTTAATAATTCAGATGCATTTATTTTTGAGCTGAGGATGAAACTAACCAGCATGAACGGAGAAACTGGAAGGGAGAAGTCCATCCTGAAAGGCCATGGAGCATGGTTAGTGTTTTACCTGCTCCAATACACTTGACTGGGCTCATTCAAATAACAGCCCTTGCATATTATTGAGGGGACAGAATACGAAATTGTGCAGTATTCAGACTGGACTTATCCTACTTCTTATTCAGCTTGGCCTCCAAAAATGAGTCTTACGCCGAATTAAAATGCAAACTTAGTGGTAAACAACATTGGCAACTGGAAAACAAAACTACCAAAAGAGGGAAAGTGATCAATTCTTCCCCAGTGAAAATGCAAGCTGAATAAATGCCAGACTAGAATTACACTCCCAGCACTCCAAGATCGTTCTGTTTCAATTTCAGAGCTCCAGAGAAAATCCATGTCAAATTAGCATGCATTGGTGTTTCTTGATGTCAGCGATCAATTTTTGGGAGCTGCTGGGGGTGTTGGTGGAAGTCCTGTACTGGCTGGTAATGAGCTTAGGCTAGAAGGCAATAGGAGAACTGCTGTGTTTCTACATTACCTTCCCTCTCACAGCTCAGGACTTAGCTCGCATACTATCAGATAAAGCAGATGTTTCTCTCCGGTGCAGTTTTTCACTTCCGCCTCATTTAGGATAACAAGGGTTTGACACAGCAACTTTAAAGTCCGAAAGACCTGAATACGGGGAAGTTAACTGTGTTTCGCTCTTTTAAAAAGTGTGGAAATGTTTTGCCTGAACAGTAAGTTACCTAAAAAAGCCCCAACGAGAGACCAAAAAAAAGGACCCGCAAAGTTGCACAATGCAGCTGGGCCTCACCCTGGAGCCAGGCCTGGGGCTGGGGCTCGGGAGCGAGCGCCTGGTGGCCGGGCCTTTGCCCATGGGGCCTGGCTGGGCCCAGCCTAAAGAGGCAACGTGGACCCACCACCCACAGAGGAATCTACTGGGGACGGGTGCCATGTGAATTGGGTGGCGGTCGAAGGCAGGGCCCTCGGCGACCCGATCCCAGCGGCTAGCTGTTGGGCTGTGGAACATCTACTTAATACACTCATCATCAAAAAACAGTTGGAATATCAGGAATCAACCAACAGGAATGAAACTTGGTGGGTTGGTATGATATCGGGAGACATACAAATGATTCAAATTTCATACTCATCACTTTACCTGACTGACAATATAAGGTTGTCCTTATATGCATGGTTTCTATTCTGACTTGTGCTTTTGTGTTGGTAGCATCCTTTGCAAGTATGCCTTGGAGAAGAGTTTGAAAGCAATTTGAGGGGTGGCATCATAGGGCTTTGGGAGACTCAGACCCCAAATATCTTTAAAAGGCCTTTACTCACCTGCCCCTCTGCTGCTTACTCACCTGCCCCTCCTCCCCGACCACCCTCAGTTTGATTCCATTAGTCATCCAGGGGGTTGGGTTCGCCCCTGCCTCCATACCCAGCAGAATCTGATGGACCAGGCATTTCAATATTAACTTCAAAATGTACACCTTTGGTCTTAATAAAACCTCTTAGTTTTCTGGTAGAAATATCTCATTGCCCTTAAAATATGTTGAGCTATGAATACAAGGTAATTAAAAGGTTAGAACAGCAAAGCCTTACCAGGTAACTTGCCCTTGTGTGGCCTGTATGGGTAGTCCAACTGGAAAGTTTTGTTTGTTGGTTCCATGTTGGCCCCGTATATGGACGTCTGCAAGTGACAGGACCAAGGTGAGTGATAAATGGGCCCCATCTGGGTCGTCAACTACACATTTGCGATTAAGGTGGGCTGTAACCATGGGGCCCATATGGGAAGCCCAATTCGTTCCCAGTAATAACAAACCCACTCAGGGCCCATGCCCATTTGAAACCCACCTAGGCCAGCTTTCTCCCATGTCAAGGTCAAGATCAAGGTTCGATTTATTTGTCACGTACATAGTTATGCACAGTGCAACATGCAGTGATGTGCTTTGATACAACTGTCTGCTCCCACAGATCAATAGGGGAGAAGGGAGAAGGTAGGGAGAGGTAAACAGAATAAACAGAATAAATATGTGCAATCTGAGTAGAAAAAATAAATAATAACTAACTAAACTAACTCTGAGACTAATTAACTCTGAGGAAGGAAATAACTTAGTGGAGGAAGGTGTGTGAATAGTTTCCTGTTCGTGTAGAACCCAAAATGAAACCCATGTCAGCATTTTAACTGGTTTACTAGTTAAATATGCAGTTATTTGCAATGAATAAACTAATGTTTACAATCTTGACTAATGCTGATGGTTAAACCCTTTAATAGATCATGAGAATCACACAACAGGAGACTGGAAACCAGGCAGTTCACCACAATACAGAATTCAGGTGAACACTCTAAGAATTGTAGCCTGGGGCAACGAACGCACACTGAAGGTAAGTGAGCGACGCTAGGGTTAGAGGGGGATTTTGGAGCTTTACTCAATAATGTTGCACTGCCCAAACTTCAGGGAGACTCTACAGGTCACTGCAGTTTATAGGAGACACATATCAGAGACTGTCATTCTCAGGAAATCCTAGGCTATTCAAATTTGTCTTTATTAAGACAGTTTGTATGAATTTGACTCTGTTATGATCCAAAAATATACTTGCAGTAATAAATTATTTAGTTTGTTCATAAAAAAAACACTTGATTAGATTGACAATGATATTCATAACATTTTTTTCAAAATTCTTCAAAATTCTGCATTTTACCCATACACACACAGTGATACACACATACACACTAGTGAATTCACACACCAGAGGGCAGTGAGCACACATGCCCAGAACGGTGGGCAGCCTTATCCTGAGCAATTCTCTAAATTATATTCATAAATATTGTGATTGTCATTTATTTAATAGAGTGCTAATATAGTACATTGTTCAAATTTTATTTTTACTGTATTCATATTTTATTTATAATCAGTTTAATGCGACTGAAAGACATAAAGCTATGCAGTGTCTGCGTGAGTGGACAAACACAATGATTGATGAATGACTGGTATAAGAGGCACCAGTCAAAATCTCGCCTGGCGCACCACATCGGTCACAGCCAGCTCTGCTTTTTCCCACCGAAAAGCAGATGTGACAATTTTATCTAAGAGTAATACCAATCTCGATGCAATAAAACATAGGACAACGTCTGGATCGAGTCATTTCCAGAACCCTAGGTGAGGAAGAGTGAGAATTCCTCTTTCAAATACTGTTTTCCCATACTGCTCGGTGCGCACTCATCCCCATTCATGGAGATCTCTCAATTCCTCTGTCTTATTAATGCAATGAATCTGTGGGTGGTGAGCATTATTTATGAAGGACTGTCTGAAGAGCAAATGCTGAACATAACGTCTACAGCTCCCTCCAGCTGGCTGACTGGTGACATGAATACCTGTGACCTGGTAGCAGCAATAACTAAAACATGAAGCTGTAGTGGGGGTGCACAGCAGGATGGACAGTGTTAGTATGGTGATTGACAAGATCACTCCGGCAGAATACTGATGGCCAGACAGGCAGCATGAAGCTCATGAAACCCACTCTGGCTGTACAATCCGATATGGTTGGCATTTCTGTTTTTTTCCCTGGAAATCAGTTTTAAGTCTTAATACTTCGGCTTCGTTTTCGGAGAGCAATCCGGCTCAGAAAACAACAAAAAATAAAAGGATAATATTTAAAAATGCAAAAAAATATTAAAAAAATATCAAAAACATCATCAAATTTACAACAGATATTTAAAGTGTTTTAGTCTTTTCAAGCAAAACCCCCCACAAAATTGTAGACGCAAGCACATGTTTGATCAAAATGTGCTCAAATTCATACAAACATTTCAATTCTGTTAATATTTACATCTCTCTGAAGACACACTGGAGTGTATTTGTCTATACTGTGAGTGAGATCCTCCGAGTAAAGCCACGTTGGAGTCGTGCACTAAGCGTTCATGTTTATCTGCTAAGTCAAGCAGTTGACCCATTTGCCATATGGCTCTGTTCTGTGTCAAGCTGCACAATATGTCACCCCAATATGTCTGTTTGGGATTGGTTCAAGCACTTGGAGACTCAAACACAGATATTCGAGTTTCTTTCTGTTCTGTTTCTGTCTGGGCCTGTTTTAATATATAATTCGTATAAAATATTCCAAATATGAAAGTGTGAGCCTGGCTGTGCACTAATGGTGGTATCCTTTGAGTGTCAGTCTGGGTCTGAAAGACACGGGGTTGCCTCACTGGCACTTGTGGAGCTGAATTAAGCTGCTTTTACTGAGAGAGACTGGTCGGGATAGAGCGCGCCTGATGAATCCTCTGGAGATTGATCCGTTGACTTGTTAGCTTTTCCGTCTCACATCACTGTCAGCTTTACCACTTTGATCTTCACACCAAAACTCATTTCACACGTCTGGAGCCCCATCTCTTCTCGTGTGATGCATGTCAGAAAGAGGCTTCTCACTAATCGTGTCTCTCCACTCCTGACCTCCGCCACCTTCCCTTCTCGCCCTGTGTGCGCCGACACACTCTTTGATCTCTGCTTGTGTAGCCTAGGTTAACTCGTCTGGTTAAGATGCCAGCGTCTGATGTCGATGCCGGATCAGACGAGAGATGACTTTGTAAAACTGCTCAGGAAAGGAAGGTAATGTCTGGGATTTGGGGATCTTGTTACTTCAGGGGTTCATGAAAGGGTTGACTGGATGATTCACAGTCAAATTCAGACCTGATGATCCAGAACTTCCCACCTGGAGCCAACCCTTGTTGATGCCGGAAAGGGTGAAGGTTGATCTCAGGTCTTACTCTCAGACTGTGAGGGCTGGACGAAGTTTTTAGGTCAATATTTCAAAGCTGTAGACTCAAAGAGAAAATGATTAAGCCCTATTCTGGGGGTGAACACGTTCTTCCCCACGGTGCCCAGCCCTACACAAAGAAAAGAGAGCTCTTCCTGAGCTTTCTCTGGCTTTGTTTGTGTTACTTTATCAGACCTCTGTCTGCAGCGTTTGTGGGCTGAGGAAGCATCAAGTAATATATAAAACTGTTTAACAGTAACTGACAGTTTCAGTGTGAAAAACACAGCTTTTTTTACTTGAACAGATACATGTATAATATAACTCCATTAACCTTTAGATCCACAGGCCAATTGTCTGGGATGTTTTCATAGTTGTTGTACGTATAATGGCCTAAAAACCCAATGAAATTATTTAAACAGTTACACACACCAGATATTGTTATTTTTTGGGAGATCCTGGGCTGAATATACAGAATATAAATATTGGTATGAACTGGACCATGATATATTCAAAGTTCAACGTTTGCTTGATAAAGTTTGATAACATACGTATATATATATATATATATATATATATATATATATATATATATATATATATATTATATATATAAAAATATAAATCAGATGTTGTTGCTAAAAATTTACTAAATGTAATCTCAGAAATCCTGTTGGAAATTGATCATCCAGAATCTCTGAGCTGAAAATGCAATATTTTGAAAAGATATTAGTGATGATTAGATTGACAAAGATGATTATTATAATAAATTCAAAATACTTGACAGAAGTCCAAAAAAAATAAAACACAACCCAAATGCCTTTGATTATTTTTGCTATTTCTGTATACATATCAGTACTATTCCTTCTCTGGACTTTTATTCTGAAATGAAAGTCAAAGAAAGAGAGCATTCCTTTTCATTTACCTCCATAACCTAATATCTGGGTCAGAGACATCATGAGCCCCACCCCTCTCTCTGATCAGTCAGAGTCTGCCTGCAGGTTGAGCATGTACACGTGAACAGGGCAGTAAACATGCACAGCAAGCTCCTTTGGCATATAAACTGGGATTTAATTTACTGATAATTCATCACCCAATGATGGTTAGCTAGGGTAAGTCTTCTAATTTCTGTGTTTTTGAGCCAAAAAATGCATGAATTTGATGAGTTATTTGTAATGATTAGGTTGACTTTAATTCTGTACTTTGAACCTTTTTCATTTATTACCCAATATCTGGGAAACTGTGTTTGCAGGCTGGTTGGATACCCAGGGAGAGCCTGGGTAAAAAACACATTGACTCCCTCTTCTCTGTGCTTGCTTTTTGTTTATGTGGCATCACTTAAACCATTTCCTACCAACAATCAATTTGCAAAGATTGCAGGAACTGTGACTTTCAAAATACCACAACGCAGTGCAAGATGACAACCAATTACATATTATTTCGGCTTCAATTTCTAGGCCTCTATGAGCATTTTGAGGTTATTCAGTATGCAATCTATAACCTGTCGGGGGGTCAACAGACATGACCATGAACATTCAAACAAATGAACACGTCCTGATTCTGAATGACAGTGCTACAATGAATCGAACATATTTTAGTGCCACACATTTCAGATTTGGGGTCGAGTAGACAGAGCTGTATAACAAGCACAGGCTGTCTTAACGCTCATTCGCTAACAAATGGTTGTGCACAAATCAGAGGTTCTAATGAGAAAACAGAAACCATAGAAAATGACCATTAAAACTGTGGGCAGAGAAGATCATGACAGAGTTCAACAAGTGAAAAAATAACCATCAGATAATGAGGGATATTAAAAGTTGTATAACGATTGAGATGATAATGCCAGATAACCAGCAATCATGATGATAATAATTAGGAAAGTCAGTTCAAAATCTCTCGGGCAAGGTGGTTGCTATAGTATTACACTGGGTTGGTGTGGTCCTGCTGACTGGTTGCTTGGTAATTCTAGTATAGTGATGCCAGGTGGTTGCTATGTGGTTGCTATGTTTTGCCCAGATAATATGTCCATGTGGAGGCTGTTTGGGTAGGCCAACTGGGAACCAGAACGTTTTGTCCACAGGTTTCAAGTTGGCCTCACATATTGATGCCCACCATGGTCCAGTGATGGGACCAGGTCCAAAGAGGGTTAACTGCACATATGGTCCTAGATGGGATCCATGTGAGATAAAGGTGGGCTGTAACAATGGGGTCCAGTAACAAACATGGACAAACCTATTCCTTTGGTTGGTGTTATAGCGCCACACGATTGCTCTATTATTTCAGGTGGTTGCAGTGGTGTTGCTAAGGGGCTGCCTGGTGACTGCTGTGGTGCTACTGGTTTGGTCTATGTATCCTAAATCAGGGTTTTTCAGCTGTGGGCCAAAAACCAACAGTGAGTCGTGAAGCACTCTACAGGTTGAGGTCTAAAAGTTTAAGAACCCTGTCCTAAGTGTTTGCTTTGGTGTTGCTTAGTGGCTGCTAGTGATATCCTTGGTGCTTGATATGTGATTGATAGATGGGGTTTATAGTGTTGTAAAGTGGTTACTATGGTATGTCAGGTGTTGATATAGTGTTGCTATGTTGCTAGAGAGATTGAGATAGTTATTTACACTTACAGTATACAGTGCCTTTGTAGATACCCAAGGACATTTCACAATTATGCACAGTGGACTCTCTACTGGAAACAACGGTGCACCTGGAGGACTGCATTCCAGTACTCTCTACTGGAAAAAACGGTGCACCTGGAGGACTGCACCAGTGCACCTGAGGACTGCATTCCAGTACTCTCTACTGGAAACAACGGTGCACCTGGAAGACTGCATTCCAGTACTCTCTACTGGAAAAAACGGTGCACCTGGAAGACTGCATTCCAGTACTCTCTACTGGAAACAACGGTGCACCTGGAGGACTGCATTCAGGGCAATTTAGAGTAGCCAGTTCACCTGATATCCATGTTTTTGGAATGTAAGAGAAGGACATGGAAACCCAAGACCCCAGCACTGGAAGGCGAACCAACAAGGTTGTTTGCTACTAGATGGTTGCTTAGTGGTTCCTAATGTTCTATAGTGTTGCAAGGTGATTGCTGTGGAACCGCATGTGGTTGCATGGGTGCAAAAAATTCAGTTTATAGATTAGGCCAGTTCCTCTGGTTTTGTGGGTGTAGATGTGGGTCTTCTGTTAAAAAGATTCTAATTGTTTCCATGTGGTGGCAACAATATATTTGGTTCTCCACAATCCATTCATAAAGAACAGGCTGGGTCTGTGCTGGAGGTTGTCCAGTGCTGGCAGCACAACGCTGAAGTCTGCCATGGCTTGGTTTTCCAGGCACCGCGGCCTCAGAATCATATAGACGTCTGCCGCACTGGGGCAAGATGCGTCATCTGTATTGTGATCTGAAGCATTAGAAATAATACATGAGCTGCATGGCAATCATGTCAGTGCCAGAGGGGACTTCCACGCACAGATTCACAGGAAAGCTGCTGCTTGTGTCTTATGCACCATCTCCCAGAGCTGGAGGGCTGAGGAGCGCTCAGATCCCCACAGCACATCCTATCATCTGTTTCCACAGTATGGTGGGGGATGTTACTGTAGGCTAGTACTCAGCCTTCCTCTCTTTCACCCACCCTCTCCCACACACGCTCTCTCCTTCTCCTGCTTTCTCTATCATCACATTCAGGCACTCATGGGTAAAGACAGCTAATCAATAGCTGCGGCTCAGCATCCCAGCTCATATTGACTTTGTTTTCAGGAAGACTCTATAAAGAGTCAGTGGGGAAAATTCTGTCCCTTTGAGTTCTCCCTCGCAGCATCGGAACCATCTCTGCTAAAATGAGCCACAGTCCACCACGTTCCATACCACGCCCTGGGAACCAGCATACCTGGCTGGGTGGAAAAGAGAGAGGCAGAGCTAAAAAATGAGCGAGAGAGACAGAATGCCTTGGCAGAACTGTGTTTACGAGCGCTGTTAAGGCTGACTTGAATGACAGGAAACAGAACTATTGTGTAACTAATGTAGAACTCAGAATAGTGCCTGTTATTTTGGTCCCTGGATGAAATCCTGAGCTGTGAATATAAGTGTAAACCAAAGCACAACTACAGCGAATGTGTGCGATCATATGGAGCAAACACAACTCTAGGCCAATTGTCCAGGTTGTTTTTGTAATTTTATTTGTCAATTTTCTTTAAAAAAAAGTATTTATAGGAGACAGTCACACATACATCTTCAAAATTGAGCATTAAATTTAGTTTATAAGGACTAAATAATGTTGTAATGATTATATTGACAAGAATATTTACAGGAATAAGTTCAAAATGCTTGACAGCAGTCAAATGAAGTAAGAAACAACTGTTTGCACTTTAATTTTGTTATTTATGTATTAGTGCAAAAAAGTTTTTGTTTACAATTCATTTAAAAAGGTAAACATATGTTATATTCCTTCATTTTGAAGTTGTTTATTTTATACATTCTTGTGTTTTCATTTTGATACTGTCTTATTAGTTAATTTTACAAACAGATCAACAATAAAAACAAAAAAAAAGGTATGAAATGTCACTCGAATACATAATCTGACACTAACTTTTTGAAATTATGATATCAAACGAACCTTTTTCACAATATTCTCGGCGTTTGAGATGCACTAGTGTGTTTCAGTACTACTCCCTCTCACTGATCAGTCACAGTCTGTTTGCTGGCACTGAATGCAAACGTGCAACATCGTCATCAGTTCTGAGAGGGAACCACGACTCACACTTCGAAAGTCCTGCTCCGCGTGCATCCAAATCCTGTTAAGCTACACATTTCGTGAGTTTTTGCGAAAGAATACAGGATAAGATGAAACACCTTGTACCTAAATTGCACGATTGTAACTTACCCACTTACCAAGCCGTTCACAGGGGTCTTCAGGCAGGTGCATCCGTTTGTCAGAAGGTCCAACAATGAGCTCACATCACAGAACTTCAAGATAACAGCCTAAATCGCCCACCACGAAATAGAATGTATATAAATAATAAAATAGAGGTAAACAATAAATAAATAAACAAACAAACAAACATCTATACATTTGACCATAAAACAAGATCTTCATTAACTGCAAAGTAGCTGAGGTCCAAAGGCAGCAAATCATCGGCACATCACCCTACCACCACCATGTTTGAATGTCGATATGGTGGATGTTGATGTTGTGAAATAAAGGGATTGTGCAGTTCGCACTGTTTGTTTACACTTAGAACATTATCCCAAATGATTTAAGGATAGTTTGCTTTTTTGCAAATGAGAAACAAGCAATTTCTATTCATCCGTGTTAGTGTTTTCTTGCATCTCTCATGTATCTTTCATGACTCACGTTTTTTTAATGCTTGTTTGGTAAAAAACATTATGGTAATGACATCGCTGTGATGATTAATTTCATTATGAGTGGGGCGTGCTTTCAACAAGGCTGCTAGATTTGGCTATTTTTCCATTTGAGTAGAAATGGGCAGGTACTTTTCTAACTCGATTCCATAAATAGACGAAAGCCCAAACTTTAACAGTATCAGATATTTCACTGAAGTGTTGTTTCTGCTATTGTGAGTTTCAATATCCATAACCTTGCTCTGAGAACGGGCAAAACTTGAGACTAATGGACTGACCTGCTGAATACAGCGGTTTAGAGAAGAGGTTAAAGTCAAGAGCATGCTTCATTTCGAACAGCAGGATTACAGTGGGCCACGTTTCTGCTGCCTCCTACCTTTTAGCATATGTTGTGCAGAATCCCAGAACACTTTTCTTCAGTCAAATAACAGAATGCACAGAAAACAATGTGGCACATGAATGAATGTCTCCTAAATATCATCATTATAATCATACAAATGGACAGTTTGAAAGCCTTAGAATCATTTCTTGGCAGTAACCTCAAACCAACACTATCTGAAGCTGTTCAGATCTCAGAGCCCTTCTGCTCCTCAACATTGCTGCAGTTTGGGAGTATTTTTGGATTGACCTCCCCGAACAACCTGTTATAGATCACATCACAGCATTTCAGAGGGACTAAGGTCAGGACTCTGATGTGGGTATTGTAAATTCCACACGCTCGTGTTCTTTTGAGTTGTAGATCACAGATAGATGTCCTGGCATTTTGCTGTAGAATTTCCTGAAACAAATTAGAAATCATCGGCTCTTCTGTGACGAAAACCATCCGGACCCTGAGGATACAAAAGCACGTCCACCGTTCTTCACAGCTGTGAAGAATATATATCTCCATATATCTCCAAATATATATATATATATATATATATATATATATATATATATATATATATATATAGTCTGCTTTGCTCTTGATTGTTGAAGTGAGTGGGATCACCATGACGAGTGGAGAACATTTCTGCCAACTGCCAACATGGCCAGATCAGGTCATCCGAACATGTTCAAGAGCAGAAGTTACAACGTCAATCCTAAAAAGAAATTACAGGACCTACGGGTAAGTGCAGCATCTACCATCTGAAAGACACCAAATAAGTTTGATTTCCATGGGAGGTGTGCAAGAAAAAAAAACCCAAAAACATCAGGGCAAGACTTAAGTTCTTCAGAGAACATCTAGGCAAAGAGCAGGACCTTCTGGAACAACGTTGAATTATTTGGGCAAAGTAACAGAAAACATGTTTGAAACAAACCAATCACAGCATTTGAGCACAAAGACCTCTTTCCAACTGTGAAGCATGAGGGTGGAAGTGTCATGGTTTGGGGCTGCTTTGCTAAAGAAGGGTCTGGAGATCTCTCCATCATAGGAACCACTTTGAATTCTTTATTGTATCAGAGGGGGCTTCTGGAAAATGTAGGACCATCTATACAAAGACTGATATTGAAACACATACTGACAGAATTCTGCAGAGAGGAGACAATCTTTCTCAGGTGATATCAGAGTCTGGTAGATGGTTAAAGGAAACATCTAATGGACATTATTTTGGCCAAAGTAGGAGATATCCGCTATTCGGTCATAGGATGTGCTAACTTTTTCCTCATAATTTTGCTAATTATTTAAAGAAATTTGTGTTTGCTTTGTTATTTCATGTCAATTTCTCATTATACTTCAAATGTGCCTGCACAGCACCACTCTGTCACCCCTATTTATTAAGCCGCTCCTCCAACGAGCAAACCGATAAATCAATTACATTTTAAATAAATCAACAAATCAAACTGCAGCCCAAGATAATTGTATAAGAAAAAAATAAAAACAAGCAATAGAAATTAACATCTAATATAAAACAAACAGTGGTACAAGGGTGATTGCATATAATGAGTCAATTAAATATTGTTTATGCACATCTTTTATACATATTGAGCAGTATGAATGACAATCCTTTTGTCACCATGCCTGGCAAACAAATGACAGATGGCCATATGGATGGGTAATGATGGGAGAAAAAAAAAGATATGTATCACAAGAAAACAATGGGCTTTGATAAATAGAGCAGCCTCACCTTTGAGGGGAAAGCACATTTGCATTCAGATTCAGACACCACTGCAGTGCAATAATGGAGCATCACTTTTAATTCACTGTTGTGGAAAATGGTCAGTGCGGCAGGTCACACCCAGCTATGCACATCTGTGTCCCCTCAGGAATTAAAGTGTGACTATTTGGTGACACTCCAATTCTTTCCGAGCTGTAAACACAGCGCACAGTGGTTCCTGCACATTCCAATAACAGCTCTGACCCCTGGCCTGCTACACTTATGAGCTAGTCATTGGAGGTCCTCTGAATCCTCTTTTAGTCGTTCCATATTACACTTCAGCAGAATTATATCGTGAGGAGCAGAGAACCGCAACTGCAAGGTGTGGGCAGGTTAAACTCACAGCTGAGCTCTTTCAATTACACTCTTCACATACTTTTGCATCAATGAACTTGATTGCCGTCAAATCAGTTGCTCAATAAAGATGTGGCAATAAAAAATGGGTTTCCGACAGCCGAAAACAACTCAGAGATATCTCGACTGTCAGAACCTTAGTGTTGTCAGTTCTCTGGAGCATTAATCCAGTCTGATGCATCAAAGTCACATAGTGCAGTTATCAGCATGTTGAGCCCAGATTGGCAACAATAGAGACACTATTCTCCTGTTTATGTTTCAGTGGCGTATCATATAAATCTATAAATATGAGCTGCAAGATGTGTAACTCATGCTTTAAGCAGCCCTTAATATTTTTATTCTTTTATTTCAGAATAAAATTGAACAACATTTTTTGAATAAAAAATTTAATTTCGTCTCATTTTCATCTATAACTCAATATACGCACCAGTGATGTCCACAGCACCGCCCCCTCTCGTTGATCAGTCAGAGTCTACATGCAGGTTGAGCATTTACATAATGACAGAGCAGTAAACATGCACTGGATGTTCCGTTTGTTCCATTTAAACTGGGATATAGTTGGCAACAAGTGAATATTTGCTGGATTACTGGATTAATCCAAACTGGATTGCGCTGATAATTCATCACATGATGAAACCATGCTCAGATAGTGCAGTAGTTTGTTATGATGTGTGTATCATTTCTGTAGGTCACATTAATCCTGAGCTATGACGGGTAGAAACGGCCTGTAACTGACCACAAAAAGCAGATTTCAGAAATTAAAGAATTTGCATTACACATGCATTTCTGGACTGTTTCTATAATTAAGTTACTTATCGTACAATTAAAGACCACAACCTTTTGAATGTGCTGTTATTTTCTTTTGGTTTATTTGATTTATTTATTTAGGAAATTGTATAAATGTTATATTTCGGTTCCAGTATCAGAATATTCTCAATAAAAGTGCATATTTTCTTTAAAAATGTACGACTGCATTGTTATACAATAGTCATCATCATTGTGGCAATAATTGGTCTTAAAATGACAATAATAAACATTTATTTTCAGGGATAATATTATCCAAACATATATAGTTATAACGACAGGCCTAATAGTGCAGTTATCAGAATACTGAGCTTCCAGTAGCAATGACAGTGACGCTGTTCTCCTTATTACAGTCAGTGGAGCATCAACATGATTTTGAAGCTGATAAAAGTAAAAACGCTCCAAAAGCTGGCTTTAAATGAGGCTTTTTCCTTTTCATGCCAAAGATGTTCAACTCAAAATCGCATCCTATTTCAGGAGTCATATTTCACGAAGTCCAAATTTTTCCAAAGTTTCATCCATTTATAATGTATTTATTCATAATTCCAGATGCAGCAACCTGCCAACTGTAGACATTTGCTGAGGTGGGCTTAACATCTCAATAAAACCAATCCAATCCTATTAGCCTGTATCTTTATCCTGTCTTCGCTTAACTGTAATTGAAAAATGCATGTCTAGATATTATAACTGACTGCATCAATTAATTAATCATTGATTCAAGCCATTTCTTTCCGTGCATGGGACTTCAAATGTTCCCTAAAGCAACCAGGCATAATATCTATGCAGAGTGTGCAGTTTTGCACGTTGAACAAGCAATATTTCTCCTCATAAACCAGCTGTCTGACTCAGATAACACCACAACATCCTGGAGGAATGTTCCAGCGGACTTGGTGCATTTGGCTGGTATGTTGTTTGTTGACACCTGAAGGTCCAGCATGCACTCAAACCTCACTATCCCTTACACTTTTTTTTCTGGTGTAGATTAAGGACATACACATATTGAATCTCTCAACGCTTCCCTACATTTACTGGAGACATAAGTACAGTCAGTCAGTTCATGCTGCATTATGACCTCCTCCTTGTGTCTCCACTCACTGTCCTTATCAGCTCCTCTGACCACACAGGAGCACTTTGTAGCTCTATAATTACACACTCTAGACCATCTGTGTCTCTGCATACTTTACTCTCCTCCTTTCACCCTGATCTTCAAAGATCAGGACCCCACGGGACCACCACAGAGCAGCTATTTTGTGGGTGGTGGGTCATTCTCAGCACTGCAGTCACACTGACATTGTTGTAGTGTGTTGGTGTGTGCACATTGGTATTAGTGGATCAGAAGCAGCAGTGCTGCTGGAGTGTTTAAACACTGTCCACTCACTGTCCACTCTATTAGACACTCCTACCGAGTGTCTCCACCTTGTAGATGTAAAGTCAGAGACAGAAGCTCATCTGTTTCTGCACAGTTTGTGTTGGTCATCTTCTAGTCCTTCATCAGTGCTCAGAGGACGTTGCCCACAGGACGCTGTCAGCTGGATGTTTCTGATTGGTGGACTTTTCTCAGTCCAGCAGTGGCACTGAGGGGTTTAAAAAGTCCAGCAGCACTGCTGTGTCACCCCTGACCCAAATAAGCACCTGCTCTGTGGATGCTGTTGGCTGGATATTTTGGGTTAGCGGTCAATGACCCACCACCCACAGAATATCTGCTCTGTGGCGGTCCTGTGGGGTCCTGACCATTGAAAATCAGGGTGAAGAGAAAACGGACAGTGGAGGTAGAAACGAGGAGGTGGTCATAATGTTATGGTTGATCTGTGTATACAGTACAGCACCTTCAATACACAAATCTGCACATGAAATGTGATTTTATAGCATTAGATTTAAATAAATATGCATTAACAAGAAAATCTTTCCTTTAAAAAAGTTTGAGCTTAATAAAGCCGAACCATGTGCTGGATAATGACTTTAATATTTCACTTCATTAAAGAGAGGCCGGCATGTGCTTTAACAAACACAGAAAAATACATGAACTTTCTACTTCTATTAATATTACAGCTTTTTCTGAGCGAATAAATGCTTACTGTGCAGATAAATAGCTTTTCAAATGTGTTTTTCTTTTCTACTTCAAGGTTCTTTAGTGAAAGGTTCATCTGATTTCGTCTGGAGAAAGCAAATTAATGGGCCTTGGGACGTCTAAAAAACAGTGATACAGTCTGTATAGATGAATGTAAAAATGTAAAGTAGATGTAATTTGTGTTTCTCTCTGCAGGAGCTGCTTAAAGGAAATAAGCCATTTTATATCACTCGGGGAACGGAGGGGGTTACTCCACTGATTAAAGTAGCACTAGAGTAGAGCTTCATGGTATCCATACTAGAGACCTTTGCCCCAAATTCTGTAATATTTCCAATTTCCCAAAAAGTATATTTGCTTTGTTATAACAATGTCCGTTACAGCCTTTTCCACGGCTAAGGACACTTCATTAGTTTTGCTTGTGTGGTTGTTTTGTTTACCAAAAGTTGGCATCACTCTAACAAACAATGGAAACAGCCATCATACAAAAAGTTAGAATTAACATACCATATAAGGTAGAACCAGCATACCAAACAAAATAGAACCAGCATAATGAAGATATGTATGTATATATATAGATACTGGATCTTCATTTAATTATATTGAGAGATTGAGGTGATAAAACTAAAGAAATGTTGAGAAGTAGAAGAAGAAGAAGAAGTAGAAGAAGAAGAAGAAGAAGAAGAAGAAGTAGAAGAAGTAGTAGAAGAAGAAGTAGAAGAAGTAGAAGAAGAAGTAGAAGAAGAAGTAGAAGAAGAAGAAGAAGAAGTAGAAGAAGAAGAAGAAGAAGTAGAAGAAGAAGAAGAAGAAGAAGAAGAAGTAGAAGAAGAAGAAGAAGAAGAAGTAGAAGAAGTAGAAGAAGAAGAAGAAGAAGAAGTAGAAGAAGAAGAAGAAGAAGAAGAAGAAGAAGGCAAGTTTCTTGTCTGGAAAAAGTTAGGACACCACATACCCTAACAGGTGGCATTTCCTCCTTTGGCTGTAATAATGTCAATAACTCCCGTCTTTGGAAGAAAGATGTCCCCACTCTTCTATGCAGAACTGTCTCAGCTATGTTTCAGCATCAGTCTTTGAACAGACAGTCTTACATTTTCCTCAAACCCCCTCTGATACAATAAATATTTTATAGTGGTTTCTATCACAGAGAGCTCTCCAGCCCCAAGCCCTGACACCTCCACCCCCATGCTTTAAAGCTGGAGGTTCTTATGCTCAAATGCTGTGCTTGATTTGTACCAAAATGTCTTCTTCTTACTGTGTCCAAATAATTAATTCTGTCCAAAGCACATTGTTCCACAAGTCTCAGCCTCTTCTCTTGGTTTGATGGGTTTTGTTTTTTGACAGACAGGGTTTCCTCCTGACACACCTTCCAGAAAAATCAGACTTGTGTCTCTTTCTGATGGTAGAAGCTGCACTTTGACATCACGTGGCAAAAGCTACACAATGACATTTTAGGTTCGTCAGAGACTTCTTCACACATCTTGCAATCTGTTCACAGGCTGAACTTCTTAGGATGGCTTGAGCTGGCCATGTTGGCAGTCGTTTCAAATGTTCTCCACTTGTAAAGCAACCTTTTGACCTCTTCCCAGACTCATCTGCGTCTACAGCCTTCTTCCTAAAGGTCTGAGAGAGCTCTTTGGAACTTGCCATGGTGGTACCACTCACTTTAACAATCAAGAGCTAACCAAACTAATGTCTGAGGTTTCAATAACACAGCCTTGTGGTCTGACCTTAGATCCAAAGGCTTCATCGACATACAAGAAGTTAGAACTTGGTCTGCCTTTTCTCAAGCCAACTGCAAAACAACAGAAAGCCTAGTCACCGGTACAGCAGAGAACGAACTATGTTCTTCGACCTGTAACAGCACCTTAAATAAATGATCTGTACTTATGATCTTTAAGGGCTTAAGAGGAGTGTGCTCTATAAGGTGTTAACCTTTTCTAACCTATTCTAGGAGAAATGCCCTAAAACACTCAAAACATCAAACCCTATAATCAAAACCACACCACAGCTAGTTATTGCACTGTATCTTGCCCGAGGCTATTGATTGCCTGTTTAGAAGTCAGCCCACATCCTTGATAAGGGGGCTATAATACGGCAGCTATGTTCTGAAGTAGGGCCCGTAGCTGCTCCCTCCAAGGTCACGGCCGTTTGGAAACAACCCCACTTCAAGGCACCACAATTGCTCTCCCATTAAGCTCATGAGTGGAATAAATGACACATTGAATCATAATGTCAACTTGTGTTACAATGCTGAGCACACTGCATTGTGCTGGCATGACATTTGGAATCTTAAGCAACTGCAAATCAGCTTGACAACTCGCCACCGAGGCCCTGTTCTGAAAGGCTTTCGTTCTGAACAGCTGGCCAAGCAGTGAAAATACCACACTTTCAAAGTGTAAAACACGCTGGAGGGGGTATTATAACTCACTTGGCTGCTCACTTTCTGAATTTGCTCTTATAAAACTTCGAATTCTGAAAGGTGCTTCTTCAAAACCTTGTGACTGAAAGAGCAACTGTTCGAGAATAATTACAGCTGAAGTGGGACCGCGAGGTTCTCGCCCAGATGAACCTGGATGAATGTTACTGTTAATCAAGCTGGATCTGTACATTCTCTCAGACTGCTTTAAAAGGCTCTTTGAGGGCTTACAAGTGAACGATCAATGCCTATTTGTTATTTGCTGTTTCCGGATAAGATTCAACAGGAAACATGCCAAAAGGTGATGTTTCTCAGAATTTGGAGTGGAGATATATTACACTCTTTAGTTGTCTTTATTGCGTTTTATGCTGCGCATGTCAAGGGTTCTTTGTTTAAGGCCTTTGAAGAACAGCAGGAGGCCGGGAGATGTTATTTATTTTTAACGCGATGTACTAAAGCAGCACACGTATGCTGAAGTAAAGGGAAGTATAAAAATAAACAGCTATCATTTTGTACATTTCACATACACACATTTATTGTGTCAGTTTATATTTATCTCAGTGGTTACAAACAGTATGTTGGAAATGCATTCATCACGCGGTGTATTTTATAGATTTGTCAGGTGGCAGACTGTCTCCCACTCTCTATTACAATGGTTCTCAATACTTGGTAACATGGCAAATCATTGTGTCTGTTATTCAATTACAGAGTTGGACAATGAAACTGAAACACCTGGTTTTAGACCACAGTAATTGATTAGTATGGTGAACTAGGGCCTCCTTTTTCAGCCAATACAGCGTCAATTCGTCTTGGAAAGGACATTTTTTGCATACAATCCAGGTTAACACCCCAACATCCCTTTCTGACAGCTTCCTCTTGTGTCCACAGTTAATCTTGTTGGATGTGGTTGGTCCTTCTTTGTGGTGCTGACATTACCCTGGATACTGTGGATCTTGATACATCACAAAGACTTGCTGTCTTGGTCACAGATGCGCCAGCAAGACGTGCACCAATAATGTGTCCTCTTTTGAACTCTGGTATGTCCCCCATAATGTTGTGTTCATTACAATATTTTGAGCAAAACTGTGCTCTTACCTGCTAATTGAATCTTCACACTCTGCTCTTACTGGTATAATGTGCAGCTAATGAAGATTGGACACAGGGCTGCTCCAATTTAGCCATGAATCCTAACTAAAATGACTGGTGTTTCAGTTTTTCTGTCCAACCCATGTAAGTATGTATTTGCAATTTTAAAGGAGCATTATGGAGCATTTCTATTGGTCCATTCATCATTAAGTTTGTTTTTGTTTGTTTGTTTTCATACAATGTAAAGAATAATGGTCAGGTTTAGAATATGCCAAAAAATGATCCTCAGGGTCCCGGAACCACGCCTTTGATGATCACCCTGCAGGGATTAGTCCTGAATTGCGTCATGGTTGGTCCAGAGCCCACCTGAAATCATCAGGTGCAAGAAAGGAATACCCCCTTTACAGGGTGCCAGTCTATCACGGGGTAATACATACACACACACACACACCTAGGGGCAATTTAGCATGACCAATTCACCTACCAGGAGTCGGGAGGGAACTCGAGTACCTGGACAAAGAGGACACTCACGCTCCTCCATGCAGGGATCAAACCTACAACCCCAAGCCCTGGAGCTGACACGTGCACTTCCTGCAGCGCCACCATGTGGAAAAATGTTTATATAGATTTGGTCCTGTATCGTGCCATGTGCCATTAGCACACGATGAGGACACGTGGTTTTAAAACTATCACTGTAGCAAAACTGATTTTAATTCTGATTTCTCACCTAAATGACCCCCTTTTTCTCCACCAACCACCACCAACCTTTATTTCAGAAATTGCAACCTTCCCCGAAGCACCATTAACGGATTATTTCTCTCTGCAAACTGTGATTTACAACATCCCCTCAAAACCTCTGCTCGACCACATTCAAACACCAGCCTCTGCTGAAAACAGGAGAAGGCAAGATTAAACTGAATGAATTCTCTTTAGAGAAATTTCATTTCACTGTTACCCAATGGTCACCCGCTGGCAGGAGAAAATGGTTCTATATAGAAACCCCAACACTTTGCATGAATAAAGGCTTCTTTGCAGTGTGAAAGGGCTCTTCAGACTGATGGAGAATGTGCTGTAGAGGGTTCTATATGGAACCTTTTGGAAAAGTGTTCTATATGGCACCAAAAGGGTTCTTCTACTGTAATGATATGGTGTAGCTTGTAACCCTTTTCAAAATAGTTACAGAATCATCTACAGCACATTCATCAGTCTCAAGATCCCGTTAATCACGCAAAGGCCTCTTTAAGTGTACATCATTCTATATAGAACTATTGTCTTCACCAAAGAACCCTTGAAAAAGAGTAGAAAAGTGTAGAAAAGGACTAGCTCACTAATGTTATCTTCCCTGATTTCCATCATGACCATGGCTGCAATGGGTCAGGGGAGCTTTTCCATTCACTAGTTTGACTTTCCACTTGTTCTGGGATATCTGAAACCCACATTCCCACCGACAAGGATGAGTTAACTCGGAACAGCAGTGATTTATTGCAGACAGCTGGAGTATAAACCAAAAGACCACCATAAAAATGATGTGATATAGCATTTCACATACTGTACACATACTTTAACATCTTCATGATGAGCAAAATTAAATGCAATATAAAACGGTCATTTCTAATGAGCTGTTCGGCTCGGGCTGAAGGGTGTGCCAGGGTCAGTTACTTCTCTGCGGCACAGTATTCCCATCAGCAGTGAAGATTGGGACATGTCAAATGTCCTCTTGGTTTTACATTGGAATGTGCAGTATGTACAGCACGATAAAAGGGTGCACATAGACAGACATGGTGTTCCAGTAAAATGCCAGAAAAGAGCAAATCATGAATTGGGGAGAGTGAACAGGGAAAGCACTAAATGAGGAAAGACTTGTCAGTCCAGCATCATCAAACTTGCTAAATAAGACACATGGACATCAGCACTAGTAAAAGTGCTCCTCTGCTTATCCTGTAATATACTCTACCATGTAACCTACCATATTTCCTTCATTTCTGGTGTTGTCTTTGCCGTTTGTGTCCTTCAGAAGGGCAATAAATGCCAGCTGTGCATGAACAGGAGCACAAAGCAAGTTTGTATTCACAGCAGTGGTGTAAAAGTGAATTACACTCCAGAACAGGGGTGGCACGGTGTGTGTTTTCCCTGTACTTCCCTGGTACAGGGTACTCTGGTTTTCTTCCGCCTACCAAAACTGCACATGGAGGGGAATTGGCCATGCTAGATTGCCCCTAGGAGTGTGTGTGGTACTCTGCAATGGACTAGGGCTCCAGGGAGAATTCCTGCCCTGCACCCGATGACCCCAGGTGGGCTCTGGATCCACCGTGACCCCATTCAGGAAGAAGCAGGAAAGATATTGACTCCAGAACTATTTATTATTGCATTTATGCTGCTCAGATCAGTACAAATGACGACGTGTCATGAAATGAATGACATTGCATTGACATTGTAATGTCCTTTAAGACTGGAAATCTGCAGGAAACCAGTAAAATTGATCTATTTTTTATTCACAGGTAATATAACTCATACAAGGCCGCTTCCCCCAGACTAGATTAAATCTAAGCCGACACTAAATGCTATTTCCAACGGTGATTCACAATTTGCACTGCTATTTAGTCCAAAACTAACCTTGAATGGTGTATTTGCACTCCCGTGTGCGAGTGTCCTAGATACAATAGCCTTACTTTTATTATCTATCCATCGTTTGCTCATTCACTGACCTTGATAACGTTACCGTATGATAACAGAGTGTCAATAAATCACTCTCGCCCTCTGATAGCCGACTACAACGTCATTCTCAGCTTGATAACCTGTTTATGAGTCCCCTATTTTTGGGAAGAAGGACCCATGCAGAGAGAGTGTCAGGTGGGCTGTGTACCACCATGCACCCCCACTCAGTCTCTTTCTGCGACCTGTTGTACGCGCTACAAAGCCGTGGCTTCTATTTGAAGTGCAAGCCTCCGGGATAACAGCAAAGCAATTAATCTTTCCTGTAACAGGCTGGAGGCTTGTGGATTATTGTGCTGATTGGAAAGTTCAGTTCAGATACTTAATTAGCTTTGCAGGTTTTCCCAACTACTAAATCTGTCTTGACTCCTCATTTAATGCAATTCTTAATGTAATTATCATGCATAGTCCCTATTATTGATTGTCTCTGGCCACAAGGCAGTGGAGACGTGGAAGCGCAGCCGTTCCTGGACGGATCTTGTTTTCTTGACATTGGAATACCTTTAAAATTTGATTTACAAGACCCCATCTGCCTCTGAATTTTGCCTAGCTATACTAATTTGTCAGAAGGAATTGTTGAGCAGGGACGAAATGCATTTTACATGAGGGCAAGCGGGCAGAGGGAGAGACGGATGGGATTAATTGGGCCTGACATTTGGCAGATCTCGCGACGAGAAGTAGGCAAGCAGGTCAGGTTATTGTAATTGATTCCATCATGGTTGAACATACATTTATGGCCCTGCTGAGAAAAAGTGTAGCCATTGCTGTGTGCCTGCAGGTATCAGGTTACTTCTACGAAGCCTTGTATCAATCTGTTTCAAAAATACACCCCCGTCTTGGCCAATGCCCCTGGGGGTCTCAATACAAATGGTTTATTTCCTACACATAAACGCTCGACCCACTTTTCAAAACACGTCATTTGTAAATATCATCCGAGTTTCCTTTTCAAGAAGTCGGCTACACGTGAACCAATCCATACTCTGAAAAGGGGTTCTACAATGTCTAACTATATTTTCCTTGGCGTAGTTGAATAATGACAGTTGAGTACATGGAACTGACATACCATGAACTCAAACACTGGTCTTCCTCCATCAGAACCAAACAGAAGCAAACATGGGACAATTTCAAAACCCTCAAACTGTTTTATAACAGCATTGACTTTAGCCTTTATGGGCCCTGAATTCAAAATGTCCCACCCAGAGAAACCCCTAGTTAAAGCCAGTGAAACAGTGACTTGAGACTGGAAGAGCTGGAGAGCAGCTCATCACCTCCAGATGCTGCGAGTCATGGGAAAACAGATTGCTATGAAGCAGGCCTGAGCTCAACATGTCCACAGTGTCTGTGTCCTCAAATTTGGCCTGTGGCAAAGCAAAAGCTGAAAGTAGGAAAGGGGTATCTATGCTAGACTGAAAGCTTATAATAGCTTTATAAAACCTGTTGTTTTCTGCCAGTTAGACTCAATAAAGCCAAAGTTCTGGGACCTGAGTTGGATCAAGACTAAAAGCTGGTTAAAACCCTGACAGTACACAACAAGAGGACAGCAACATAACATCTATTTCCTTCGGAATAAACAAACAGAGTCAGTTAACCCACCGACTCACTAAGACTCCCTGCATCACTTGCAATTCTCTCGACACTCGAAGGATGAGGAAAACACATGCCTCCTATGATACATTTAAATCAGCCAATGCTGGGCAGTCATTGCTTTTGGAGGAAAGCTCTGAGATCTACCTCTGATACGTCTGCCAACAGACACACGTGCTGGTCGGCATCACAGTGGAAGTGATAGGGATTGTGCTTTCTGGAGCTCTGGCTGCTGATGGCGAAGCATGACGACCTCAGGCCATAGTGTCAGCGCCTTAGTCCGTGACATACCTACTATGTATAC
Source organism: Acestrorhynchus altus (assembly GCA_034509495.1). NCBI lineage: Eukaryota > Metazoa > Chordata > Actinopteri > Characiformes > Acestrorhynchidae > Acestrorhynchus > Acestrorhynchus altus. The sequence goes on from CM067513.1 coordinate 3,903,884, forward strand.
ATCAAAGAACCTAAAACACAAAATAAAACCACTTTATTCAGGAATAACATCCCCTAAAGACGTCATGATTTCATCGAATCTGACTCATATTTTTGGCATTACCCTGGCATTATCGAAATACCATGTGTGACATAAGAACAGTGCCTCCTGTAGCAGACTGCGAGACTCTTTTGGCAGAATGCAGAAGAGCCTCGTCAGAATTAATTAGCCATGAGTAAAGTGGAATCTTCTCGCAGTTAATTGTCTCTCCTGGGCATATGAACCTGTTAACTAAGGACAGTCAAAGAGCAAAATGTAAGTAGTTGCCTTAAAATGACTCGTTTCAGCTATATAAAGCAATGGACAGTCATTTGCATGACATGTCTTGGGAAACGGCTTTTATTTTGCCCAAAGGCATGTGAGCTCTTGAAAGATGAACTGCTCTTCAATAATGTGTCAGCCTGCACCATTTGATCTCATGTTTGTAGGCATTTCTCTTAAGAGTTTGTTTGGCCCCAGACCTGGAACCGGAGCATGTGTACTAATACACGGTGCCAATAATAGATGCCTGGCATTGAGTTGAAAAACTAAAAGCTAATTAAATGCAAGCCTTGCCAACTTTTTTTTGTGGCTCCCAAAAGGGTATGGAAGGTAGCATCAACACTCGAAGCTGATCAACATGACAGAAGATTACGACTTAAGAAACACGAGTGACAACAGTGAACACGGTGCTTGATTCAGGAATGAATCATCAATGCCGGTTAATCCCGAGAATGCATTCAGAATAGTTCAATTGTAAGTAGGGCAAATTTAAAGTATGTAAAGTATATTGAGCTTCACTCCCAGCCTTTTCCCATTTCCACACACTTGCTGAACTTCCAGATACCGTGAATAGAGAACTGACCCGAAATCAGGCTCTTCTGCTGTCAGCTCTCATTTCCATGGAAGCCAAGGGATTTCTGAAGGACTGTGGGTAGGTCGCTGAGGAAGTGTCCGATTGTGAAGTCCTAGGACTTCAACAAACACAAAAAACACACACAAGGGACATCCTCAAACGTCCCGGTAAAGTGGTTATTGAGAAAGAATAAGTTGAATAAGAATCATCTGAGCATTAAATCGGATTTAGGCGAAGAAAAGCATCCAGTTATCAAGATCGCAGCACACACAGTTGTTTTAAATCTTTAGTATTCGCCTGGAAACAAAACGTAGCTGCATGCCTCCTTGGCTAAATTGAGATGTCTTTCATGTTCTCCGCTGTAGTGAAAGTCAGTCAAACGTACGGCAAAGTATTCCCAGCTCATGAAACACAAATATGCCTGTCTGATGGATTTTTCTGTGAAATTCCTCGTTGGGAACCAAACAAACTGAGACGTACACACAGAGCTGGCAGAATGAAAGCACATGTTCGACATGGAGATGTAAGGACATGTCCAATAGAAGGATTTCCGCTACACAGATCATTACTGTGGATCTCACAAGGGTAGCTTTTATTTTTTATGAGTGCTCTGGGTCAGTCATTCTGCTCACCTGCCTAAATGTGCGGTTTATGCAACAATTTGCATTTATTTTAGTTTGTGCTTTGATGTGTAAATCGTAAGTGACCAGCTATTAAGGGTGTAGTTTGTGCACTTCTGGTGCCGGTCCCAAGCCCGGTTAAATGGTGAGGTCACGTCAGGAAGGAAATCGGGTGTAAAACTTGTGCCAAAACTATAATGCGCATCATAAATATGATGATCCGCTGTTACGACCCCTAAAGAGAGCAGCTGAAAGAAGAAGAAGAAGCGGACACTCTTATTCCAGAGTGACTTACAAGGTTACTCACATCACAGAGGTGGACAGTAGTGTTAGTTACTGGTGTAGTACAGTATAATTGCCCAGACTGGGAATTAATCCCCAGCCTCCCACATGGTGTGGTGGCTTGCTGGTAGAGCAATAGAATGGGGTACAAATGGTTCATGTCCAAACCCACCATTCAAATTGGTTCTGAAGGCAGTGCTACCTCTGAGGCAGAACAAATGCATTTGGTTCAGAGAATAAAACCTATTAAAATAACCAGTAGACAGGGCTTTAGAAACATGTATCTGCTCATCAGAGCTCTGTATGTAGATGAAAAGCATGTAATTCAGTTTTTTTTTTCTTCTTACATGATGTAGGATCTCAGACTGGCTAACCAGCCTCTAAGGCAGCATTTTTTCATCGTTTATTATCTGAACAAGTAATGTTGTGCAGACAAACTGTGAAAAGCACTCACTTAAATTGAATATGAGTTACATCTGTATTAATGCTGTGTTTCCATTGAAGATGTGCCTCTTAAGGCCCTTTTCCATCAATGTGGACCAGGTTCTGTTCCCGTTCGCAAACCTAATTTTGAACCAATAAAAATATGTAACAGAACCTTCCTGCTGTGTCTTCACAACCAAAGCTCTCTCTCTCTATATATATATATATATATATATATATATATATATATATATATATATATATATATATATATATATATATATATATATATATCTCTTTAGGAAAGTAATTCTGATTCTGAAATTGAATTAAATTTAACTGAATTAATTGGTCAACCAGGTCAAAGAATTTTGGCTATGAACCTATGAACAGGGGACAGGTTTGTACACACATTTAAGCTGATGTAATGAAACCCTATGCTCTGGAGAAAAGAGGTCAGACTTTACAGGGGGTGTGCTGTCCTGATTTCCTCCTCTGCCAGTGTTGGTTCAATCAGAATTTCAGTTGTCTTTCTTTTCATTTTCAATCATCACATTACCAATCATTGGACGACAGGAAATCAATAATAATTTATATCCTGTCATTTCAGCTCATAACGTCGAGTGACTCTGAGCAATTGTTGTGTAGAGCGTAGAAGACAGGTTGTCCACTCTTCTTAGCAAGAGACCTCCGTCTCCCGTACGACAGTCATCAAAATGAACTCTAATTTAATTCAGAAAAGGGTCCTTTATAGAACCATAAACACTCAAAGAACCCTTTGCATGAGCAAAGGGTTCTTTGAATCTTGTAAAAGTTCTTCAGACTGTTGGAGAATGTGCTGTAGGGGGGTCTATATGTTCTATATGGCACCAAAGCTTCTATTATTGCTATTATTATCAAACGTAATAACAGTATAACTATTTTGGTGCCATATAGAACCCTTGTCCAAAAAGTTCTTGCATTCTCCATCAGTCTGAAGAACCCTTTCACAATGCAAAGAACCTTTAATCATGCAAAGGGTTCTTTAGGTGTTCATAGTTGTATAAAGAACCATTTGCTTTACTGAAGAACCCTTGAAGAACCCTCATTTTTACTTCATTACACACTCACAGTGAAAAAAAAAAATAGTTGCATCCAGAAGGAAGTGTGTGCTGCAGATTGTGCGGTAGGGGTGGAGTGTTGTGTCCAATGGCATCCCACACATTTTCAATCAGGGATGAGTCTGGCGATGTGACTGGCCATGACAAAGTATCTGGGTTTTCACAACAAACTTCTGAGATGGCAGCAGTATACAGGCGAGCGATCAGAAAAGGTAGAACCTCTGGTTGCAGAACCTCATTACTGTAACGTGTGTCTGTCAAAGTGCCTGTAATGAAACCAAACCAAAGGTGGTCTGGCATCGTACAAAATTGTCCCGCATACCATGACACCAGACCTTCTGGATGTGTGATAAACCTTTAATCTTGTGTTAACCAGGTTTCCTCCACACACAGATTTGTTGATTGTCTCCACCAAGATGACCATGGGACTCATCACTGAAGAGTGACTCCATAACAGTCTAGCATAACCCCATTGCGGTCATTGCTATCAGTTGATTTGAAATTGATATATTTATCTAGAACTTACAGCTGTCTTTACTGTGCAGTCAGTATAAGCTGAGTTCATATCGCCAGTTTTCCCGAAAGCATGGACGTCCAGTTTTTTTTCTTTCTTAATGTTACTTAAGAGTCCAATCTTCTAGGGTCAGACAGTCAATCACAGTCAGAACCACGATAAATTGGCAGGATGGAAACAAAATGATAGATCCTGGAGCAGATAGTGTGGACGGGGAGAGATCTAATCAATACTGGCCAAAACAGTATGCGAGCAAAGTGCATTTGTATGCATGGTCTCATTAAGGCAGACTTGATTGCATCGCTCCTGCAACTTCCCGTCTCACAAAGAGAAGCGTAATCAATAAATAAATACTTCACCTACAGAAAGTTGAGATAGAAGACTGCCAATTAGAGAAAAGTCTTGAATTTTTGGGATTGGAGTCCCTGATATAGAATTTAGCCATTTAAATTCCCAAAGATCGAAGGGTATTGTTCAGCAATCGCATGGAAGGTGAGGGCATTTTGCATTCTGCCCTTGGATCAAATTGGTTTACAGTGGGAGCTGAGGTCAGGGGGATGTGTGTGTGTGTGTGTGTGTGTGTGTGTGTGTGTGTGTGTGTGTGTGTGTGTGTGTGTATGTGTATGTGTAGATACTATGCAGGTAGTTATTCACACATTATACAATCTAGCCTCAATACTGTATTCAGTATCTAAATGTATTATGTGAATCGAGTTACAGTGTTCCATTAATAAGTCCATGTGTGTGACCTTAAACCAACAAGACGTAACAGTGTTTATTATTCTGTACTGTGATCCCATCTCATGATGGTCAGGCTGGTCAAACTGGTTGAGCATGATGAATGAATGAAGTTATACTTATATAGTGCATTTCTAGATACCCAAGGACACTTCACAATCATGCTCAGCCAACACACCAGCAAGAAGTGGTAGCCGTTCGTGCACAGCATGCTTTCTACTGGAAACCACCATCCACCTGGAGGTGGCAATCCATATCTGCTCAGCGCATCACAGGCATGCAACTCCGTGCCATCAAAGACATTCACCACCAGCGCTGTGTGCGCAGAGCACACAGCCTCATCAGGCACTCCTCCCACCCCAACCACACATTGTTCAACCGCCTTCCATCCGGGAGGAGATACAGGAGCATCCGGGCCAGAACAAGTCGGCTCAGGTCCACCTTCTTTCCCTCCACAATCACTCTGCTGAACTCCACATTTCACTGGTACTGCACACAACATCCATCCATCTATCCATCTATACAGACACATACACTTATTCACACTCCAGGACATTTTAGAGGAGCCAATTCACTTGATCTTCATGTTTTTGGTATGTGGGAGGAAACTGGAGTCCCTGGAGGAAAGCTCCACCCAAATAGGCCCTTGAACCCAAGACCCCAGCACAGGGAGGCAAAGGTTCTAACCACCAAGCATGCTCAAGGTGGCAGGTTAGCTCTTGACCAGCATAAGCTATGCTTATTTGGAGGTTGATGATGTGGTTGGTCTACAACCATGACCATCTTGACCATGCTGGTTGACCAGAACAACTAAGCTGCTCAAACATGATCATAATCGACCAGCCAAAAGACCAGCATGATGTTTGACCAGCATAATGGCCAGACAGCATGACCAACTTTACCAAACAAGCCAATAATTTTAGTAGATCAATCTTCAGTTCTGTTAAATTGGTTATGTGAAAGACCAGCTGGTCAATCAAATTCAAATGAAATATATACTATACTGGTCTGGAACCAGTAGGCTTAACAGTATAGGGTAGGTTTGGGGTTGAATGACCAGCTTTGCACCAACCTTGACCATCAAATACCAACTTAGATAATTTGAAACCAGCAAAAGCAAGACTTGAGCTGATTTGAAGGACGTGAATAAATGTCTTCTCTACATTAAGATACTAAGTCCCCGTTTATGTCATTTCAGTTCCTGGTGGAGGAGGTTAAACAAATAGTCAGGAAAGTTGACTCTGGAATTGGATGAAATTTGTATTTTTGAATATACTGTGGAGTAAATCGGGTTCTTTAATTAGACTCTGTGACTCAGTCTGATTCACTTTGGTTTGCTACAGTGGTGATGCGTTTTCAGAAGGATTTGACAGACTGAAGTCTGAATGCAGAGCATATCATCGCTTGAGTCATTCTGAAAATGTGGCTCTCCACACTGTTAACTACTCACTCACGGGCAAAACAGCTTCACTGCATCAAAACTCGCTGCTACATCTTCAACCTGCCAAGCTGGATGTACCCAGCTAAAACTGGCTCGCTGTTATCAACGGCACTTTTCACACAAACCCGAGAAGCAATGGAAGAGAAACACATCACCCGCCTCAGGAACAGTCATGTGTTGGTGCGTATTTGTGAGGAAGAATGAAATGTGAGAGAGAGTTGAACAGCTTTGTGTTTGATTATGCTCTTGTGCAGCATATGCTGCATGTCACGTTGGGCCCTTTGATTTCCGCCATACAGAGAGCGGTTATGAGAAGCACAGATTGGAAATATAAAAACAAAGTAAAATTTAAAAAATTAGGCAAATTAAATGATTTATTCTGTAGGGGACAAATGGTACTCCTGCAGGATATAGACCCAGGATGCTGGTTACGGTTCCTTTTTCCATTTGCTTTGTGTCAAATCAGGACTGCGATTTACTGGGAGTCTCTTTACTGAAATAATCTCACATAAATAAGGGTTAATTTCTGTTAATGATCTGACATGAGCTGTGTTCAAAAGTTCAAAATATCCCACCTTTATTCATAAAAAAATACTCATATTCAGATAAACTTCAAGTTAGACTCCCTTGGGCTGCCACACCTCTTTAAAATGGTATTACGAGATTTTGCCATATCTTACAATGGTGTCCCAGTTTAAATGCCAAAGTAGTTTCCAGTGCATGTTTACTGCTCTATACTAAACCTGCATGTAGACTCTGACTGATCAGCAAATTTCAGAAGAAACTTCAGAATTAAAGTACATATGTTACAAAAGCAATAATGGAGATATATATATATATATATATATATATATATATATATAATTATATATAATTAAATATATATTTTTTGGAGAAACATTTGTAGGCAAAAGTTAGTATTTGATCAAAATCTGGTCAAATTCATACAAATATTTAAATTAAAGACAAATACATGACACACGTGACCGTCTTTTTAAAATAAAAGTAAAAAGTCTAACTCTCCTAAAAAGGAGTTTATACCAAAAGCTATGATGTGAGACAAACTTCCAGACAAATAGTTAAGCGCGGTTCTGTCCGAACTAGCTTTGATACTAATTGAATTAACAATAATGTTGAGCTATACGGTTCCTTCATGTGGAAGTGACGTTCACATTAAAATCAAGTCAAATCAATTCATTAATTTGCAATCATCAAGCTGACAGCAGGTCCTCGTTAATTAGATTGGTTTGCTTATGGTTCTTCCTGTAGCTGCTGCGTTTGAGGTGGCTGAGGCCCGTTTTGACAGGCAGGCAGCAGTCAGAAGGAGAAGAAGGCCTTGAAGGGAGAGCCGTGCTACTCCACATGTCGTTCTTGCCCTCCTACGCTAAATCCCTCTGGTACTCATCCTATTACAATGATAATAGGATTTGGGGCCTTCGTTATTGATGTTGTCTCCACCTCTGCAGAGGCCTAGTGATAGCCCTGTCCATGGTGCTGTATTACCTTGTGGCTTGTGTGTTGGCCAGCTGATTCATAGGCCTGTGGGAAGGTAGGTATTCGATTACTGGCAATGGCGAGTCATTTGTCTCTTATTATTTTTTTTATTATTTTTTTTTACATTTTCACATAAGGAATAAATATCTTTAGCTTTGGGCAAGCAAGTAATGGCCCAGAGTGATACATTTCTACGTTTGTGTCTCAACAGTGCACACATTATTACTTACACGAGAAACATTTTACTCAGCGCGAGGTTTTTGCCAGTTGTGTCTAAAATAGCTCCTGCGATGCAATTTCCTTGCATATAATAAATAAAAGTCCTTGGACTTAACTGGATAATAACGAAATCCTTGATGCTCATAATAATGGCTCCAAATATCAATATGTTTAATTAATACTCCAAAATAACCCAATAAAATCCAGCACTGGCTATAAAAAGAATGAGCGCTGTTGGCTCGAAAAGAGCTCTTTTCAAATATACCCGACTGAGCTCGGACGAGAATTCTTTATCTTTTAAAAACCTCTGCCAAGGTAAGCTGATAGCTAATGCACACAACAAAGTTAGTGAGATCAACAAACAGATTACATTACAAGGTCATGCTGCATTTACTGTGGTGGGACAGATTTAGACCACAGCTCCATCTGAGGAGCTAAGCTCTACTATTTTCGACAGACGTTCGGGCAGCGAGTTCAGAAACACCCTTGCTTGCATTACAGAGCCTACTGAGATGTTCGCTGAAGATTTCTGGCTTGCAATAGGAGTGCATTGTGTAGTTCTATAATCACAGACTGTAGAACATCTGTGTCTGCGTACTTTATTCTCCTCCTTTCACCCTGATCTTCAATGATCAGGACCCCACAGGACCACCACAGAGCAGGGATTATGTGGGTGGTGAGTCATTCTCAGCACTGCAGTCACACTGACATGGTGGTGGTGTGTTAGTGTGTGTTGTGCTGGTGTGTGGATCAGACACAGCAGTGGTGCTGGAGTGTTTAAACACTGTGTCCACTCACTGTCCACTCTATTAGACACTCCTACCGAGTGTCTCCACCTTGTAGATGTAAAGTCAGAGACAGAAGCTCATCTGTTTCTGCACAGTTTGTGTTGGTCGTCCTCTAGTCCTTCATCAGTGCTCACAGGACGCTGCCCACAGGACGCTGTCGGCTGGATATTTCTGATTGGTGGACTGTAATCAGTCCAGCAGCGACACAAAGGGTTTAAACACTCCAGCATCACTGCTATATCTGAACGCACACTAACACACCACCACCATGTCAGTGTGACTGCAGTGCTGAGAACGACCCACCACCCACATAATAGCTGCTCTGTGGTGGTCCTGTGGGGTCCTGATCACTGAAGATCAGGATGAAAGGAGGAGAATAAAGTCTGCAGAGAAACAGATGAACTACAGTCTGGAATTATAGACCTACAGAGTGCTCCTGTGTGGGGAGAAGAGCTGGAGAACTGGACAGTGATTGAAGAAACAAGGATGTTATCATAATGTTATGGCAGAGAATTCATTTGGAGCTCAGTAAGTTCCACAACCTGACATAAAATATGATATGTAAATATCAAAAATATGAAAGAGTTTTTAGGTTTTTAATATTCTTAACACTCTTTATTGAATATTGTTCAAAGGATTATCTGTTATTGCAAACATGAAGGAAAGCTTTGTGAGGAGAACTGTGTCTCTGATGTGTAACCATTTCAGAACTGCAGATCAATCAAATTTTTTGAACATTTCAAAGAATCTGATTTCTCTCAGCCTAAGTTTATACTTTTGAGCTTATTGTCACTTTTTCTGCACTTATTATTTCCGATGTTATTCTTACTCATTTCTTCATTTCAGCATAAGACGATACAAACGTGCACGTCTCATATTGCATTCAAATTATAATTGCAAGATAAAGTGAGTGAAACCTTTTCAATTACCTACATTTCTGCATTGATTGCTGCACATATTAAAACAAATCGTTGCACACAGAAGGACGTGTGGAATTGCAGTGCTCTTGGGAAGAGAGATAAAGGTTATCAAGACCAATAAATGATCTTTTAGGCTGATCTGCTCAATATTTATTGATCTACACATACAGAAGTCGTGTCTCTCAGCGTTGGGTTTAACGCAACATGCCAGACGTCTCTGCATGGAGTTGTAGAGGTTCATAATGGTGTCCTGTGATGATCCATCCCATGCAGCTTGAATGTTCTCACTCAGTTCCTCCAGACACAGAAAGGTCTGGGAACACAACTGTTGAAATAGCACTCAAAGATTCATTGGTTGTCTCCACCAAAATGAAAGCAAGGTCCATCACTGAAGATGACCTTGTCTTTCTGAGTGACTCCATGACAGTCTGGCACAAAACCATTGGAGTCTTTGGTGATGTTGATGTGGTGTTAAGGGTAGTCGTAGTAACGGTGCATGCATGTAGTCCTGCATGGTGCAGCCATCTGCCAATGACTCATGAAGGGCATTACTTGCCCACAATCATGTCTGCTGGGTCACTTGGTTCTCCATTGGTTCTCATTAACATGGTTTGTGTAGGTCTCCCACAATCTTCAGGCCACTGGTGTGTGCCTCCTCCTATCCACTGCCTTCAACAGCATGCTATGGTAAAATCTGCACAACCGATATGGCGCACGTTACATTGATAAGACCACCCCATAGGGCCCCCCGCTCTTCTCTGAGGCATACTTCACTTGCAAAGGATGCTACCAACATAACAGCACGAGTCAGAAAGAAAGGTAGAAAGCAGAATGGGATGACCTATAGATTAAGACCCATCATCGTTTGTCACATGTGCAGCCAAACATCAATCATTAAATCGTTCATGTGTCTGATGTCAACCACCCCAAGCTTCAGTCCTGTTGGGTGATTACTTTGGATGTATGGGTGTAATAAAATGTGGCCAGATCATAAGTCACAATAATAGACAAACACAATGGAACTAAATTCCTGTCTTTAAACGAGTACATTGAGTAAACCTCCACAGGCTAGAAAAAGTAAGCGAACCTTGGTTTTAATGACTCCAGGAGCTGTTTGGAAAAAGGAGAAGATTCAATTTCGGAGAAGAGATTGGAAGTGTGGGTTTCACAAGAGCTTTGACCATTAAAGAAATGCACACAAAGCCTTGGTGACAAATCTGTTCTGTGCAGAAAGATTGGTTAGTGAACCATGCTTTGATGCATACAACTTTAGACCTCAGACGACGTTATTGAGACATATAAACCTGAAAAAAAGTGACAAAATGACTGCTACAAAAGATCTCGGTGTACATCAATCTACATTTGGACAAACTACAAACGATGAAAATGCAGGTCTGTTGCTACTCTCCTCAGGAGTGGGCGTCCTGTTAAGGTCACTCTGAGAACACAAAGAGCAATCCTGAATGTGTTGGAAACCGAAGGGTAACAGCAGAAGACCAAAATTTGACTCTACAAACTACTAAAAATGTGCTCATGTGTACACCATCAAAAAAAACCTTGAACAGGGAAGATTTCAAAAAGTGCTGTGAAACGTGAAATGAAACATATTTTGAAAAGGTCAATTAAGAGTCCTGATCTTAATCCTATCAGGATCCTGGAGCATGACATGAGTGCATGTAAGGCATCCCAGAAATATTGATGAACTGAAAAACATTTACAGGGAGGAATGTTTTTAAATCCTTCTCAAAGTTCAACAAATCTCACTTGCAGCCACCAGATTTGCTGAAGGTGTACATAAGGGGGGATCTACAGGTTCCCCCCGAGTGAAGACACGTCCACGATACATCAGTGGAACATCTTTGCTAAAGATTAAAAGTATGTGCTCAGAGAATCCAAAATGTTTTTGTGGTGTCTTTTAAACGTCCGTCTCTGATGTCTAACCCGCTTTTCACGTCCACTCATGTCCAACAGAGGTCAGACATTCAGCTAGTGAACCCATCTTGCATGTCCGGAGACATCCAATCGTGATCCTAGTCAGATGGTCAGACGTTGAGCCTGTTTCTACATCCACCATGCAAGAGTTGGTCTGGGCCAACCGACATGATTTAACATCTTTCGGCCGTTGCATGATTACCAGGCTATTAAATTCAAGGGTTCACTTACTTTTTCTAGCCTGCAGTGAAGGTGTTTATTACACAGTAAAAGACATGAGTACAACTGCTCGCTTGTTATTAGTTTAGTTAGATTGTGTTTGTACACAATTGTGACTTTGTTCAGAAATCTTGACAGCGCTAAGACTTATGTTTATTGCAATAGTGATTCGCTCATTACTTCACAATTATTCAGTCGTTTTCAGATCCGTCAGACAGAAGAGCACAATTGCTTTTCTTCTCTTTTTTTCCTGTTTCAGTACACTGTCTCCATGGAAACGCAGGGAGGACTACTATAGCCACAATTTCTGCAGTGCTCTCTGAAACAGTTTGGACACAAGGTGACTTAGAGGTTCTCACGTTTCTCTGATTGGAAATCTCATCCATCAAGCAAACCAGCTTTTCGTCTGAAACTGAATGTCTCCTGGAATTCATAAGACAGCATGAGAATCAATGGCTATAAGCATGTTAGGTGTCTTTTGTTTTAAATTCATCAATTTTAGATCACCGTCCTGAAACCGCGTCCCAGCCAGTCCGATACCATTTCAAATCCCATCTGTTTAAGACTTCAGCCAATTGGACTTCTGGAACATTACACTGACTTATAATAATTACTAGTTTACTGTTATGTAAATTACTTTTACTTTGAACTTTCTGTTTAACAGTAAAAGAAACACCTCTTTTTTGACTCAACATCAAGAAATAGTTGACAGATTGCAGTGCTATTGAGAAGGAAGACAAAGGTCACCAAGAACAATAAATGATTAAAATTAGACTGATAGACTCAATATTTATTGATCTACTCATACAGAAGTGGTGTCTCAGTACGGCGTCAGGTTTAACGCAACATACCAGACGTCTCAGTTTCCAAATGGTGTCCTGTGATGATCCATCCCATGCAGCTTGAACGTTCTCACTCAGTTCTGCAGATGGTGTGGTAGGGGTGGAGTGTTGATAGAGCATCCAATAGCATCCCACACATTTTCAATCAGGGACAGGTCTGGAGATGAGACCGACCATGGAATAGTATCTGTGTCTTCAAGATGAGATCTTGAGATGGCAGCAGTATGTGGACGAGCGTCGTCCTGTTGCACTAGTGCACTGGAGTGTGTAGAACCACTGGTGGCAGGACCTCTAACATAACATTGGGCTGTTAAAGTGCCTGTAATGAAGACTAAATGTGGCATTGTATGATATTGCACCCACACCATGACACTGGACCTTCTGGACGTGTGACGCATCATAACAACCACTCATTAATTTGGTTTTTGCTGCACAGTGAATATTATGGTATTACTATGAGCAGCACTCCAATTCCAGTTGCCAAGACCAGTTCTAATTTGCCAAATAAATGTACTTGTTGCTGACAGATATGATCATCCTCATATGCTCCAGATGCTCAGTTATATTTCTATGGTTCAGAAATGGGAGCCTCAACTTCCTGTAATTGCTTCAAATGTCCAAACCATCCAAAATAGTGTTTATGCATTTAAACAAACGGAACCATTGTTCAGTTTAATCCATTTTAATACGCTCTTTTGGTCAAACCAATTTTTGGTTTTGTGAAAGTACCCATAGTTATTTATTTTGGTGAAGCTGTTGGCTGCTTTTTGTGGACACCTACACTGCATTAGAGTTCACTAGAGTTTGTAGAAGTGTTTTATAGATGTGCACTGTCGTAAGTATTTGACTCTGAAAGCTTGCTGTAAGAGACTGCATTGAATTCTAGACCAATTTTGTGGGATGTTTTCATACTTTGATGATCTTTTATTCACCGAGTATTGATAGGAGACAGTAACATATACCAGATATTGTCATTTTCAACTTATTATTCAGAATTGAGATGTAAAATGGAAGATAGTTTCAATATTGGTATCCATTTGAGCATATTTTGATCAGAAAATTGAGTATTCTTTGCTTATTCTGACCAAAAACACATGAAAATGAAAGAATTTATGATTTGTAATGATTAGATCTACAGGTCCATTTATAAAAATAAATTCAAAATATTAAAATTTTCCTTATTATTTTTGTTATCTATGTATGTATCAGTATTGTCCCTTCTCAGGACTTCTATTCTGAAATTCAACCTTCTCATTTTCCTCTTTAACCCAATATCTGTGTCAGTTACGTTATCAGCCCCGCCCTCTCTCACTGATCAGTCAGAGTCTGTATGCAGGATGAGCATCAGCCCCGCCCCCTCTCTCTGATCAGTCAGAGTCTGTGTGCAGGTTGAGCATGTACACGTGGACAGAGCAGTAAACATGCACTGGAAGCTCTTTTAGCATTTAAAATAGGATTTAATTCACTTGGAAACAAGTGAATTTTAGCCAATTTCCTCAATGATATTTCATCACACACTGAGTCTATTACTCTGATCCAGAGTTATGAAGCCTACAGAATTGCATGTACTTCCAACAAAGTGTGGATCTCAGGTTCTAAGGGGATACCGGCCCCCACATGCCACATAATAATGATGCACCATAGACCAAAGATGGCCACGGATGGGGGCTGTAACTTATTGACAGCCTGAGTTTATATATAATCTACAAAGCACTAATCAAAACGCATGAGCAGATATCTACCAAGTGTGAACGAGGCAACACATAACAAGCATCAGTTCAACCTTTGTGTGAATCCACACCTTGTAGAAGACCACCACACATTCTTACGTTCCTGCTCCTTTGGGGATTCATGAGTTTTCTTTGCTTTGACTCGGTGTCCTCATGTTTCTCTTGTACTCTTCGCCCTTCAGTTGTGCAAATGGAGCCCTTGAGGATTGTACAGTTCAGCAGCAAAGCTCTAATCAAACTGTGGGAACTGCCGTACCTTTAGGCACTGTTTACACTCGGTATTGAAATGCGTCCCGTATCTTGATGTTCTGTACACTCAGCATAACAGTGTGGGACATGTGAAATGATTTTGAATCTAGCACACAATGCAGCTTGCTTGAAGACTAGAGTCCCATATAAAGGCCTCACCCACATTCAATACCACGGTCTGTAAATTCATTTTAAGGCATCTGTGTGTAACTTTGGGCTAGAAAGCCTGTGAAGTACAATACAAAGTTCACAATTCCGAGCTGTAGCTTAAACCCATATATTGTGTTATGTTGTGGCTGTTCAGGCTCCCAATTATACCCACAATTAACAGTAATTATGCAGCATTAAGCACTGCAGGGCTTGTACCAACATTACCCATCGTGCCCTGGGTTCACGCCAGCCGGATTTTAAAAGGACAATATCTACACGCTTAAAAATTAGGGCTCTACTGTAAAGAAAATGGTTCCATATAGAACCATTAAAACCCTTTTCAAGATTAAGGGGTTCTTCGGAGAGATAGAGAATATGCTGTGGAAGGGTCTATATGAGACCTTTAGATAAGGGTTCTATATGGCACCAAAACTGAATCTTCTATCATTGCAAATTTGATACTGTAATAATAGTGCACATTTAGGAATGAGGGTTCTTTATTTAAAAAAATGGTCCTAAATAGAACCATGAACACTTAAAGAAGCTTTTTTTTTTTTTAGATTTAAGGGTGTCTTTGCATCATGAAAGGGTTTAGGTGGCGTTTCAGGTGATAGTCACAACACAAATGCTCTTTTATTCACATGTGTACAAATTCGTTTTTGAGACTGGACTGGAACAATACATCACATGCCGGTGGTGCTTGAAAGTATGTCAGCCTTTAAGAATTGTCTATATTTCTGCATATGTTTCACCTAAGACCAGATTTCCACACAACTCCATCAAATCAAAGAAACACTGTTTAGTTGCAGTTATTGCTGCATAAGTGGGTCCCACCAGGTGCATGAAAACAAAGACTCCCATACATTTGCCCTCACAGATATGTAATATTGGATCATTTTCCTTAATAAATAAATGAGCAAGTGTAATATTTTTGCCTCATTTATTTGGTTTGGTCATTCTTACCTACTTTTAGGACTTTTAAGGTCAATGTATCCAATAATATAAACGATTTCACAAACATTCAAGCACTGATGGACATAGAAATGGACATGCATTGGTCTACTTACAGGGTGGCGTAGATTTACACAGACTTATATAAGACATACAAGTCCAGTGAAACATCTTATGACAAAAAGAGAGACATCTGTCTGTGACAAGCCACAGTTTTGTTCATCTACAGTGTACTGTGAATAAGGTGTACATTAGCCATCCAACTAATTAAATTCAATTAAGTTGGAGGCAGCAGTCATGTGAAAGGCTAATTAGTTTAGCCTGGCAGACTTTCTCTCCCTTGGGGAGGGAGCTGTGTTTCACTTCCAATTAAAGCTTGCACAATCAAACAAATGAAGCTACTGGTGGGCATACAAGGCTATTACACAGTCTGAAAGCCCACCTCTAGGGAGAACACAAAATGGACATCCCTTGCGGAAAGGCTCAGGGTGGCCCCACCAGATCTCTGGGGTTGGATCAACAGGACTAATACCTGTTGTGGTCAGCCAGATGATAAGTGACCTGTAGTGGATGCAGCAGTGGACGAAATGGTGCTCTGTTGTATTCATTTATCTATTTTTACTTTCCTATGGCAAAGCATGTAATATGTAATAAACCCTGGGAACACGAACATCTGTGACCTTTAAGAGGTCAGTAGATGTCTGTGTGGCTACATCTAAAACACAGACGTGTATGAAAACGTAATACAAGGACTTAAATGATGAAATTTCAATTCAAGACGTAAAGCTCCCACAAAGGGATCTTTGGGGTTACCATGGAAAAGCAATGTCTGTAAAAGAGATGTGAAGAACCTTATAAGGGATTAAAGTAGTTCTAATGGTCATTTTCCAGCTTTAAGAAGATCTTCACACTCACATTTCCTTTTAAAAAGTTGAGCTTTATATAAGCAAACATGTTCCTTCTATGGCAGAGATCAAGTCTAGTTATTCCTTGAAAAATTCTCCCCCTAGTTAGAAGAACACCCTTGAGTCAGACAATTCCTCTGATCCAGAACACCTAATTGCATTATGATTCACTGCCATATCCTGTATTCTGACAAAGTCTAGTACAGTGGTTCTCAGTCCTGGTCCATGTACCACAGCCCCACTCATTTTAGAATTTTTAAAACTCCAGCACTGATCCAACTAATGACCTGGCTGA
Source organism: Acestrorhynchus altus (assembly GCA_034509495.1). Classification (NCBI taxonomy): domain Eukaryota; kingdom Metazoa; phylum Chordata; class Actinopteri; order Characiformes; family Acestrorhynchidae; genus Acestrorhynchus; species Acestrorhynchus altus. The sequence continues at coordinate 3,920,570 of CM067513.1, forward strand.
TGGTCCAATGCTGAGCTGAACTGAACTCCTGCTACAGCAGGAAAACGCTAAAACAAGCAGGACAGTGGGACTCCAGGACAGGAATTGAGAAGCACTGGTGTAGTATGGTGGAGTTATGCTGTGACACTCAACATTTGCACTTTCCACAAACAACACAATATCACAAACACCAAAACTACAGTCTACAGTACCTTCTGCAGTCACTGGTTGGCCCTCCTTTGCTCATGGTATAACCAGCAAGCTGATTGGCTCTTTTTGTTTGATTTGATTGGCTGGGTATGGTCTGGGAGTTCCCTGCATTGCTAAACCTGTACAATGAAGGCTATAATAAATTGCAGTGATTAATATAAACAGTCCATCAAAGTGAAATAGTTCTCTATAGTTTATAATTGATAGGTTGTCTTTGTCGGACCTGGAACTGGACACTTTTAGTGACCTATTAGTGATGACCTTTTAGTGACATCATTCAAAGACCCCTTAAAGTACATATAGACCCACTGTGTTTGCACACAGGGGAATTTGTCCTCCTCATTTTACCCATCCACACACAGTGATACACACATATACACACTAGTGAGTTCACACAGTAGGGGACAGTGAGCACATGTGCCCGTAGAGGTGGGCAGCCCTATTCAAAGTGCCCAGGGAGGAGTTGGGGAGTTAAGTGCCCACCTCAAGGGCTGTTCAGTCATATCCTACCAGTTCAGGGAATCAAACAGGCAACGTTCCAGTCACAAGGCCGGTTCCCCAACCGCTAGACCACGGCTACCTTATTTATTAGTTTGTTAATGTTTATAAAAATAACTTTCTGGGTTTAAAAACTGATGATGATGATGAAGGTGATGAAGGCGAGTGGAACTGAAAAAGTACAGTCGCTTTGGTAAGTATTTAAGGGTGAGCAGCTGAAAAGGATTTTAGCCATAAAGTTAATGTTATTGCTTGGCTAATAGCCTGCATATTAGAGTCTGCTCTAACAGTTAGGGTTTTTTTTTTTGTCACCATGGGGAGGACTCTATGATGCATTTTCATAATGCATGCTGAGCATTATAGTGAGAGAACATCCTGTTAGACTTAAGAGGCTGTGGAATGCAACAGCGTACTGTATAATATTACATAACATCACACATAGCTTATTAAATGGAAGTTTAAGGATGGAATACCCTTTTACTATGCTTCTCAGTGTCTGTCAATCCACAGTCCTGGTTTGAATTAAGGGGAAAGTGCAGTGTCGTTCATAAAGGAACAACCAACTGACTGACCGACCGACCGACCGACCATCCGACCGACAGACAAACAGAGACAGACAGACAATCATTGAGCTGATTTTCTCTGCTATAAACCACTGTTTTCACAAATCTACACATAATGTATATGTTTTAGGCTTAGTTTCCAAAACCTTTCACATAGTGGTCACTACAGTGGACAGCTTTTCAAAAATCATTATTTTCTATTTGCAGTCATTTTTGTTTGTTTTTTGGTCTGAACTGACAAGACTCACTCAGACTTGTTTGTTTGCTTGTTTTTTTGTTTGATTTTCACATGTTAAAGCATATTTGTTTTACCATAATATTTGTTCTACAGCATAAAAATGATTTGTGAAAAAGAAAAACATATTTTTCTCTATTAATTGGGCCTTTAATGGAATTTCACTTGTAGGTGAGCACCTTAGTGGACACAGGAATATTGTCATAATGCATGAAATGAAAGGTTGCCGAGTTACTTTATGAATCAGGTCAATTAATACCAATATTGCCTGTTTAATGTGGTACAATATTGCATACCAGTTTGCAGCTGAAAATGAAAAACTAAAAACTTGTTTGTCATTTATGTAAGTGCTGATGGAGAGATCAGAGAAAGAATTCTTAATAACTGACACAAACAGTTAGTTTTAGTAATGTGACACTTTAGCCTGATCATTCGTGCAGCCAGATGGTGAGATTATGTGGGCGGTTAATCAGAGAAATATTATGAGTCTTCAGGAATGTGTGACTATAGAAACTGTAAATTAAAAGTGGAAAAAAAAAGACTTCCGATTGCACTGAACTGTGGACTTTCATATATCAGAGTTTGAGTAAATCCTTGTACTTCCATAAAGGGTTCAAAAAAATCTGATGGTGTAGCAAAATGTACCTATGATCTAAAAGTAACTGTTACAAGATGCAATGTAAACTGTCATTCATGCAATTTTAAGATTTAAAATAAAAATATTTGCACCCAGAAGGAATTAATTCAGAGGAAGGAAACTTAGTGGGTATGTTTGACATTGTGAAACATCACTGGTGTCAAGTTTCAAGCAAGGATGAGCCTTTCAGCTGTATCTAACTGACTGCAAAAGGCTGACGTGTTGTGCTGTTGTGTTGGTAGAATCCTTTTCATGCCTTCAAGAAGAGTTCAAAAGAAATACAAACAGTTGGAGGAGTTTGAGAAGGGTCGTATCACAGGGCTTCAGGAAATGGGACGGTCTTTTCAACGTATTGCACACCATACAAGTCATGCAGATGTTACCATAGCAGCTGTTGGTGACAATAGACAGAAGGCACACACCAGTGACATAAAGGATCTGGCAGACTTACATGAACCACAGAGAAGAAGAGCCAATGGATTGCAGAATCACCCAATAGTGACTTCAGAGATTGAGGGAGCAGTGACAACCTCCACGAGTCAACCATTATGAAGACTGCCCTATAACACCACATCAACATTACCAAAGACTGCAATGGTGTCACTCAGAATGGTAGCAGGTCATCTTCAGTGATGAGCCCCACTTCTGTCTTCATGTGTGCACCACATCTCCAGATCTATCCCTGATTGAAAATGTGTGGGACGCTATTGGACGCTCTATCAACACCCCACCCCTACCACACCATCTGCAGAACTGAGTGAGAACATTCAAGCTGCATGGGATGGATCATCACAGGACACCATTAGGAACCTCGACAACTCCATGATGAGATATCTGGCATTTTGTGTTAAACCCGACGCCGAACTGAGAGACACCACTTCTGTATGACTAGATCAATAAATATTGATGATATAATTCATTTTAATCACTTATTGATCCTGGTGAACATTATCTTCCTTCCCAACAGCACTACAATCCCAACACTGTTTAGTTGTAAATATGAAAATGATACTGTAATGTGTTTTAAGCAGAATGAAGAATGAAAAAAATGGAACTTCAGATTTAGTTACGGATTTGCGTGATAAAAACAAAAGATGAATATATATATAAAATACTGCTCTGACGCAGCAGGGGTGAATTCTGGAACAGTTATTACAAACGAGGATTTACAGAGCGATTAGAAATACAAACAAGTGAGAATGATGTGGTTTTTTTAGACAGAGCTTCACAACTGGAGCTTGTCATCATATAAATAAACAGCACACAGAAACTGGTCAGAATACACACAAATCCCTGACCCTGGTTTAGTATCGTCAGCTCAATCCACACAAGATTGACTTTTGAGACACAAACACACTGATCTCAAAATCATCTAATCTAATTATTACAAATAGCTCATCATCAGGAACTGGGGTGGTGCCACAGCATGTGCGTGCGATTAGATTATTTTGTCCTTATGAGCAAAAAAAATAAATCATATCCAAATCGATTTGTACGGTATATGTCTTTTTACAACTGATGTCATCAAGCAGCTTTACAGAAATTAAGATATGATGATCAACACACGGAACAAAGGATAAAGACATAAATGTCCCAGTTTGATAGAGAGAGAGAGAGAGATAGATAGATAGAGAGATAGAGAGATAGAGAGATAGAGAGATAGAGAGATAGATAGATAGATAGATAGATAGATAGATTAATGTTTAGATCTGAAAATAAGATGTATTTGAGTAGTGTGTGTGTGTGTGTGTGTGTGTGTGTGTGTGTGTGTGTGTGTGTGTGTGTGTGTGTGTGTGTGTGTGTGTAATCATGCACAGTTGTCCTAGGGGTCATGAGGTTAAAAAACCAAGAGCATATAAAGTTCACAACTTTACATTTACACAATAAAACTAAACTGAAATGACCTTTTTGCATGAATTTTCAACTGAAACTAGAGACACAACATTTCTGTGCAAAACAAAATACAACATGATAAATGTTTACCATCTAAATCTAAACAATGCAGGTTTCTTTACTACTGAGAACGGTGTTAATGAAGCAATGAATCATTGACAACATGCTGCTTAATTAGTATGCAAGGAGAGAAGACCATTATTTACACATCCTAACTTTTAGGCAACTGCAAGGGATTATTAAGAGAGTCTGTATGAAACATTCATCCTTCCTGTTAACAGGGCATGTAGGAAAGTGGGCACAAACAGCTAAAGCAAACAATAGGCATCACAAAATACACTCATCATCAAAATTGAGCTGCACGCAGAAGGAATCAATCCACTGCAATGGTGTGGCTCCAGACTGTCACAGAGTCACTCAGAACGGCAGCAGGTTATCTTCTATGACGAGTCCAACTTTTGTTGTGGTGGAAACGACCAACAAATCTGTGAGTGGAGGCACCATGGTCAGCACCAAGATCACTGGTTCAAGGTCATCTTGACAGCCCGACATTCCATTAATGAGGTCCTGCATCCAAAGGCCCATACCTTTCAACACACTCTGGTCCTCTATTCCAAGAGGACGACACTCGTCCACATACTGCTGTCGTCTCAAGAGCTCACCTTGAAGACACAGATACTATGCAGTGGTCAGTCTCATCTCCAGGCCTGTCCCTGATTGAAAATGTGTGGGATGCTATTGGACGCTCTATCAACACTACACCAAATCCCCACATCTCAGGAGCAGTCTTCCCCTCACTGCAGGACATTTACCACACCAGGGTCACTAGGAGGACACTCAACATCAAAGACAGCACACTCCCTCGACAGTTTGTTCACACATCAGGCAAATGCTACAGGAGTGAAAAGTCCAGAGCAACCAGACTCACAAACAGCTTCTACCCACAAGCCATCAGGCTTGTGAAGGACTGTAACACATTGCGCCTTACCGTCACAGTGTACACACACCCTTATGGAACTCTGAATTCGAGCCAACACACACACACACACACACACACACACACATGGAACTACACTCACTATACAGACATATTTGATCACTACTCCAGTGTTGCAATAACACACAGTGCACTTTAATGCACAATGTTCTTTGCTCAATCCTACACATGAAACTTTACTGCCATACTTTGCAAAATAATATTATGCAAAAATATCAAAAGTACTTATATTAATGTCTACGTCATGCATATCGAGTCTACTTATACATCCCATTCCATCATTCTGTAGTGTAACGATGTGAGAAACATACTGAGAGACATCACTTCTGTATGTGTAGATCAATAAATTTTGATCATATTAGTTTAAATTCATAAATCATTTGTTCCTCATTTTGCAATCTGATATGAAGTAACACACTCATAATATTAGTTCTAATAAAGGACAGTATCAAAGCTCCATATTTTGGCCTTTTCACTTTGCAGAGTTAGAAATAGGAGAAGCAGAAGCTTTCTCCACCTGGAACAGCCAGGAGGGACAGTGTTATGATGGCAGGGAGGTGAAGGGGGGACATGTTTGCTATAACATGCATAGACGAATTATGAAGGACAAGGACTGAGCTAATAACATGGTATTTCCAGCTCCCTGAGAATCTTTCTCCCCATTTTAATGCATTATATTAATGTTTTATTTTGGATGCACATGAAGTGTTTCTGATGCCTTGTTTATTTCTGAAAACAATGTAATGCCATAGTTTATTTCTAAGCCCTTCGAAATTGTAAGTCTAAGTGACAGATTTTGAAATGCTGAACTGTAATTAAACAAATGAGAGAGTGTGATCCACTCTTCTATAATGGTTATCTGCATGGGTGCTTCAAGGACACAAAACACACTCCCCATTTTACTCTATATATAGTTTTTTTAAATGAATTTATATTACAATCTAAAATCTAAATAAAACATTTCATCACAATGAAAAACGCATAGCAACTATATTTTAACTTCTAATGTATGTACAACACATTATACATATGCAAATCGAAGTGCCAATAACAATAAACAGGAGTGGTACACCCACATACACTTACTGAATGTTTAGTGAGTCCCTTACAATACAGTAATGCATAAGTTCTTTTTATTCATAATTAACATATTTATTCATATTTGCTTTCATTTGTAGGTTTGAAATTAATAGGGAACCTTCAGGGACTTAGTTAGTCATAAAATGGCACATTAGTACTTATAATTCATTATTAACTCAAACGGGATCTGCACTTTGCAGGCAGTTACATGCCATATTCTAGGCTTCATAACTTGGGATCAAACTAAACATCATGGTCTCATAACTTTGTGATGCAATATCATTTAGTAATCCAGCTTTGAAAACTGGAAAATGCACGTTTCCAATTGATTTAAATCCCAGTTTAAATGTCAAAGTTGTTTCCAGTGCATGTTTACTGGTCTGTCCATGTGTACATGCTCAAACTGCGTACAGACTCTGACTGAACACTGAGAGGGAGGAGGGGTTAATGATGTCACTGACCCTGATTGTGTTATAGGGGAAAATTTGCTTTGCTCAGTGTTCAAATTTCAAAATAATAGTCCTGAGAAGAGATAATACATAAAAAATAATAAAGACATTTCATTTTTTTAAATTTTATTTTTATTTGGACCACTGTCAAGTATTGTATGAATGAATGAATATCTTTGTCAATTTAATAATCACAAATAACTCATCAAAAATTATTGCATTTTAGCTCAAAAGCACCGAAATGATATCTGGCATGTGTGACTGTCTACTAAAAACTATTTCAAAATATTTGGTGAATAAAACAAATTTGACCTAGGGTTCTAAATGGTTCTATGTTTGGAATGATAACAAAAGGTTTACATTCATCCCTGTTGCTCGTGCACCTTTTCCCACCACATTTCCTCCTTCCAGTCAACTTTCCATTAATATGCTTTGATACGGTGCTCTGAGAATAGCAAGCAATGACCTTCTGTGGCTGTGGCTTTGTTGAGGGGGTCGATGGTGGTCTTCTGGACAACTGTCAGGTCAGCAGTCTTCTGCATGATTACGGTTGCATGTGCTGAACTAGACATAGTATTTATACTGTTTGAATAGTCCTTTTGAGATTTTCATAGAGCAAAAGCTATGATATGAGTAATGATTTTAATAAAAAAGCACATATTCACAATATTCTAATTCCCCAAGATACACTAGTAAACAAATGATCTTGGACCACAAGAATCCCATCCTTAGCTCCCTCATGCCACAAGCCAATTATTATTAACAATACAAGGATAAGTTCCATTTTGGAATGATTGGTTTGTGCTTAACCACAAACACTTGCTCCTTAATTGCTGGCAACCTCCTGGGAGATGAGTCACAACACAGAATGTGCTACAAGGCTTCAAACAAACATCAGCCGCGGCGTGGTATCCTCTGCAAAGGTCACAAGTGACTTCACACTTTAGAGAAGTGTGCCATGCCAGAGGGAAGACATCTGGTGAAAGTTTTACTGAGGGGATAATAAGAGTAACAGTGTAGACGGCTGCAATGAAGAGAGGCCTTGAACTGGAGCCAGAGACTGACAGAGTAAACATGTCAATTTCAGAGATGTCCTCAGCCAGCCAGGTGCACTGTGGCTTTTAACCCGATGATCTGCTCTGTGGATGATCTCATGACCTTTGAGAGATCAAATATCCAGATGCACTGATCTACACTTTGTGTCCAAATGTTTGTGGAACCCTCTTCTAATTAATGCATTCATCTACTTTAAGCTGCACCGCTGCTGCCACAGATGTGCAAATGCACACAAAGCTTGTCTAGTCCCTGTAGAGAAGTACTGCAAATAGAATAGGACCCTCTGTGGCAGATAAACATGAATCTATCAGCAACATCAGGCATGGGATAGAAGATATAAAGCCCCCAACATTGATCTGTGGAGCAGTGAAACTGTGTTCTCTGAAATGATGTTGCTCTTTCAAGTACTTTTAGGATGAGTTGGGGAGTTGGGGATGAGGTAGGGTGGTGATCATTCAACACCCTGACATCACTCGTGGTTGTCAGGCAATGCAATCAAATCCTCAGAGAAAAATTCCAACATCTAACAGAAGGCTTTTATTGGGCAGTAGAGACAGTTACTCCAACAAAAGGAAGAGGTGAAACTACACCCCACACCATATCATCAGAACTTCTGGATGCGTGATGCTTGGCAAAAAACCTTGGTGCTGACCATGATACCTCCACACACCACGTTGGTCATCTCCACCAAAAATGACAATATAATCATTTATCACAATTATTTCTAGGACAATTTAGCATTCCCAAAAGCGTTACCATGACATGTCTAATAGCATCTGACACATTTTCAATCAGAGATTGGTCTGGTGATGTGACTGGACATGACAAAGTATCTGTGTCTTCAAGTGAGCTTGTGAGGTAGCATCAATATGCAGATGAACACTCCTATTGGAATAGAGCACTGGAGTGTGTGCATTCAGAAAAGGTAGCACCACTGGTTGCAGGACCTCAGTAACGTAACAATGGACTTTCAAAATGTCTATTATGAAGACCAAAGGTGATCTAGAGTTGTACCCAACAGCATGACACCAGACCTTCTGGACGTGTGGTGTCTGACTCAATACTGAAGATGACCCTTTGCCATTCTGAGTGACTCCATACAGTTGCCATTGGTCGATTTCTTCTGGATGTAGCTATTTTTTGATGTGTGGTAAAGATGATTGGTCAACGTTCTCATAAACCCACTGTGCTGCAAAAAGGGGAATTTGTCCTCCACGTTTAACCCATTCACACACACTGATAAACGCTAGGATGCTCCCCAGGCGACTGAGGAGATAAGTGTTTCTCAAGGGCACTTCACAGTCATGTCCTGCCAGTTCATGGATTCGAACCAGCAACCTTCTAGTCACAAGACTGGTTCCTTTACCACCAAGCCCTGCCTGTGCTATTGTATAACTTAGTAATTCTATGTATTTCCATTTACGATTATTCCATTTATGATGTGCATATTTGCATTTCTTTGTTAATAAAAGATAATTTCACACTTCACAGAAGCAACTGGTCAATTGCTGAGTTACAGCAGAAACAAATAAACAAATAACTGCAGCCTTATTTGTGTCCTGCTGAAATATTAATAAACGGCTCACTCAGCTCACTGTTCTGCTGTTTTCTATTATTATTTTTTTACGCTCAGTGCCTTGCAGTTGGGTTATCCCAGCTGCTCAACAATTCAGTTTTAAAATCTGCATATTTTACATCGAATCCTCAGAGACACCCACCCTGCAGAGTGTACCCTCTGTGTTTCCTCCCCCTGACAGCTGAACATGCTTTCTGATTCAGCCATAATCACAGAGACTGATTTGTCTAATATTAACATTTATGAAACTATATATTTTATAAAAATTACAAAATAAATAAAACATCTATTTTGAGAATTGTACATGCATTTACATGAACTTGTCTGCAGTACAGCAGACTTCGAGAAGTGAGAGGAGATAAAGCAAAGAAAAAGTAGATTTGCTAGTCTGGTCCATGCCTGTAAAGTGTAACAGAGGTGATTGAGCCGGATTTCGAAGCAGCTTCGTGGAAGAGTGTGAAGCTGAGCCTCCCTGTAGCCAAGGTGATCCTTGGAGAAAAAAGGAGGGGATGGGGTGGAGGTGGGTGCAAATTCGCTTGTCATGAAGATGAAGTGAGAAGGAAGAAAAGTGCATATACAGGGCTGAGGAGGAGTTGACATGCACTTGAAGAAGAATTGAGAATATAGCATCAGCACAGCATGCTGCTTTTCTGCGTTATGGGGCTTCCAAACAAATAAGGGACTTATGGACGGAAAGTCATGAAACTTAAAATTTCATATTCTGTGGTTAAGGTTGGAGTTAGCTGATCACACTGAATGCAGTATGCGCTGCACTTGTCCCCGCAGTCTGCTGTCCACACCACAGGCTGTATGTGTTCTGCTTTCTGATGCAGTGCAGAAGTTCAGCTCTCTATTTCTATTTGCTGAACCTAGACTCGGCTGATGCATGTCACACAAAAGTTGAAAATGTCTACCTGAACATGCATTTGTATTTAAGATTATCCTTTATTAGTCCCAGAACGGGGAAATTCAAAGGACCATTCCTTGAGGGGCCCCTGTGCTGGTGACCACCTTGTCTGAGAAACAGTCCCAAGCTCTCGCATACTGTGGTCTGTTGGTAAGGTAGTCCAGTATCCAGTTTGACAGGTGACTGTCCAGACCAACATGTTCCAGCTTAAACTTTATATGACCAGTGTGTCACTTAACTTGCCACTGAGCTCCACACCGTGAAATTACAAGTGAAAAGGCATTTCTGTGCTGTACTGGGTGACCACAATGTGTTTGATTAAAGTGGTGAATTTTACACATTTAGTGTGAAAGCAGCTTTAAGCACAGGCGTTACAGCCCTCATCACAATTTCTGTGACTTCTGTTCTCCTCTGTTCATCTGATCCATCAAATTTAGATGTTCCCAACCCTTGTTCCTGATTTGCTGCCTCTGGTTCTCCTTTCCACATAAAAGCAGCGACAAGCTTACGGTTCGGAAGACTGCTCTCTCGTAGCTCGTAACATTATTAGTAAAGTGCCCGACCTTTATTCCTTCATTTCCCTGAGAGAACCCTCCCAAGGGATCAATGAAGTTAAATCCTATGCTGTTCTATCCAATTTTCTGATGTTTGTGTTTGACCTCATTTCGGAAACTCTGCTGATGGTAAATAATCTCTAAACATGCATTTGTAGTTGTACACACTGTGGGTACGGCGCACTACGTAGTTTGTACTCAGCCTTTTCTCCTGGTTATCGTTAAGATGGGGAACATCTGTGTATTATGTTTTTTCTTGTTCTTTTTCTTTGTTCTTTGTATTTTTGAAGGTAGAGTTTGTTTGCTTAACTGTGACAGCCTTGTTTCCTCTTGGATCTTGAAACAAGCTGCTCAGTTAAATATATAGGCCTGCTGTGTTATGGAACGGTTGTCTGGTTTTAGTCTCTTCATTACTGTCTGACCGTAGACAAGGGCCTGAGAGTTTAATAAGGGTAAGGGCTAGGTTAGGTTATGGCTTTGCTTATGGTTAGGGAGGGTATGATTAGGGTTAGGGTAAGGGTTAGGTTAGTTAAGTGTAGGTTAGGATTATGATATGGTTTAGGTTAAGTGCATGTTATGTTAAGAGTAGGGTAAGTTAAAAATTAGGTTATGTTTAGGGTAAGGAATACAGTAAGTTTAGGGTAACAGTTAATTTTAGGTTTTGCTCCTTTAGTTGCAAATAAATTCCTCTTGAAACCAGGCTGAACTGCCCTGACCTAGTCAGGCATGGACACCACAAGACCTTATAAGCAAACAACATCACGCTGAGAGGCTGTTAGGCTTTTAAACACAATAACACTCTGAGGGAATGAGAAAGCATCAGTGGACCCTTCCAGAAATGGGTCAGACAGGAAAACGCTCAAGCAGACTCGTATCATAATAAAGTGTACAACAACAACTTAATACTTACACTGAGGTTGTGCAGAAACAAAGGGAATGTCAAGAAAAGACTGCAGGTAAGCTGCTGGAAAGCAGGCTGTAATTGAAACAGCATGAAGAAGGTGGAGGGGCTGCACCTGTCCCTGTGCCCTGACTGTATCCTAGCATCACAAAGATGGAGACAAAAGATCTCTGGAGAGAAAAAACACGGGTGTGGATGAGAGTCTGTTTTCCGACTGTAATAAGGGGACAGTTGGCCTAGAACACTGGCAGCCTACCCAACCTTGGACTGGTCTTCTACCTGCTTTAGCAGACCCACTTCAGCTCAGGGGAATGGTTTTAATGAAAGTATGAGTTGGGTCAGATGTGTCGGTGCAGGAGAGGCACTAAAATGTGCTCCAGGATCAAGACTGAGAATCACTGGCCTAGAAAAAAATGATCCTATGGGCGATTTCTCCAGAGATTAACAGCTTGACCATTTATTTTTGACCAGCTTGACCATTTACTCAGATCACAGCTGTATTACCAGTAAACAAGGACTAGTAAACAAGGAGATGTAAGGAAAAATGTCCTAAAATTGAATGGTGACAATTGGCAACCCAGTACTTACACTGTATAGTGTGATTTTATGCTGGTCATACACACTTAAAATGAATGTTCTTCAAGGGTTCTTCAGATGAGAAAATGGAACCATGAACCCTTTGCATGATGTGTTGTAAATGTTTTTATTTGGCATCAAAAAGGCATCTACTGTTATGATATTAAACTTGTAATAAAAGAACCACCCCTTTTGGTGCCATATTGAATCCCTGTCCTAAATATTCTATAAAAAAAACATCTATAGCATATACTCCAACTATCTGAAATACACCTTCACACTGTAAAGAACATGGTTCTATTTAGAACAATTTTCTTTACTGAAGAACCTTTGACAAACCCACATTTTTAAGTGTGTCCTCTTATTATGATCTCAAACTTGTAACAATGAAATAACCTTTTTTGGTGCTATATAGAAGCCTCGCCCACAATGTTCCACGTAGAACCCTTTACAACACATTCTGCATCAATCTGATGAACACTTTCACACTGCAAAGAACCCTTTAAGTGCTCAAGATTCTATTGAGAATCATTTTCTTTACTGAAGAACCCAGATTTTGGTGATATATAGAACCCTCTACAACACGTTCTTCATCAATCTGAAAAACTCTGACAAGATATTTAATATCCTTTTATTCAAAGGGTTCTTTGGGTTTTTTCTTTACTGAAGAATCCACATTTAAGTGTGTATATCGAACCTATTGTGCTACAAATTACGGAGTAGAGTTAATAAAATGTAGGCTGATGGTACATTGTCATGGTAAGTGGTTATTTTAAACACATTGAGCTAAACATACAGAGTACTGTTCCTTACAAATCACTTATAAGGAAATGCACAACAGGAGGTATTTGATGCTCAGAGAGATGTCCTGACATTTCTCTTTAGAATCTGCTGGTATGATTCAGAATTGTTTCATTAATGAAGGCAAGTGTTCCTGTCCAAAATGAAGCAAAACAGGTACAATCCATGATAATACCACCACCATGCTTCACAGATAGAATAGGGTTTTTAACAACATTTCGGACAGGTTTTTACTTTGTGCAGGTGTAATGCTTTTCATTTTAACCAAAGGATCTTTTTCTGTACAATTAGCCAGTATACGAAAAGTTTTTAGAGGCTTAAAAGTTACCCTGGGTTACTTTGTGACCTTGTAGACCATTACATGCCTTGTTCTTGGCGCAATTTGTTGTTCTGCCACTCCTGGAGAGGGTTAAATGGTCATGAATTTCCAACCTTTTCCAGCCTGAAAAGCAACAACAGATCCTGGAGCCCACTCACACCTGATTGTCTCCCATTGATTGAAAAAACCTAATTTTACCTACAAATGGTCTGCTGATTCTAAAGGTTCACATATTTTTTGCACTCACAGATGTAATATAGGATCATTTTCCTCAAAAAATAAATAACCTGGTGTAATTTTGTCTTGTTTGTCTTTGTTTCATTTGGTTCCCCTTATCTACTTTTAGAACTTGTGTGAAAATCTTAGGTTAATTTTACACAGAAATACAGAAAAAGGTTTCAAGCATGTCTGATATTTTAACCATTAATACATCAGCAATTAACCCATTTTTATATAAAGAGGTAGAACAGTATAGGTGTGTTCTCTGCTCTGTTGTCATGCATGCACAATCGTCCAACCAAGGGAAAATGTGGACATGAGACACGGCAGTGATGCCCATTGTGTGAGATGGCAGACTGTATGAAAATCTGAAATAAACACAAAAATATTAATGATAAGAACTTTCACAGGGATTGTCACCATAACAGCTCTAGACTGAGTGGGTGAGACAACAAACGAAACCCATAAACCTACAGTAGAGATTACAGCTGTACAAACAGAAATGGAACTTGGCAACTGAGCACGAAAATCTGCTGATAAACACCCAGAGGGATCTGAAGTATTGAACTTAAACTGCAACGCAATGAGACATGGAACTCGCATCACAGTGGGCATCCTCATCTTCCACAGCAGTCTGCTGAGGGCTGAGAAGAAAGCTTAAAGCATTACAAGTAATTGTCAACAGAGCATGATACAATGACAAAAACTAATGGTGCCTTCTCACCCTCCGTACAAGAGAGAAGTAATGGACCTCATGCCAGTGGGCTTCAAAACATCAATTTCTTGTCGGACAATCAAGCACTGACAACTGTAAAGGGCCAAAATGTATTTCTACATTATTAACCAGAACATAGAACAGAAAGAATAGAAAAATGAATATTAGGTTAAAGACACTGCAAATTGTATAAATCCAACAGCATAATGTCACCTGTGTTTGGGTTGCTTTTCATTTTCACTTAACCTTTAGAACTCTAGATCATGTTTGTGGCAGGTTTTCGTAGTTTGACATACTTTCATTCACCTAAAAATGACATTTATGAGCTATTTTTAATGATTAACTAACAGAAATATTTACAATAATAAGTGTTAGATCCTGTTGTTAGTGTAAACTTGGGATATGGGGTACATGCCAGTGTCTTATTAGATTCTTGAGGCCATAAATGTCTTAGTATACTGGGTCAGGCCTAGTTGACACGTTTCAAAATGTTTGGTGGAAATAATAATAAAAAGAAACCTTGAATGTCCTTTATTATTTGTGTTCCGTATATATATCAACATGATCCCTTCTCAGGACTTTTGAGCAAAGAAAGAGTGCAAACAGCCCCTCCCTTCTCAGGTTCCTGCTGATGAGTCCAGAAAGTGCTGTTCTTCAGGATTTAGTTAATTTGTATCCAAGAAAAATATTGAAAAGCAATCAACAAATGAAACAAAGCTGTACCATTTTGCAAAAGTGATGTATGAAATTGATCCATGGGTGCAATCGATTCACGGTTAGAATGGAATTCTTCTGTGTGAAAGCAAACCAGCGATAATGAGCCCCTCCCCCAAATGAGACAGGAATCGAATATGGGCGCTGACTTTTATATTTGGGACTTCTCCATTAGCCAGATATCCATTAGGGCATTATTATAATTCATCAGCTGGAAGAGGGAGGAACACAGCGAATCCAATAGCTTGATATGGCCAGTGAAGAGGCCAAAGAGTGTTCACTAATGCTTTTGTTGCTGAACATAATCAAATCCTCACAGCAATGTGCAAAAAACATAGCAGAAAGCCTTCCCTGGTAAGCAGAGACCACAAGAGCATTTCTAGACTACTGGGACACAGAATATAGAGATGGTTAAGGATATTTTCATAATTTCATAAATAATTAAATTTATAGGAGACAGTCACACATGCCAGATAGTTTCAGGAGATCCTAGGCTACTCAAATATATGTGATCCAAATAAAACAAACAATTATTTACTGTTAATCACTGGGGCAGTGACATCATTAGCCACACCCCTTCTCACTGAGTCAGAGTCTGTATGCAGGTTGAGCATGTACAGGTGGACGGAGCAGTAAACATGCACTGGAAGCTCCTTTGATATTTAAACTGGGATTTAATTCAGTTGGAAATTAGTGAATTTCAGCTGGTATCTGAGCTCGATTACTCACTGATAATTCTTCACAATTATGAGATGACCATGGTTAGATCGGGTAATTTGCCTAGATGTGTGGAGGTTACTGTATTTCTGAGCTATGAAGCCTAAAATACCATGTAAACAAAATAAGGTTAAACATCATTTCAATCACAACATTAAACATCAATTAGGTGTCTCCACAGTACTGACCAAACGAGCATGTGATGTGTATAACATGCTCAGTAGACGAAAAATAAGATACACCGAAACAAAAATGAAATAGGACTTACAGTATCAACACAGCTATGCCTGCACTTGCCAGTATGTTCACATGGACCATATTCAACTGCCAAGTGTCTGGGTTCTTCACAAGTACTGGTCAGGGATACATTTTATAAATTATTTTACAAGTTATCCTTTGACTACAGGGCCTCCCAGAGCTTCGACACTACTCAAAATGTTCACTGCACTATGGGTCTTGCCATGTCACAGTGACTCACTCCAGGGATCCCATTTCACTTAAACAAGCTGCCAGGAAATCTCTCAAATCATGGGAATACAAGGGACTTTCCACTCCCAACATCTCATGGTTGTCTGGAAAGGCAGAATCTATCAACTGAATGACCAAATATCAAGAGGACTTATCCTGGCCATGACCCCGCTGGTGTTGTATAATTGTATAGTCTTGTACAGTCTTGAGGAAAGCAGACATTAGCAGACTACCAGAACCATTAAGTCTTCTCTTTGAACAGCAGAGAGCAGTTACTGGGCCAAGACTTCCAGTCCTCACCCATAAGCCCACACCTTATAAGCTAATCTATACTAAATAAATCACTAAAAATAAATATTTTATTGCCTCCAACAACACTACCTCAGCATTAGAACACTGGCTACTGGCCTCCTCCAACAACACTGGCTACTGACCTCGTCCAACAACACTACCTCAGCATTAGAACCCTGGCTACTGGCCTCCTCCAACAACACTACCTCAGCATTAGAACTCTGGCTACTTGCCTCATCCAACAACACTACCTCAGCATTAGAACCCTGGCTACTGGCCTCGTCCAACAACACTACCTCAGCATTAGAACCCTGGCTACTGGCCTCCTCCAACAACACTACATCAGCATTAGAACCCTGGCTACTGGCCTCTTCCAACACTACCTCAGCATTAGAACCCTGGCTACTGGCCTCGTCCAACACTACCTCAGCATTAGAACCCTGGCTACTGGCCTCCTCCAACAACACTACCTCAGCATTAGAACCCTGGCTACTGGCCTGGTCCAACAACACTACCTCAGCATTAGAACTCTGGCTACTGGCCTCCTCCAACAACACTACCTCAGCATTAGAACTCTGGCTACTGGTCTCGTCCAACAACACTACCTCAGCATTAGAACCCTGGCTACTGGCCTCGTCCAACAACACTACCTCAGCATTAGAACTCTGGCTACTGGCCTCCTCCAACAACACTACCTCAGCATTAGAACTCTGGCTACTGGTCTGGGTCCAACAACACTACCTCAGCATTGGAACCCTGGCCACTGGCCTCGTCCAACAACACTACCTCAGCATTAGAACCCTGGCCACTGGCCTCGTCCAACAACACTACCTCAGCATTAGAACCCTGGCTACTGGCCTCGTCCAACAACACTACCTCAGCATTAGAACCCTGGCCACTGGCCTCGTCCAACAACACTACCTCAGCATTAGAACCCTGGCTACTGGCCTCGTCCAACAACACTACCTCAGCATTAGAACCCTGGCCACTGGCCTCGTCCAACAACCCTACCTCAGCATTAGAACTCTGGCTATGCTGGTTCTTGGCCTTATTGAACATTGCTACTGTGTTAGCATGCTGGCTACAGTCCTTTTCCAACAACATCATTTTTCATACAGTGAGCTTGCACTGTTTTTACGATGACATGACAATGTTAAAGGTGATAAAATTAAAGTATAACTCCCTCCTGCCTTCACACACACACACACACACACACACACACACACACACACACACACACACACACGGTCCTACATCATAGGCCTCTTTGAAACCCCAGCTACAAAATCTTAACTCTGGGAGATGCACATATGTCCCCAGTGTCTTCTTTAGTGAAAAACAAAATATTGTCAGTTATCTTACACATACAGATTACCAACAGTGAGGGCACATACATTCTTGTTCTTACCTGTACATGGTTCACACTCACAGTGGGACAAAAGAGTAAAAGTCTGAAAGACTCTGAGTTTTACTTACCTGGGTGAGTCCATCTCCTGCTGAAGGAGAGGGGAGGTTGGACTGGTGAAGAGACAATGAAGAGTAAGGTTAAATACCAATAGCTATTGTCTAATTAAAATGACGTAATGAATCTCTGCGGCGAACGGTAAGGGTGATTGTCGATTATCGGGTATAATTGTAACTCAACGACAGTTATATGCTGTATCAGAACATTACCTTTGTTGATATTGGTAGAGTCTAGGGGAGGAGCTACCAGTACATAACCTGCTCTGAGGTAAAGCGAGGGGAAGTAGAGCAGAGCAAAGACAGAATCAGCCCAGCCCAGCCCAGCCCAGCCCAGCCCAGCCCAGCCCAGCCCAGCCCAGCCCAGCCCAGCCCAAGTTGGTGGATAGTTATTGCTTCATTGTTATTTTTCTTTACCTTTTTCCTGTTTGTACATTTGAGTATATATAAAAATATCTATTGTGCTAATAAATGGGTGAGTGGGAAATTTTCCTCTGCCTGCTTCATTGGTCAGAGTCTCTGACCTCTCGCTCTACACTACCCATGAAGTGTACACGGGTATACATGCAAATGCTGTAATGTGGTTTTAAATACCATGAAAAAAAAATTCCTTTAGCTCTGAAAAGTCAACTGTGTTTCAGCACTCTATTATATAGTGCACGAGAGTTTAAACAAGTCAGCGATCCTCTAGCCCAAACCATTAATCCAGCAGTGTAGTGTTTGTACTGTATGCATCTTTCTTTTTTAATAGCAGGCCACTGACAGCTTCTGGAGATATCTTACTCCACAGAGGCTGAAAGGAAAGCTGTAGCAGTAATGATGATTGAATGATGTTGAAACTTTGCCTTATAGTTTTTATAACCTCATTGTTAGATGCTAGACTACTGTAATTCCCATAACAGTGGCATTCCTGGTGACTGATGTAGTGCAGAAGGAGTGTAGTGATATAATCATATGAGAGTGTTTCTTTTTTTGAGCTTAGGTAATGAGCTGCTATTTGATTTTCTAAGAGATTCATAATGATATGTCTCTTTCAGAAGGTGCAAACTCCGGTTAAAACATTATTTAGGGTTCGGGATGTAGCTTCAGGATCAAACTGATGCTCCACTGACTGTAAACCACTCACTGCACTATGGAACTTTGGTATAGAGGGTAGACAGAACTCAACTGTAAAATCCTGTAAAATTACTCTTCAGCCTCAGTCCACATGCTTCTTTCACTTTCAGTGGTGGCCTCATGTCTCTCAGCTTGTCTAGAAAATGCATGTAAGCCTGTCCCTCTTGGAGGTGCATCAAAGTGTGAATTACAGTTCTTGGCTGTAGGGGCAGCCAAGGAGCAATACTGCTTTAATGCAGAAAGATCAGCTACTGGACCTGAACTAGTTTCCCACCCTGTCCTGGACTAGTTGCCCACCCACCATCATCAACTATGTAGAAACTTGCACAGACCTAAAATAGTGGTAATTGTTACTATGTCCACCAGCGAACTAACATTACACCAGAGTGTTAGATCAGGTTGGTGGGGGTCCAATGTCCCCTAAATAACTATGTATAGGTACTTTGACCAGAGGAGGATGGGTCCCCTCCCTTGTGAGTCTGGTTCCTCCCACGGTTTCTTCCTCTAGCTCTGAGGGCTTGCTTGTGAAGAGCACTATACAAATAAATTTTGATTGTGATTTTTGGTTTGATTTATGTGTAAGATCATAGACTATTAAAAGACACACACCAGCGACCTACACACCAGTGTTTCTAATTTCACTGCTGTTGCTCTTTAATCTCTAATGAACCCATGGCCATTGTGAAGAGCACCACTTTGAGACCAAGCACATTCTGAGCAACACCACTCGCAGAACACTGATGACTGATTTGTCCTCTGTAGACTTCGAGACAAGTGGAAATGGGGTAAATACATCTGTAAATACATATTTGAATGTTCTTGCTCTAAACGGTCTTGCCCCACTGCGTTTGAGTGAATTGAATGTGCATTATCATCCGTCTGCTTCGATCTCAAGGTGTCGAATCTTTATATGCACCTTGGAATGCCAATTACAGCAAGGCTGGTTTTACAAAGCCCCCAGCTACAGAAAAGCCTTCCCGCCAGGGTTACAGACCCAGACGCAACAGAACAGAACCTCTAAGTTCAATGTATTCAGACTTCAGACTCTGAGTTTGTTTTCTCTTCAACACAGACAGGATTTTAACACTGCTGCTTTCTTCGCTGAGATCCAAACCTTGCAGGCAGTTACATGCTTCATAACTCAGGATAAGAGTTACCTACAGACACAATACGCATATCATACACTACCATACGTACCCTATCTATACATCTCATCATTGTGTGATGAATTATTAGTGAGCAGTTGAGCCAAAATGCACTTTCCAATTGAATTAAATCCCACAGCATGTACATGTTTACTGCTCTGTCCACGTGTACACGCCCACCTGCATGCAGACTCTGACTGATCAATGAGAGGGGAGGGGCTGATGTCACTGACCCAGATATTGGGTTATAGAGGAACATGGGGATGGGCTGTTTACTCTCTCTCCTCACACAGTGCTCAAATTTCTGAATAAAGTACTTTGAAGGGACCATACTGATACATAAATAAATAACAAAAATAATAAAGAATATTCAGGTTGGATTTTTTTATTTATATTATTAAAATTTAATTATTATAAATTTCCTTCTCGATCTAATCGTTAATAAATTGCATTTTCAGCTCAAATACATTCAGTTCAATTCCCAGCAGGATTTCTGAGCTATTTAGTCCTTATAAGAAATAAAATAAAATAAAACGTTGAATTGATCTGTTTGATCAAATATTGTAAAATTTTACCTCAAATTATGAAAAATTGTAATCTCCTGAAAATAGAATATCTGATGTGTGACTGTCTCCTATAAATACTTTTCTAATTGTTTGGTGAATTAAAGCATGTCATACTATGTAAACATCTTGGAAGACTGGCCTAAATTTTAATGTTCTTAATCTTAATACCTGACTGAATGTTTTTTACAGTTTTCAAGAATTCTCTTCTATTATTTTCATTAAAATAATTGAGTTTTTTCATAGCACTTTGAAAAGTGTTCCCGATGACTCCTTGTGAAGAAAAGATGAAACGAGCATCTACTTCAGAAGTTTTCATTTGTTTGACACAAACATTTTTCGGGTACTTTACTTACAATCTCTTGTGTGTTTGATTGGCTCTGCATGTGGATCTGATGATCCCAATATGATGTTCCTACTATAGTTCCATCTGCTCTCTTGACCTGCTTGGAACCATTTGCATGTGTCATTCACCCTCCTGCAGCACTGAAAAGCCACACCTGGATGCTCAAGAGATTTTGACTAATAATCTATTATTATCTCACTCATTCTTGTAATTCTCATGATCTGTAATCACCTTCACATCTTAACCCCTTCGTGAACTCTTAACCTCTTGATGTTGATGTAGAAAGCCTGCCTTTTGCTCATATTATGCTCATATTCAACAAATACATTTTGTCTTTATAACTTATTCATAATTATTTGGGGGTAAAAAGACATAGATGCTGTTGAACAAGCCTCAAAATGACATCACAGAGGTTAATTGTTCTAGTACAAAAAAAAATCAACCTATTCAATCATTTTTTTTCACCTAACAACTGGTAGCATTCTTGCCCAAGACACATGCAAACACATACACAGCTACATGCCAGTCATCTACTCGAAGAAGAATTGAAAAAACAGCACCAGGATTTTATCCTTTTATCAACAAGGGTAAAGGTGTCCCTGGTGGTCAGTTTTACTTTTGGATTGCCATCGAGCTTGTTCAATTGATCGAGAGGATTCACATTCTTTGGTATGGCCACATGGAAAGTGGGGGGTCCCCTGGCAATCAATTTCAAATTGCAGTCAGATCTTTCAATGAGGGGGTGGGAGTGGGGGGGTAAGTGATTGGTAAACACTGAATCATTTGCTTGTCTCACGATGTCAAACCTGCCCACCAACTTTCATTCCTCTCAATTGATTCTTTATACAACTTTATTGATCCCTCAGGATGGTTCCCCAGGGAAATTAATTAAATATATTTTTGACGATGAGTGTTTGTAAGTATTTAAGTATCCAAAATGACTAAAAATAAATAAAATAAAATCACTGTTGTTAAAGAAAGTAGATAATGGGCTCACATCTCTACGGAAAAGTTAGTTGGCATTTTTTGAATGTTAGTTCAACACTGACTCTGTCAATGTCATTTCGCAATCAGAGGGGAAACGGAAATCTCTGGACTCCACAGTACTGTCTGTTTTATATCAATTCTTAATTCCACTGATTAGTCAACAAAGCTATTGTGCCGTGTCACTCCGTTTGCACAGCCCCTTTGTGTTTATTAGGCACTTGTGCAGAGTAAACAGTGATATATCTGTATAAACAATATTAGCTCATTTGTATGCATATGGTTCGGTTGCCTGCATGGACGCCCAGGATACTCAACAACAGATACAAAGCAGAAACAGCTGTAAGCAGCTGCAGCTCCTGTGCAGAACTTGGACTGGGTGATGCTCTGCTTTTCCTAACTACATTTACAGCACCATCCTAAAAGCAGAGCCGGATCACCCTATTATACTCAGTACGAGCACTGCATAGGGCCCAGAAAATTATTTAAGCCCCCCTGTCTCCCCCTTGCCTCAAGTTGTGTCTCATATTAATCTGAAGATGAAGCACTCCCCCATATCAGTTTAAAACAAGGCGATGGTTATTGCAGTCTCTCAGGCTTCATTTGAAGTCTAGTTACATCTAGACTTCAAACAGACAATAATATTGTTTATTTATATATTGTTTCCCCAATTAATCTTGTTGTTTATACTGTACCTAATTCTCTATCGTATATGTCTGTTTATTATTAAGCCTATAAAGTGGATAATAGGGTATAGCGGGGGGATAGTAGTGGTGTTTCAGGTGAAACTGTCCACATATTGACTCAGAGATCAGGTTAGGAGGACCCCTTATCAGAATTTCACTGTCGCAATAAAACTATTCACTTTTGTTTTGTTTTTTTCTTTGATTCTGGCAGATTCCGATCAATTATATTGTGCCAGAGTTTAAAAATTAATGGACCAACAGAAATCCAACAAAATTACCAGGTACATCCACTTCCATTGAGTTAGAAAGGTCTGATCCTTCTGTTGTTAACTTGCCATTTTTGATAGCTTTTGTGTGGCAGAAACAAGATCCTTTAGAGCCAGATCTAATGAGGTGCTCAATAAATGACTAAGGGTGGAAACAGAAGGACCTTACTGTGGAAGTTTTTCTGCTAATTTAGCTTCGTTCGGAAGTTTCTCAACCTGCAACACTTATATAATTGACACTCAGATAGCTATCGAGTTCCACAGAATACCATAGTGTTTCTGAGTCTCATTTATTCTTCTAATTCTTGTAGAACGCAGTTGTGATATGATATGAATACCCGTGAATGTACTGCAGATACACGGCCAGATTAATGCTGCTCTGATTCAAGGACTTTTTCAGAGGCTATACAAAAAAATGAGTATCAATGTCACATTGGAGGGAGAGTGGGAGGTGGACATAAGTGCAGGTAAGGTTTAATTATCGGGATGAACTGAAAAACATTAACGAAACAAGAACTTAAACAAGGATACAAACAGGAGAACCAAACAGACAAAGGAAGACCAAACTACTTAAAACCAAACACTAGGATATCAAGACAAAGGGTCCAGACACAAACACACCTGGAGAAGACCACCAGAGGGCAGGGCTACAAAGGAGCCACAGGTGGGAACACAATGCATAACTGCTTTTAAAAAAAAGCAGATGGCAAACCAAAACAAGGTCAAACAAGGTCAGATAAAGAACAGAAAGAAAACATGATTGGACAGAAGAATGATAGTAGGCTCTTCCCCAATGCACAACACTAGAGTGCATAAGCCAACACCCTCAGATCTGGTGAAGGAGAAGGAGAGAAAACAAGAGAAGACCGAGACCAGAAACAGGAAACAAATCAAACTCGGCATGAAAAGAGACTGAAGACATGACAGGACCAGGGGTGAAACAGGAGACAGGAACTGTGAAACATGGGGAGGATATGAGACAGGACAGGAGACTTGACTAGGGGAACAGTAGACTATAGACTGAATTAGAATCAGATTATTTGTTCACCAAGTAAAAGGAATATTTCTTGGTGCACGTGTAGACATTTAAATAAAAATGAATAAATACATTGAAAAGACTTTCAATAAATGATGTGCAATGCAGGTGCTGCCATTAAGCAGCAAATACAAGTTTAATGAACGTGTGATTTAAAAGTATGTAAACAGCAACAGCATGTTGAAGTGCATTTGTGCAATGACTACAGTAAAGTGTCTCTTAGTTAGGACAATGGTGTAGTTTATACAGTTTATGTAATGAACTCCGTGTGCAGCAGTTTAAAGTAGAGAGATGTGAGATGGGTCTTTGTTCAGTAGGATGATGGCCTGGGGAAAGAAGCTGTGGAAGTGGTGGTTTGTCCGAGTCCTTAAGGCGCTCACTCACCTTCGCAGAAATGGAAACCTCTGGATGGCGGGACTGTGCTATGAGGGGTCAGCCATGATCTTTCCCACCTTCTTCCTCATCCTAGAGGAGTAGAGGTCCTCGAGGGTGGGGAGCCTTCAGCTGAAGATTTTCTCTACACCCTGCTCTGTTCACTGTAGCTTACATTTGATCTGCAGAGACACAGAGCTGAACCAGACGGAGATGGAGGATGTGATGATGGACTTTATTATAGCAGTGTAAAACTGGACCAGCAGTATTTGAGGCAGCCCAAATGTCTTGAGGACATATGTGCTGCTGGGCCTTCTTCTTGACTGCAGTGCTGTTGCTGTCCCATCTGAGTTCCTTCTGAATGTTGGTGCCCAAGAATTTGTAGCTCTGTTTACTGTGCAGTCATGTATTTCCTGTGGAGGCAGGGGGTGAGTTCCTTTCTGAAATCGATGATCATCTCCACTGTCTTTTCAATGTTTAGCTCCGGGTTGTTATTGCCACACCATGACACTAGCTGTGGCACTTCCACCCAGTATGTGGACTCAACCAGGGTAGTGTCATTTGCAAACTTGCAAACTTAATAATTTTAAAAGATTGTTAAAATTGTTAGAAATACAGTCAGTGAGGGAGAGAACACAGCCCTGTGGAGAACCAGAGCTGAGGCAGAGAGGGTCTGAAATGTGGTCACCCACCCAGACATACTGTTTCTGTTGGACAAGAAGTTGTGGATCCAGTAGCAGACAAATGGGGGAATGCTGAGCTGCCACCGTTTTTGTCCTCAGTAGAAGATCAAGAATGATGGTGTTACGTCTACAAACACCACACAGGCAAGTGTTGTGGCATGCCAGGTGTTGCAGGATGTAGGAAAGAACAAAATTAATGGCATCGTCCACAGACCTGTTGGCTCTATATGGAGGGCAGGAGTGATGACCTTGAGATGCTGAAGTAAAAGTTTCTCAAAGCACTTCATGACTACAGATGTTAGAGCAACTGGTCTGTAATCATTCTGGCAGGAGATCATCTGCTTTATGGGGAACTGGTATGGTTTTGAAGCACGCAGGTACAGCAGGTACAGCACGCAGGTACAGCAGCCATCAGGGACTGATTGAAGAGATCAGTGAAGATGGGAGAAAGCTGGTCCGAAAAGTGCCCGAGTGCTACAGGTGACACATCATCAGGCCCAGGAGCTTTCCTGAACTTCTATTTCCTGAGAACGTGGCTGACCTGTTGTGTATTGACAGTAATGGGCAGTGGTGGAGAGGGGTGTAGGTGTATTGGATCTAGGAGTAGATGGGGTGAGGTGTGAAGAGGCCACAGACAGTGTGTAGCGAACAGACTGAAGGTAGCCTAGGAGGATGGGGGAGACATCCTTTGTATTTTGATTATTTGGTTTGGCCATTTCGGCTCCTTTATTGAGTGCACGCTTTACCGTATTGTGTGCATCACGACCCCCACTTCTGAAAGCCTCTTCCTTGATAGTGTGCAGTTTCCTGGGTTCATTAGAGAACCAGGGTTTGTTATTTTTGTGCACATATATAGTGTTTGATGGGATACTGGTCTCCTCACAGAAGTTTATATATGAGGTGATTGCTTCTGTATAGTCATCCAAGTTGTTGTTAGCCAATGTGAAGGAGTCCCAGTTGGAAGAGTCTAGACATCCCCTCAAATTCTCAGTAGCATCCAGAGACCACCTGCTCACTGATTTCACCTCACATTTTGTGGTTTTAAGCTTATGCCTGTACGAGGGATTGAGATAGATTAGTGAGTGGTCAGTGTCCAAGTGTGGCACAGGTGGTAGCCTGCTATGCTTTCTTGACTGTACAGGAGACAGGACCTGGGAATCACAGGGCATGACAGGAGTTTGGAACTGAGGAACATAACGGGGGACTAGACTTGAGACAAGATAAAGGTCACCAGGAACAATAAATGATTATAAATGTCGACTAATAGACTTATTGATCTACACATAGAGAAGTGGTGTCTCTCAGTACGGCATCAGGTGTAACGCAACATGCCAGACGTCTCTGCATGGAGTTGTAGAGGTTCCTAATGGTGTCCTGTGATGATCCATCCCATGCAGCTTGAATGTTCTCACTGAGTTCTGCAGATGGTGTGGTAGGGGTGGAGTGTTGATAGAGTGTCCAATAGCATCCCACATGTCAGGGATAGATCTGGAGATGCAGCTTCTGGAATATAGCACGAACAGAACTCATCACTGAAGATGACCTGCTGACATGGAGTGAATCCATGAAAGTCTGGACACCATTCCAGTCTTGAACGACACTGATGTGCAGCTTCATTGAGGCCATCACTGCTCACTGAATGTCCACAGTCGTGGACACAATATGTGGTTTGTCTCCTTAATGTTTGTGCTGCTTCCTATTCACTGAAATGCATTTTCTTTATTATTATTATTATTATTATTATTATTATTATTATTATTATTATTAATATGATTTATCCATACAGCAATACCATAAGGAACCAAGTAAAGGAATCTGTAGCTCAAATAACTGCCCTTAACTGGTCTTATTTACCATTATCAGCAAATCATTATTCAGATCACATTTCTTTTCCTTTGCTATAGAACAAAAATTATACCCACCAAAAGCATTCAATGGTATTTAATTAGATTCATTAAGATGTAATTCAGCTCTAGCACTTTACGCTGTACCTTGCTCGAGCTGTCTCATTTGCGAGACGTTCTGAATCACCTGGACAATTAGAATAGGTCAGTATGCTGACCTGCTCTGATGGTAATGAGTGTTAGAGTGCGTATCTTATTTCTAACACTGATTCAATAGCTGCCTGCATGGTGAGGGAGCGTGTGATAATGGTGGAAATCAGGATGTGGGACAGACCACATGTAAACTCCAAACTGCCCACAGAGAAACTATCCAGCAGCACCGTCCCTTAGCCTGACCCTAGGGTGCCAGTGACATTTAGACAAGATACCGCGTCACTATTGTTGAGGTTGCTTGAATAATCTTTAACCCAGAGTCTGGTCTCACAATGCTAGAGTCTGTGTTAACAATGAAAGAAGATGGGTTGAAGAGGTCGCTGGACGTGTCAGAGAGTCTGCATGTCCTTAAAATTGTCTATTTTACCAATTTAAGACCTGTTGTTAAATATTAAACTGTCAAAACAGACTCTATTTAGGCTAGTTATAAGGAGTGAATACTGTCAACTGCAAATATGGTCTTAAATTCTTACCCTACATTCTTTAGGGGGCAGGAAAGGTGCACAATCACCGGGTCCCTAATCACCGCCATGGCTGCCCCAACTCAATGTTCATGTTGTTCTTTGAGGGATGCCATAGAATTTGGTTGCATTAAGATAATGTATGAGTGAAAATAACATTAATTTGTAAATAACCTTTATATCAGTGGTGGGGAACCAAGGCACAGAATCCAGCACAATTTGCTGTGTTCCCTGCTCCAACACACCAACTCCACCTGGTATTTAACCAGTGAGTAGAATCAGGTGTATTTTTGCAGCAACAGCATGAAAGTGTGAACCAATCAGGCTCTCCAAGACCAGAGTTCCCATCCCTGCTTTACATCAAGTGAAAAGGTCACCTGATATCAGCTGCTCCAAATATCGACCACTTCGGGGGTTGTTCGCTTCTTCTCTCTCCATTAGCCAATCAATTTGAGGTAATTCTGAACAATTCCCAAATTACTCAATTTGATTGCCTCAGCGTTACACCAAAGTAGATGATATTGGGAAACTGTTTGGACTGGCGGATAATGGGTGCCCTTAAGCTACCAGGTTCATTTTCCACTACCACACCTCCCCCTGGAACTTCCCCCTGGAAGTCGGTGATGTCAAAACAGTATTGCAGGGGTCACCAATGCAGGGCTACCTTCCTGCAGACTATAACCATAATTCATTACTGCCTTCAGAAGTTCTGGACCGGCTGAACGGGGTGTGTTAGAGTTGAAACATGCAGGAAGGTTGTAGGGTTGGTGACCCCTGCACTAAAGCAGTGGATTGTTTATGTTTTAAGATTCTAAATGACATTGTTTAAAATGACTCTGTTAAGAAAACCATTTGTGATAAATGCATCTGTTTGGGGAGATAGCTGTCAGCATGAAAGTAACAAGTACAAAAGTAATATATAATCCATTCTAAGTCTCAATTTTTAGATAAAACAACATTATTTTAATAATTTCTGCAATATAATAAACTGTGTGAAAACGTCTTTTAGGAGTTAGTTAGGAATAAACAGTGATGTTCAGGCAGCTTCATAAAACAACACAGCAACCAAAACCATTAAACCATTCTGTGCAAAAGTTTTAGGCATCTTTTCAAGGTTGTCAGGTGCAGAAAAAACAAAACAAAACAAAACAAAACAAACAAACAAAAAAACAGCCCAAAATCTGTCTAAACCCACCTACAGAAGCAGAAGCCCAAAATCTAAGGTTCACACTCAAAAGAAAACATTCATTTCATAAGAACTACCTGCACCTTAAATCTCTTGCCAATCTCCTTTTTTATTTTTATAAAATACAAAGTGCCACTTCTGACCAACTATGGAGTACTGCCTCACCCTGAGGATGGGCCTGCGGACCACTAGAGTGTGCTTCATGGCCCTCAGGTGGTCCCTGGCTCACAGGTTGGGAAACGTTCTGATTGGACATAGCATAAAACAGCACTAGAATTCTGCATTGCATGACTATTCACTAAATCAGTGCTCTGCCAGGACTACAGAGTCAAAAGAGCTGGTACTAAAAATTACCCTGTTCCAGGTACCAGGTACCACATTTGTTTAATGAAAAAACTGAGTAGAGTTAATTAGAGTAAGGTAGCATATGGAACCACTGTCATGGCCTGTCCAAAAAAATTCCCAAATTCAGATATTTGGGAGTAACACCTAGTTTCCCTCATTTCATTAGCCAATCAATTTCAGTAATCTGGAATTCCTTGGGATTTTTTAGTAATTTCCTCCAATTGATTGGCGAAGGCACAGGGAGGAATTGAACACAGCCTTGTAGCGGCAGATATTTGGACCGGACGATAATAAGGGACCTGCTCTTAGGTAGTAGTTGCAGAACAAAGGTGCTGATGAAAGCGGCTTACATACATTTCAGCCACTGAAAATTTCCGTAAATGGTTAATCTGCTCCTCCTCCCACACGAGTTCCTATTTTGATGTTATTTGATGGATTCGTGCATTACATTGTTTGAATATTTTGCAGGATGTTTTGAAGGGAATGCAGTTATTTTACCACTCATCATAGAGACGTTTCATAACATCATATTACCCAAGAAATGTAGGCCAATTTTAGGAATGTGCATATCTCAGTAGAGGCTTTCCACAATGTCGACAGGATTTAGGTATTCATTTCTGCACAGGAATGTCCAGAGTCATTCCCTCTCCAACAGCGCCATCCAGTGATTTAAGCAAACATTTCATTCCCAGGTTGGAAGATGAGAGAGCCAAACAATTTGTAAAGATATTTGGTATCATATAGACAAGTGGCCTCTTCATAGATAATAATCAGTAAATGTACATTTAGATGATGATGATCCAGGCCTCTAATATCATGCCTTGTTGGGAATATTTGGACAAAACCCAACACTGTTCAATTATTACAAATCTATATCAATGGAAGAGTTGATTTAATGGAAAAAATATAGAGTAAGAACAGAGTAAAAGACCTTCAGCAACTCTGTCCTTGCAGAAAAAGTGAAGCTGGTATGTGTGCCTTGTGCTCCAGAAGCCTCTCTTTGTTGGTACTGCATTTCGGTTTTGTATGCAGAGCATGTTCGTGTATTGTCAAGGGAGTTCTGTGTTCGGAGGGTGCTTGAGCACTCCATGAATATAAAACCTGTTGGCTTGTACCTCAGCTTGATACTAATGAGGGTTGGCCCTGAACACTGTGGTGGGTGTAATGGCTTCCAGTTTGAGATGTGTGAAGCCCAGGTTAAGTATTCAGTGTACGATTTTATCAACATACAGAAGGTGGTGGACTTTAGGTGGAGTATTTCCATATACACTACTGGTCAAAAGTTTTAGAACAACATTTTTATTCAATGTTACACTGGCCGTGTTGCATGGCTCAGGCAAGCTGTACAGAAGACAATCAACCCCCTGCACAAAGACGGTCACCCACAGAAGGTCATTGTGTGCTGTTTTCAGAGTGATGTATCAAAGCACATTAATGGAAAGTTGACTGGAAGGGGGAAATGTGGTGGGAAAAGGTGCACGAGCAACATCGATGACCACAGCCTTGAGGATTGTCAAGACTGTGGAAGGGCATCACAAGGAGTGCACTGGTCTGTGGCAGTCCATCAACAGCCCCCACACACATGTCGCCAGAAAGGGGCTCCAACCTCAGCATTCCTAATATCAAGCCCCTCCTGAAGCAGAGACAGGGTCAGAAGAGACTTACGTGGAGTAACAAGAAAAAGAATCAAGAATCAAAACTCACGAGTCTTTGATTTCCAAAGTGTCATCTCAAGCTCTAAGAGTCTGGAGGAAGAGTGGAGAGGCACAGAATCAAAGGTGTCCGATGTCCAGTGTGGATTTCCCAGTCTGTGATGGTTGGGTGAGCCATGCCATCTGCTGGTGTTTATGGAGAAATTGATCACTCTGGTGCCTCTGGTCACAGATAAAGTTGTCCTGATTCCAGTTTCATGGCCCTTGCTGTATCCTGAAGACACTGCCACTCTTGAACTCTTGTTCACAGCTTAAGATATGGGTGTTACAGTCTCCATGTCTGAATTTCTGCCTGCAGCTTTGCTGCTGCTCCTGAAGCATGACAGCATCTGTGTTGCTCTGTTTACGCTGAAGGGCCTCTTCACTTCCCAGCCTGCCTCCACTCCTGAGATCCCCAAGGAGGTCTTGATTTGTGTCTGGGGCCTCTGAATGTCCTGCTAATTCATGTTCCATCCTCGTGAGTTTGTCCAGTCTATGTTCTATGTACCTACACTGTCTTCTGTCCCCAAGGTCCCCAAGTGAGTCCTGGTGTTTGCATTCCAAGCAGTTCGCAGTCTGAGTCTCACAGCCCACATTCTCTCCTGCAGGTCATTCTGATGACTCAGTGAGTAAAGATGCTGTAACATAATGGCTCATGCTTCAGACCAGAGTCTGCAGTCATTCTGTGTGGGAGAGACTGTAGACTGAGTGAGCCACCAGGGATGATGAAGGGTAAGTGATCCCAAGTGCAGAGCTACTTGAGAACATTGGACTTGAACAAAAAACAACTAAAAGGCACCCAAAGCTGCAGGAGGCCCAGAAGAGCAAGCAGAGACTATATCTGAAAACAAGGGTGAGCAGATGGGAAAAAGTAGCCCTAAGCTGGCATTGATCCATTGGCCGTCAGCACACTACTAGAGAAGGCAAATATCAAGGGGTCAAGGGGGAAGGCTGAAAATGAGCCAAAACAGAACATAAACAGCACAAAAAAGCCTTTCCCAAAACAAAGGGGAAGAAACGGTGGGAAACAAACAAAGGCTCAAAACCAAAAAATTGTCCAGAAAGGGAAAATGCCCGGTTTGAGGCTCAAGGCAAAGTCTTACTTTTTCCCCCTCTTTGATCTTTTTCACTTTGATTTTATTATGTATATACATTTTTTCTTTCTTTCTGAAGAGCAATGCCCAAAGGCAGAGCAATGCCCAAAGGGAAAAGAGCTTAACGGCAGAAGATACCATTTTACCAGTGGCTGTGAGCACTGTGAGCATGAGAGAACCTCATAAAGAGAGACAATCTTTAGAACCCAAGGACAGTTTTGCAGGATGTTTTCGTAGATTACAAAACATAAAGTATTTATAGAAGACAGTCACACACACACATTATTTTTTAGGAGATCCTAGGCTAGTCAAATTTGACATTTTAGATGTAAATATTAACAGAATTTCAATATTTGAGTGAATTTGTTTTGTGTTGTTTTTTTTTTTGGCAACCCCTACAGGGAGTAGCGAAAGGAAGTAGAAGAAGTAGAAGAAGAAGAAGAACTAAAACACATTTTTTTATTCAACACATCTCAGAAATCCTGTTGGGAATTAATTGTCCAGTGATTAAACACGCAATGCAAGAGTCTGATGACTTATTCATAATGATTAGATTGACAAGATTGACATTTATAATAACAAATTCTTCATAATATTTGACAGGTGTCCAAAAATATTATAAAAAAAAAAAACACCCCAAATGTCCTTTATTATTTTTGTTTGTATTAGTATTATCTGTTCTCATGACTTTTATTCTGAAATTTGAACACTCCAAGCAAAAGAGAGAGAGCAAACAGCCCCTTCATTTTCCTCTATAACCCAATATACAGATCAATGATGTGATTAGCCCCACCCCTCTCACTGATCAGTCAGAGTCTGTATGCAGGTTGAACATGTAAATATAAACAGAGCAGTAAACATGCACTGGAAGGGTCCTTCGGTATTTAAACTGGGATTAAACTGCTGATAAATCATCACACAATGATGAGACCAACATGGTTTGATAGAGTAAATGCCAAATTGCAGATGTTTAAGCCCAAATTACATTAAATTACTCCTTATGTGGATGTAATTTAAGCAATTTGGAATTATGGTTTATCCTGCTTTTCTTGGAGTAACTGTCTGTGCTGTCCTGTAGAACATTGCCATGAGAATTTGATTGTATTTGGTGACAAGCATTAGTGAGATCAGGATGTTAGATGATCACCACCCACCTCTTCCCCAACTTCCCAACTCATCCCATCCAATGGGATGACATTGGCATTAGGCATGGTTTCAATGGGTTCATGTATGTTTATCTGTCCCAGAGAGTCATATTCTATTGGCAGTACTTTTCTACAGGGACTAGATAAGTTGTTTGTGCATTTGCACATCTGTGTCAGCAATGGGTGCAACTTTAAAGTAGCTGATTGCATTCATTAGATGGGTTGTACACAAACTGTTGGATGTATAGTGGACCAAAAGGTACAACTTCTACAGAAGAGGACCCTGAAGAAACCTACACCTCCACTGTAGTCTCCAGGTTTACGACTGACCGCAGTTCACCTACATGCAGATATCTTCTCTCATGCCAGCACTGAAAGGTGCAGCCAAACCAGTGTTCCTTCTTACAGCTGAAGGTGACTCCAGTCTGTGTGGGGCTAAAGGCATTACTGCAGCCTGCCCTGCAGCTCCAAGGCCCCCCACCTACCCAGCAGCCACTCCTGAGGCAGCCTGTCAGATCCCAAATGCTTCAACCTTTCTGTGGCAGCACCCAAAAAGCTACTACTCCTGAGTTCCCAAGTCTCTTTGCCTTCACCTGAAGGCAGTCTCACACCAGTGCACCTGTCCAAATCTGTAGATGTAGGTTGTCCATGGCTTTCCTCCAATGCACGTGGTTCCTGTACCAACTCTTAGAAC
The DNA here is from genome assembly GCA_034509495.1 of Acestrorhynchus altus. Classification (NCBI taxonomy): domain Eukaryota; kingdom Metazoa; phylum Chordata; class Actinopteri; order Characiformes; family Acestrorhynchidae; genus Acestrorhynchus; species Acestrorhynchus altus. The sequence continues at coordinate 3,954,256 of CM067513.1, forward strand.
CCTAGATCCACACTTTGCGGGCAGCGAACTTACTGTTTTCTAGGCTTCATATGCCAAGATCAGAGTAACCCGATGAATGGTGAAAAGTGATGTATTAGTGCCATCTACAGGAAAAGCATCATCTCTGCAGTAGCATTTAAGGTGCAATGGACAATTCCAATAAGACTGGAGTGGAGAACCAAGGGCACAGTTGCCTGCTCCACCATAGCAAGTGCGCCTGGTAATTAACAGGTGAGTTGAATCAGGTGTGCCGGGTTGCAAAAGTACAAAATTGGGCAGGAGTTCCCCACCCCTGAAATGAAGAGATGAAAATAAAAGCCATCCTTGGTTTCATTGCTCAGAATAAGAATATACAGTCATGTGAAACAGTTCAAGGAGACACCCCATGAACACCTTTAACCTTTTTGATATATGGACATTTGATCATTTTTTTTAAATTTTCACCCCCACTAATTAGCCATCCCCCAAGTTGCCTCCCACATTACATGCCCTGCATGGGGAGAGATCGTCCACATATTTCCTCCAAGTCATGTGACAATAGCCTATTGTGACGCTAGAACAGTGGTGGGGAACTCCAGTCCTCGAGTGGCAGATTGCTGCAGATTTGTACTTTTCCCGATCAAGCACACCTGACTCAACTCGCCAGTTAATTGCAGGGAATGAAGTGGGAATGAGCCGAATCTGAGTGGCATGGTGAATTCTTTGTTTTCTCTTCTAGGCAGCCATTAAAATAAGAGATTGTTTGGCACTGACAATTAGCAGAGCTTTGTTCCCCAACTAGTCCAACAGCCACCCAGCACGGACTCCAGTTACAGAGTTGTGTGGGTTTCCATATGCTGTGCACCATGGTGACGGGGATTATGCAAAACTGCAACACTACCCTGCTGAAAACTCCAGCTCAACACCAGGATATACTGGTAGCTGGTGTCAGATGATCTATTTGGATGCAGTTTTTAAGAAGCATGGACCACTGACAACAGAATAATAGAGCAGAAATGAAACCATGCATAATTCTGGGCTCTTATTGGTCAGAGGGTCTTTCTACAGATGTGTTCATGGTATCTTTCTTTCGTGCACTCCTGGAAATACTTGTTCCCTTTTCTGAAGAAGAGTGTAGTAGGTAAAGGTGTGGCCTGGCACTGATGTGTGGGTGATAGCCATCAGGGTTATCTGGTAATCAGATGGTTTGGTAGATGTGTTCCTCATTCCCTTAATGTCTGTGATTCACCATTTCATTCCTTTAACCAGTAGACTCTCTTAGCTCTTTAAATGAGTATAAAAATCCAAGCCACTTTGTCCACAAGTGCCGACGTGGTGCCATCTATCTACCATGGTTCTCAAAGCAATATTTTCCCATAAATTAACCAATGAACCAATTATATTCCCGTAAAGAATATAATGGATTGATGGCTTTTAATAACCTGAGTCGGCTATGTAAGTATGAATAGCCTTTTTAAAGTTCAGAGAACCTCTGCATGTTCATAAAGTTCTAAACCAAGTGAATGTTTTCTTAGAACCGTACATTCAAGTTGAGCATGCTTTAACTCTTAAAATCCAAGATCTTTGTGGGCAGTTACTGGCCATTTTCTAGGCTTCATATCTCAGGATCAGATTAACCTACGGACATGATACACGTATCATAACAAATTACAACACTTACCATATCTATGGTATCAGTGAATTATCGGTGAATAATCCAGTTCAGGAAACAGCAAAAATTCACTTGTTTCCAACTGAATTAAATCCCGGTTTGAATGCAAACAGAGCTTCCAGTGCTTGTTTACTGCTCTGTCCATGTGTACAAGCTCAACCTGCATAGAGTCACTGACTGATCAGTGAGGGGGCGGGGCTAATGACCCAGATATTGGGTTACAGAGGAAAACAAGCAGGGAGGTGCTGATACAAACAGAAAAAAAAAAAAATTATAGAGGACATTCAGGTTATTGTTTTTTTCCTATTTGCATCACTGTCAAGTATTTTGAAGAGCTTAACTCTCCTTATCAATCATTACAAACAACTCAAAAGCACTGTGGAAGATCATTTTTTAAATTATTTTTAGCAAAAGATAAATAAATAAATGTATGCACAAGAACAATTTGATCAAACATGGTCAAATTCATACAAATATCTAAGTTCTTTTCATTTTTACATCTCAATTAAAGATAAATTTGAGCAGTCTAGCATCTCCTGAAAATAACATCTGGTTTCACAGATGTTTTGGTGAGTAAAAGCATGTCAAACTATGAAAACATTTCACAAAATTGTCCACAAAAGACTAAAAGTGTGTGAATTGCTGTGATCGTCAGAGAGGATGAGTAAGCTCTGTGAATTGCCTTTGTTTTTGAAATGTTACTTTGAAAAGCAAAGGCCAACCTTTTTTCAGAGAATGAGTCTTTGTCTGAGTTCCAGTGTAGAGTAAGAGTTATGTTATGCGTAATGAAAGTGAATATTTTTCAGAAGCAATGAGGAAATGAAGTTAATCAGGAACTAAACAATGAATTTAAACAAAGCAACGAAACTCATTCCTTGCCACACACTGGCAGCTCCAGCCGCCACACAGGGTGTGCATGAAAATCATAATTATATAACAGAACATCTTCCCACGGTCAAGTGCTACAGTGACCGTAAAGCACTGTGTGAAGAGCATCCATATAATCCATATTAAAGCCATATACAGGGGTTGGACAATGAAACAGAAACACCTGGTTTTAGATCACAATAATTGATTAGTATGGTGTTCTAGGGCCTCCTTTTGCAGCCAATACAGCGTCAATTTGTCTTGGAATGATATTTTTTGGATACAGTCCGGGTTAACACCCCAACATCCCTTTCAGACAGCTTCCTCTTGCGTCCACAGTTAATCCTGTTGGATGTGGTTGGTCCTTCTTGGTGATGCTGACATTACCCTGGATACCGTGGCTCTTGATACATCACAAAGACTTGCTGTCTTGGTCACAGATGCACCAGCAAGACGTGCACCAACAATTTGTCCTCTTTTGAACTCTGGTTTGTCCCCCATAATGTTGTGTTCATTGCAATATTTTGAGAAAAACTGTGCTCTTACCTGCTAATTGAACATTCACACTCTGCTCTTACTGCTGCAACATGCAATTAATGAAGATTGGCCACCAGGCTGCTCCAATTTATCCATGAAACCTCCCACAATAAAATGACAGGCGTTTCAGTTTCATTGTCCAACCCCTGTATGTTTCCTATTACTGCATAAAAAATTACAATGTTGTTAAGTTATTTTTTTATATATATTTTTGTGTTTTTTGGCTTATAAGTACTATATACACTTTGCATCTCAGACTTATTTGCAATGATTAGATTGACAAGGATATTTACAGTAATGTGTGTGTGTGTGTGTGTGTGTGTGTGTGTGTAAACAAGGCAAACAGCCCCTCCCATCTTACTTTATTGTGTAACCAATTATTTGGATCAATGACCTCATTAGCCACACCTCCTCTCCGTGAACAATCATGTCTGCATGCAGGTTGAGCATGTGCATGTGAACAGATAGGCAGGGTAAGTCATATTTGGAGTATGATATGTGTATCATGTCTGTAGGTTACTCTGATCCTGAGATCTGAGGCCTTAAAAATGACATGTAACTGATCACAAAGTGCGGATCACTGGTTCTACAATTATTTTTGTAGATGGTGCTACATGTTTCTATATGGCACCAGAGTTTCCACTGTTGTCTTCATTCAGAGGTTTTCTTTTAGTATTATTTAGAATTATATACATATATTCTTTACCTGTTTGCTTAGTATATGATCAAATGAGATGGAAGTAGAGACCTTCTCTCACTTCGTCCAGCATAATATGAGGTTTTCTTATAATGTGCTGTTATTTTAATATATTTTGGTGAACAGAATTGTCAGATATAGTTATATATTAACATCCATTTTATTTACCAACATAAAAAGACAAACATAACATGAAATAGTAAAATGGAAAAGTCATTGTGATTACATTTGGAAGTTTGATAAAGTTCACCACCCTCTGTTTGATGCTCCCACCCTCACAAAGTGCCAAAAAAAAAGTGCACAGAAAAATTTAAGTGCAAAACAAACACCTCAATGACAACAAGTGGGAAGAGGTAGTGCCAGTAAAGAAGCTTTCCCACTGTTAGTCATTCTCCCCTTCCCAGTGGAAAAATGTCCTTAATCCCATCTAGGCCTGTTAATCCATAATCCTGCACCGTCTTCGGGTCTGTCATTCGCGCTGTAAAGCCTGACCAACAATGCACAGGTCGGGATGCGAGACAGAGCGGCCTGCTCCTCTGAGTTCTGCCTGCTCGCTCCACGTCTCCACCTCTCCGATTGGACCATCCTCCAACCTATAGCATTGAAACAAGAAGGATATTAGCATAAAATACGATTAGACAACTGGGTCAAGAAGGTCTGAGGTGCAACACTGAGTCACTGAGATCTCAGCTATAAGGGACTGCAATTACATAAAGTGCACGATACAATTACAGGTGATTGAAAACTATGATTTTCATATTCTGCACTGCATCATTGTCACTTAGAAACTTTTGATTTCTATTTTTGCAGATTTTCAGTTTTTGATGCAATTTGATAAGAAGATTAAAACAATAATTATTAAATATAATACAATCTTTATTATATACAAATGTTTATATTTTTAAATGAATACCCTTCATAATGATTTAAATCACAAAAAAAGTTATTTAAATAACAAAAAATGAAAAGAAAACTGAAAGTTAAAATGTTTTTTTATGTTTTATTTTTATTTTTATTTTTTTTTGTTTTTCGCTCCAACTCATTGCCTCAAACAAAACAATTAACATGAGTTTAGAGTGGTTAATGAATTTAAAATAAAATATTGTAAGTATAGAAAGTTTAAATTTAACCTAAACTCTCAACTGAAGGTGAATACTTGAAGGTGAAATGTTGACACTCAAGTAATTCATCAAAACCTGAAATGAAATTATCTAATAGCTTGAGATTCTGGATTTCTGTTTTCAGCAGCTTTAGGCCTTTCTGAATGACGTTATCTGAGATGCACTGGCAGATACGCTTTTCTGGTAAGAAGTATGCTTATCTATTAGAATTAATTTTCCACATAACTCACATTGCTGTCTTTGTTTTGAACAGCATTTAAAATGCTGGTCTTAACTGTCATTGGATAAACGAGTTTGTCTGCATACCTGAACCGTCAGAGCGTATTGTCCTCTGAATTGCAAAGGAAACTGTCAGAAAACCCCTAACCTGTTGTTTGTGTTTACTACTGTGACTCTGATATTACATAAACACTTTCCTCGTCTCCTCTGTATTGAACCACTGATCATCCCATCTCATCATTTTTTTTTTCTGCAGTTGTTTGTTTAGTTGCAGTTAGTATATTTGTTTGTTTGTTTGTTTGTTTTAATAAAAGTCTCATTTAGAGTGCATTTAGAATATTCTTATTAGAAGATCCATTTTGTATGCAGGAGATTATTTGGGTGGTCTGAGGGTGGACCAGCAGTTGTAAACTGTCAGCAGGTTGCTGACCTTATCAAGCCAGTGGACAGATATAAGCCTGCTGCCTGAATAGCTTTGTTTACATGTCAGTGATTGAATTAAGCTGTATAAATATGTGATATATGTGTGACGGGGCTATTTGAATGTAGTTTGAGGGGGTTCAGGAGGAAGTACTGATGGTTCCGGGGGTTTAAGGGGCCATTGCACAAGGATTATTAGACTAAAAATAGCTGTGGGGTGTGTGAAAGTACCACCTCCTTCTACCACCTCCTCTACATCTATGAAGATATTCATAGCATAATTATCCAAAATGCAATGCCATCAGCAGCAGCCTGAAATGACTGCCACCTTAAAAATACAAGGTGGTCATTTTTGTCCTGTGAGTTTTTAACGGTCAGATTTATTTATGGTGGTGTTGTGCACAATGTAACATTAAATGCTGTTACAGAACATTCAATGTTACTTTTACTGAGTTCCCTTAGGACATTTACAACATAGATGTTTACTGGTATATCTTAAATGCTTTCACCTTCACAGAAAACAACTTTAAAAATCCACCACAGGGCAAAACTGAATACCAGTCATTGCTGTGAGACAGAATGGAAATTGGCCAACAAAGTGGAATTTCAATGAGAGTGACTTTACCTGTTGGAAGAAGCTAGATAGCATTTGTGATACATGAACCCATTTGCATTAATTGCAATCATAAAATTTAATATCAATTTATTCCTCCTTAAACATCTAGGCTGTATTTAAGTCCATCTTTATATTATATTTACATGATAAAATATACAATAAACTCACCCCTGGGTACTAATTGCTGGCTCACTTCCACACATCTGTGCAACAGATACAACTGGTGCTCTCGGAACACTGAGACTTGGTCTCCTGTCAGACTGGCTACGCCGAATAAAAGGCTGGGGCCCTCGAACAGATGTAGGGAGCCTGCCACGCTCACCCCAAGGCCGAGGGAGAATGCTGCTGCCAGTGGAAGTCCATGCCTGTGGCGGCTTAGGCACAGGAAAAGGTTGTGCTTCAAACAAAGATGGTGAGGCTGGACAAAATACTGAACGAGCATTGCTAAACACTCTTGAGTCCTCTTTACTGTTCTCACGAGACCAGCGTTGCACCTTTGGTGAGGCAGGGGGAGATGGTGCCTTAAAAGGGAAGGTGACTGCAGACATCGAACTTGTGCAACTTGGGGTGACTTCTTGCCGTATGTTAGGAGTAGCAGGAAGTGTTCGTTGACCAGCTGGTGGAGGAGTAGGAAGTTTGCGGAAGACTTGTGGACTTGAGCTGGTGGACTGCTTTTTAAAGACAGGGGGACTAGGCAGTCTTCGATGTGAAACAGGTGTGGAAGGTAACATGCGGGTTCTGGACACTGGTGGAGTGGCAGGTGTTTGAGATCCAGCCACTGGAGTGGAAGGCACTGTTTCAGGGGTGCTTTTCTCATCCTGTCTTCTTTCTGTATTGCGTTGAGTAAGACCAGTTTTGATGCTGCCATTTTCACACACAGGCCTCTCCGTTGGAGACTCAGTAGAGTGACGCAAATGGATTATTTTACGTGCCTGTTTATAAAGGGAGGCAGCTTCCTCATTTTCCAGATCTGCCTCCGGTTTGGGATCAAGTTGAGTGTTTTTAACCACTACACTGTGGTCCTGTGGAACAATACGTGCAGGTGACATACTATGTGAACTCCTTCGTACATGTCCCTTGCTGGGTAGTACGGTTACAGTCTGCATTGTGGCTCGAAGCCTTTGAGAAATGCTACTCTTCTTTGGAATGGTTGAACGCCCCCTTCTGATTGTATTTTCATCCATCTTATTAACATCGACATTTTCAAAAGAATTATCCATGAGCACCTCTGGAGCAGGTGGTGGCAGGTTGTCCAAGTCAAGATCATCTGTCCTCTCACAGGTTCTTGATTCCTCTCGGTTTATGTTGTCATTGCATGCACTGCCTAAACCTGGAAGGATGGGGACCCCACACTTCCTGACTCCTTTAAGAGGTCCAAGCACCTTTGTACTTTCATGCATGTGTTTACACTCCTCCATTCCTTGACTGAAGGTGTCAATCAGTTTTTTGACAGAATTCCCTCCCATTCCTAGAGTTTTTGGGGATGTTGGTGGGCTTGGAGGAGGTGTTGGCTTCAGGGGTCCCTTTACAATTTTATTCTTTTTCTTCTTTTCATCCTCCTTTTCTTTCCCATCCTCTTGTTTTCCTGTATTTGCACCGACAACCTTTTTCTGAATGTTTGAAGAAGAAAGGTTCTTATGCAAAGGATGCAATTTCCCAGGTATTTTAAGTGAACCAGAGTGTGTTTCCTGTTCTAGTATCTGCTTCGGAAAATCTTTCTTAATGTTTCCTTCAAACCTGACCTTTCTCATTTGCTCCAACCTCTGACTCAGTTCTTTTTGTGTCCTTTCCAGTTCAAGTAGTGTAGGGTCCTCAGCTTTATTACGAAGAGACTCGGCTGATCTTGAACGACTTTGTTTAGCAACTGTGCCTTTCTTCTTGGGTGCTTGAGAAGATGCAGTCTGTGGTCTTTTGGGACTCTTTTCCCCCTCTTCAGTCCACTGCTGGTCAGTGATCTTTGGGCTTCTAATCTTTGCCTTCATTCCATAACGCTGAGATGGAACAAAATTAATCCGGCCACTAATAGCATCTTTCATCTTTAATGTCATTTCTACATTTTGTGGATTCTCTATTCGCTTTGAAGGCAGACGCCGTGGTTGGTGGCCAGAATCAGGAGGAGAAGAACTTGACCTCTTCCCGATTTTACCATCACAGTGTTCTTCCTCACTGGCCTCTTCATTCCTGTCTTCATCATCATCTTCATCACCATCATCCAAGGATGTAGAACCAAGCAATGATTCTGTGTCTCTGGACCCTTTACCTGTAAGGGTACAAGTTGAGTCTATGGAATTAAGAGAGCTGCTTTTGCTCATTCTTTTGGTAAGCAGCCGTTTAGAGGAGCCCTGGTGGACCGGTGTTGAGCTTCCAGGACTGCAAAGAATTGTGCGATTGGACCCAGTTGACTCACAGCTTTCTCTACGGCGCCGTTGCCTG
>CM067513.1:3967816-4211516 GCA_034509495.1 Acestrorhynchus altus
CTGGGGTCACTAAGGTTAAAGTAATGGGAATCCTGTGATCTTTGTTTCATTGCTATTCCTGCCTTGTGGTGTTATTAATATCTCTTTACTGTTCTTTTGGGCATAAAGGCGTTTTATTTATTTATTTGTTTGTTTGTTTGTTTGTTTGTTTGTAGATTTATTTCGCATGTCTTTTCAGTTGCTTTTAAAATGGTTTTAGTCCATTCATTATTGAATGTAAGTTAATTATTTTAGTTCTTGTGCCAATATTTAATATATCCACTGACATTTATTTATATATATATATATATATATATATATATATATATATATATATATATAGTTTGCAAGACAATACAGAGCATTTTGCTTAACTAAATGATTGTCAGGCAAGTGGGTCATCCTGCATGTGGGTGAAAGGCAGGGTATTGAGGATGAGCAAGAAGGTATTAATGTAATCTCTTTCCCTCTCACCATTTGCACCACAGCCACTGGCTGAAAGCAAATACAGATACTGGGGCTGTTGGTTTATAAATGTACCGACCTCGACCAGTTTGGAATAAATCAGTGGTACATAAAATGAATCCATGGAGAGACTGAAGATTTCTGAATATAAACTGTCTTTATTGAGGACTATATACATGTGAATATACATAGAATATACACATAGCAATACTAATGTATCTTTTCTTGTTCATAATTTAATTTTCTTAAATTTATATCTTTGGTTCATTACATTAAAGGGATATTTTTCAAACTTTTTGATATTTTGTTTTAATTTTCATACCGATTTGTAGTCAAACCTGATTTTCTGAGATGCATACTGTAACATAAACATCAAGGCTGATTGCATTGAGTCAGCTGGCCAAAGTCCAAAGTTAACATTATAAATAAAAAGAAAATAACAATTGAATTATAAACAGTGAATCATATAAAGAAGAGTCAGTGGGTACAAAGCAAAGACATCTGGATGTCCAAAAGCAAACATTTGGATGCTTAAATGGTTTGTTGCTTGTTTAAAGCATCCTTCGCTGCCACAGGAAACCTGCTTTACATGATTTTATATAGCACCAAAAAGGGTTCCACTCTCGTCCTGAGTCAGATGACCTATTTTCAGTAGTGTTTACAACAATTTTGAATGTAGTGATATGATGGGAATTTGGAATAACAAACACAAATTGGAGTTACTTTATTTATCAAACAGGCAAAATATATACATTGTAGTGCAATATCATTAGACTAGCCATCCTGATCAAGAGTAAACAAAAAAAATGAAATATGTCACTTTACGTGAGACAAATATCAAATCGGAACTTTTTCATTAATATTCAATTTTTTGAGACGCACTAGTATATTTGTCTGATTGCACATTTTCCTGTCTTTATTTTCTGATTTTCTGATGTAGACCTAATTGTTCTCAGATGTACACTTGTAGTAATTGTAGAAATTGTATGCTTGATATACATCAAGACATCATGAACATTTTAGTCAATCATTCTGTACAAAACACAGTAATGGTGTTTTTAGAGCTTTACAGACTGGCATTGGAATAGGAATAAACAGGTTCTTTCACCTTAAGTCAATAACGTCACATCCACCAGATCTCCAGATTTCAGTACACATAGGATTAAAACGTTCCCCACAGATTTTGACTTTTGCACAATGTGCACGGATGTATTTTGTTTATGCATTAGGATTCACATTTAGCTCCTTTCCAGAAACCTGCCTCCAGTGTACACAACGAACAGTGTCGGCACAGCACGCCGCAGCGTTCCAATCACCGTAATGAAGTGGACTACACAGGGAATTCTGACACTGTATGTGACATTTCAATCCATAGGGATCTTTCAGATTGGAGGGAACTTCGAAATGTGTAGGGAGTAGGGAGAACTGGTTTATTACCAACATTCACCCAATCAATGGTAAAATGCAAGGCGCTGTTGTTTATGTAATGACATTGAAGGGCATTCTGAATTCAACTGAAATTCCCTTAGTCCCTTAGAAGGGGATATAATGGCAGTGCTTAGGGACTGTGTTCTTCAATGGTCAGCGTGAGTCGTGTTGGCACGAGTAGATCAGACACAGCAGTGCTTCTGGAGTGTTTAAACCCTTCAGTGTCACTGCTACCAACCAGGAATATCCAGCCAATAGTGTCCTGTGGGCAGCGTCCATATATACTCACATAACTTTACAAAACTTTAGATGCCATCAAATTGATCTTCTCTGCCACCTTCTACGCATGGTGGGCTGATTTATACCAGAATTCTCAACATCTAAAATGTTCACAAACCATTCTTTGCTGGAGATGCCAGTATCAGTTGAGCTCATGGTGGTCTGTGACCATGTTTTTGAGCTTAGGGATTCGGTTCTAGGTGTTTTGGAGATCCCTGAGTCGAATGAAGCTCTGTTATTACACGCTTGTGCCATGTATGCTTCCGTAGTAATCTCCTCCTTCTTTTTGCAGAGGGCCATGTACCACTTAGGCGTAAAGTGGCAGAATATAATGCCATACGTGGAAACCAAAATCGCTGCAGCCTGAATTAAGTAGCGCTGTGGGATGTTAGCAGCATATATGGGAGTGAAGCAAACCCATACAAACAGGTATATCAGCATGCTGAGGATGATGTGTCCTGTCTCGTTAAAGCGGTGAGGAACCTTCCTCCCTTTGAAAGCCAGGGCAAAGCAGATGAGTGCAAGTAGTGCAATGTAACAAAGCATGAAGGAAAAGCCTATGGCAGAGCCTTCATTGCACTGAAGCATGATGTTCATGGTCTGGTTATTTGTGTCACGTGTAACATCAGGAGAATCGTAGATTAGTGTGAAGATGCAGATAACCACTTGGACGGAAGTGCCGCAGATGATTATTACAGGAGGCTGGTAAAACCTCTTGACACTGTGCTGACGGTGATGTGGACAGAAAGCAACAAAGGTCCGCAGGGCTTTTACCAGGATGCATGACACGGTCAGTGCGAAGCCCAGGGCGTACAGGACCTGCCGTGCCCTACATATATGGTAGTTAGGATTGCCGATGAAGAGTATGACACTGGTGTAACTTAGAGCTAAGCCTAACATAATCAGAAGAAAGATATAGCCACCAGCTTGCTTAATGACAGGACTCTCACGGTAGAGAAAATAGACAACCAGGTTGATAAACAAAAAGAGAAAGCCAAGTAGAGTAAACGTTAGCAGAACGATGGCCTCGGGCCCAGTCCATGTCCAGTAGACTTCTGTCTTTGTACGGCAGTATGTCCATCCTTTTAGAGACCAGGTCCCATTTCCACATGGAAGACAGGTTGGAGCATCTGTAATACGGACAGAAGTGTAGTAACAGAGGATCAGCTATGCCAACATATACATAAAGGTATATACTGTCTGATAAATGGTCCTGACAAAGCCATGCAGGCTGATCAGGATCACTTTGTTGTTCTGTATTTACAGACTGTAGTTCATTTGTTTACCTCCTTTTACCGTGATCTTCCATGGTCAGGACCTGCAGGACCACCACAGAGCAGCTATTATGTGAGTGCTGGGTTATTCTCAGCACTGCAGTGACACTGACATGGTAGTGGTGTGTAAGTGTGTGGACACAGACACAGCACAGCTGATGGAGTGTTTAAACCCCTCAGAATCACTGCAAACCGTGAACATCAACCACAAATATTCAGCCAACAGCATCTTGAGGGAAGTGTCCTGTGTGCACCGATGAAGGACTGGAAGATGACTAACACACCCTGTGCAGAAACAGGTGAGCTTTATGCCTAACAGAGTGGACGATGAGTGGACACAAGGTTTAAAAACTCTAGCAGTGCTGCCATGTCTGTACAATGTGGTGGTGCTGTGGGGTCCTGAACATTGAAGAAGAGGGTGAAAGGAGGGTAATAAAGTATGAAGCAAAACATATCAGATAAAATCCAGCACTCTTTATTGGATTTATATAAAAAAGATTTCTTTCTTTACTCTGAAAATCGAGAGTTTGTTTGAAATCAGACTATGCTGTTTCCATGGCCACTTGAATAATCGGATTAAGGTCTGATTACTGAGTGCATATAAAGCACTCATTGATACACTTCTGTTTGTAAAATGTTTACTAGTGTCAGGACTACACCCACTTCTACTTCCCAAGCCTACCTTTCCCACTGATCGGACTCACCAAAGTTCTGATAGCTGGCCCTGCCTACTTACCATACTTGGGGGCAATCAAGCTGGACTTTAAAACCTCCCCACAGTGTCTCTGGTGTATTAGTACCTAGTTTCTAAGCATTGCCAATGTTTTTTGACTGTCTTTTTTTCTTTGCACACACAAAAAATAGGGGTCTTCAAGGGGTCTTTAATAAAGAAAACAATTCCATATAGAACCATGAATACTATGAAGATTGCATGATTAAAGGCTTCTTTTAATCATGAAAGAGACCCTCCATAAAGACCCTTTTTTGAAAATGGTTCTTCTATTGTTACCATGAAGCTTGTTACAGTAGAAGAAACCTTGTTAAAACCTAAATGTAAACATGCATATAGACCAACTATGATGCAATGTGAAACATACATACACACTAAGTTGGCAGTGAGCACACGTGCCCCGAGCATTGGGCAGCACCATCCACAGCGTCCCCAGGTATCAGCTGGGGAAGTTAAGTGGCTTGACCAAGTGCTTCAGTCATGTCCTGCTGGTTCAGAGAATCAACCTTCTAGTCATAAGACTGGTTCCCTAACCACCATGCCACAGCTGCTCACAGGCGGTGAGAATGACCCACCACTCACATAATACTTCACTTGAATAACCAGCATTTGTTAATCTGTCAAGAAGTTACATGTGTAATCTGAAAATGTCATACTCACTAGTGCTATTGGAGTAGGTGCCCTCTAAACATAGTGTGCAGTTATAGCAGCAGGATTTTTTAGAGAGTTGTTTTGCGCTGCCAGGCTGACAGTCTACAGAGCAAACGTAAACCGGTCTCTGAAAATAAAACACAATACATGTTATTTTAGATTGCAAGATTGTCCAAGATCACACTTGTATGTTACACATTTCAACTTAAAAAAAAAAAGTCAAAAAGACACTCACCGTATTATTCGGAGTATCCCACTGTAAAGTTATGTGTGTATCATTTATTATTTGCTCATTTTTTTGAGAGTAATTTCCAAAAACAACAAACTGTCTCAGTCCAGTTGACATGTTTCGCTTCCAATAAATGATATCATAGCCACTTTCAACACTGCCCGATATATTAAAGTGGAAAGTCTTATTATCCACAGTAAAATTTGTATTTTTCAGTGCCTCGAGGAGCTGGAAAAAATAATAAAAACATAGTATATGAAGTAATCCACCTCATTGTGCTTTAAAATATTATGACAGTGATTGTGCATCGTTGTAGTCGTATACACTAGTCATAAGATTCACACAAGACCACATAAGCTTACCTTCCATGGCGGGATGTCCAAGTCCCCTGTACAAGCTGTTTCATTGCAGTCCAAAAGCTCCTTCAAGGCATAAGCAATGGCCCACACAGCCATCCTCTCTCCATAAGCTACGCGAATATCCACTGCTGTTGTTAAGTTGTTCTTGCCATTTACCAACTGCAGGTAATATTCTATGAATTTGTTTTCAGCTCCAGGTGGAATGGGCAGCTCTTGCAAATAATTTTCAAAGCCAGGGTTTGGGCCTGTAATGAAACTAAAACCAAATATATTGCCTATTTGGTTGATACCATCCATCTGAGAAATTTCCTGTGATAATGACCAGGAATCAGTACCTATCCACGTGCGAGATATGTTCCTGTTAATCATTTCCTTGAAAAGCTTTGTCACCAGCTCTTGCTTTAAGATCAGTAGCACAACCTTAGCTGTTGAGTTACTGATGGTGTCTGCCAGATCCTTGATCTTGGTGTCAATGTCCGAGGAATCCAGGTTCTGCGGCAACATTACTCCAAAATCAGAGCATATGTTTTCATTGTCAGCGTCATTCATGAAGCTGTGGAAAGCGTCTTGTCCGTAATCATCATCTCCATACACCACACCAACCCAGTTCCATTTGAAGTAAGATATGAGTTTGGCCAACGCTTTTGTCTGATAGCTATCACTGGGTATAGTTCGAAGGAAGGCAGGGTAGCGAAGTCTGTCACTCAAGCTATCCGCTGATGCTGAGGTGCTTATCTGTTTAGATACAAGCATGAACTCAACTTATTAGGAATTCTTGCAGAAAAACTTTGGTACAGTGCCATGCCAGGCCGAATCCGACTCATGTCATCTTAAATGGCATTCAAACAGTGCAGGAAAAATCATACACCTTACCTCCGGCACCATGTGCAGTGTCAGAACCCGAGCCACAATGAGAGACACCTCTGAATAGCGTGCTCCAATTATGGCTTTTACTTTGGGGTTTTGGCCAAGTTTGCACTGATCAAGCAATGTATTGTTCAATTCCAGCAGGTACTCAGTGCTTTGAATGGCTTTTGAGCCATCACTGCAGGTATCATTGATGTAATAGCCCAGCCGCACCCCTGGCAGGAAGGTGGAGTTATTGATTGTGTCAATGGTGTAAATAATAGCCAGCATCCGTACAAATGCTTGCAGACTGAATCTGGAAAGAGAACAGGGTTTGTTTATATACAGTATTTTGTAAAACTGATGACCATAGAAATGGTCCAACCCACAGTCCTCCAAAGCAGAATCCCATGCAATAGTCTATTCATGTTTGAGTAACACTGAGACGAATAACTAATCAGCACAGTGATTTATCAGTCTACTCATGCTTTAGCAGAGCTCAGGAATACTAAGACAATTACTGATCAGGACAGTGGTTTATCAGTCTATACAATCAAATTATAGAGAAGTTGGTTAAAAGAACCAAGTTAGAAGTATTCTCTAACACTGTAGGAATAGTTTCAGTTCCACAAGAGAGAGAGAGCATGGGCAATTTTGCTCTCTCTTAGCATGACTCGGGAATGTAGGGAAGTGACGAATCAATTGGAAAGAGTTATGGGTATTGGATGAGCCATGCCAACTTCCTTTTGAGAACTACTCTAATATCCTGCCAACACTACAAAACCTTGGGCAGTGGGTAGGTGAAGTTCCAGACTGTAAATTGTGTGCTGGGATTGGGGCATTTAAACACCGTTTTAGCATGTAAAGTTAGTTTGTTGCAAGGTTTGTTTACAACATGCCCATTGTTAGTGGCAGCAGGGTAATTACATTTGTGCTTGAGGGGCAGTGACGTGGAGAGCGAGCGGAGGGTGTGAATATTGGTAAATGGAGGGATGCACGGGACTGAAAGTTGTTGGCAGATGTAGGTGTTAAACTACATGTTCCACATTCTATTGCAGTATTAACTTCACGGAAGGATGATATTGTGAAATACTCTGAGAGCAAACAAATGGTTTATGTTATGGGGCTGATGAGGTTGAGCTAGTTCACAGAAGGAAAAGTCTGAGGTGAGAGAGCGTGGGTGGAAGGACCAGTAGAGATAGGGGCTTGTGGTTCTGTAGGGACATCTGCTATGGCATTACTGGTTGGAGTCTGGTTCAGATGTTGTGTGCTGAGGACAGGCATGTGCGTCATGTCTGTTGTTTACTCTGGTCCTGAGTTATGAGACACATAAATGCCCACAAACTGTGGATCTCGGGTTTGATGAGTTAAGGACAGATAGCTGATGAGATCATAAACAGCCACAGCAACCATAAAGGTTAATAATCTTTCTTCATGTGGTGTTGGTTTATAGAAGTGTTGCTGATTGGATCATAAATGGCCACAGGAACTTTAGATGAGTATATATATATATATATATATATATATATATATATATATATAATATCCTGTATTCTACCTCCATATATATATATATAAAATCCTAGTTTTGGGAAGAATTTGCCATCTCCCTGTACTATTTCAATTGTCATTATTAAAGGTTGAGAAAACCAGTACAAATTCTCTTTAATGGGTTATAATAACATCTTTTTCCACTGGTTTGCTTTGAAAATTTTTACTGTAAAGTTGCTTTTATGGAGATATAATTTTTTTGTGACCATGCCGCTAATAATAATAATTATAATAATATCATAGTCTAGCCACACAGGAAAAGTATTGTAACAGCTGAATTTATTCTATGTACTGGACACGCAAGTTAAACAAACTCACCCTGTGCAGTTGTATTTATCTGGTTGTTCTTGATGACTCTGAGTGTCCACTGCAGTATAGCAGGAGCTGAGAACTCCTATCTGGAAATCTCCATGCAACACGGCCCAACATTTGTCCTCATTGTCATCACAGCCTGTCCCAAAATCAACCCACAGTACAGTCCCCGTGATCAGAATATACATCCACAGCAACATGTTGCCCCGACAAGACTGAGCATCACATTCACCAGCACAGGACAGGAATGAGTCTGTGAAGGAATTCAGTGGTTCTACTGGTTTTTATTTGAGACACCAGAAAGAGAAAAAAAGAAAAACATGCTACACAATACTTTCAGCTGTAACAATGGGTGTGTGTAAATCAGAGCACGCGATTTCATAATTTTAATAAGACTTCCTCCACTGAGCCGAGGCTTCGAGAAGTGGAGGAGATAATTCCAAATATACCTTTCAACTGAAATGTTTTTGTGAGCGAGAGAGAGAGAGAGAGAGAGGTGTTGATGACAGACTGACTGTTAAAAGCACTACACTGGTAATTAAAAATGAGCAAAAGGATCTTTAAGGACAGTTTTGTAATTCACGTGATTCTACAGCTTCTCAAACAGTTTTTAATTAATTATAATTCATTTGGCCATGTTTTTTTTATATTATTTATTGTGGGTTTATTTATTTATTTATTATTATTATTTATTTTTTTTATTCATATTGTCAAAAAACATTTTACATCTTAGAAATCCTGTTGGGAATTAATTGTCCAGAGTCCACAGCTGGAAATGCAAGAATTTTGATGAATTATTCGTAATGATTTTAGATGTTTACTAAGCTGAATTACTCACACACAATGATACATCCACAGTGGTATGACAGGGTCTTAGTTTGGTGTGTTGTGATATGTGTATTATGTCTGTAGTTTACTCTGATCTTGAGTTATGAGGCTTAGAGGACGGCACATAACTGCCCAGAAAATGTGGCCCTCGAGTTAAGAAGAAAGTCTTACTTACACTTGAAATGAAATGGAGAGAAAGGAGAGGAAATTTAAAAAATTCACATTTTCATATTTCAATAGTTTTTTTTGTTTTGTTTTTTTTATAAAATTTTAAGAAAAACTGCACATTATGTCAAAAAAGATATAAAAATATATGGTAGCTGTCTAAAAGTCCATTTTTCACTTAATGGTAAACACAATGAAAATAATACAACATTAACTTAACCTGAGATCTACACTTTGCAGGCAGTTACATGTCGGTATTCTAAGCTTCAAATCTCAGGATCAGAGTAACCTTCAGACACGATACATATATCATAAACTACAAGACAAGACCATGGTGGTCTCATCATAGGATGATTAATTATCAGTGAGTAATTCAGCTCAGAAAACAGCTATAATTCACTCGTTTCCAACTGAATTAAATCCCAGTTTAAATCCCAAAGGAGCTTCTAGTGCATGTTTACTGCTCTGTACACGTGTACATGCTCAATCTGCACACAGACTCTGACTGACCCAGATATTAGGTTAAAGTGGAGAACTTCAGAATAAAAGTCCTATGAAGGGATAATACTGACAAAAAATAAAATACTAAAAGATTCAGATTAATTATTTGTCAAATAACACTGTCAAATAACCTTGTCAGTTTAATTATTATGAATGTGTCATTAAAATTCTTGCATTTTCAGCTCAAAAACACTCTGGGATCAATTTACAACAGGATATAAAGTGTTTTCAGTCCTTAAAAGCAAAAACAAAACAAAAATTGGAGGTGCACATAATTGTTTGATTACAACGTGGTCAAATTCATATAAATACCTACATTTGGTTCATTTTTACATCTCAAATGAAGACAGATTGGGGTAACCTGATCAACAACAATATCTGGTATGGTGATGGCAATGGTCAAAACTCGAGCTGCACCAAGAGCCCTTTGAGCTTCAAGTACAGCTTGGCTTGACCCACCGTCCTTCAAAACACAAGGACAACATGCATCCAGACTCTTCTCTGTTCTGGTACCAAAATGGTGGAACGAACTTCCCCTGGGAGTCTGAACAGCTGAGTCCCTCACTGTCTTCAAACACAGACTGAAGAATCATCTGTTTCAGGAGTATTTAACTCCATAAAGACATTTGTTTCAACAGGACCTAAGTGTGAGGAATCTCTAGATTCCAGGTATGTGTGACTGTCTCCTATAAATACTTTTCTAATTTTTTGGACAAATAAAAGTACATGAAACTATGAAAACACCGTACAAATCTGGCCTAGAGTTCTAAAGGTTAAAAAGAGGTGAGTTTGCCTGGAAAACAAGATGACTGCAGTTGTTTTTAAGACATCAGAGAAATACTGAAAAATCCCTTTTAAAAGAATTGCAAAGAGCAGGAATGCTGCTGAGGGAGTTGGGGTGGATTCTTCTCAAGTCAATGGCCTCATAACAGTGACACACTTTAGTTCCAGTTAATCTGCGCTGATGTGGATTTCTGATCATTCTCAAGTCACTAAGTTAATCTCCTCACATCTTCATCGTCACACATCATCGTCATCTGCTGTAAGACGGACGCAGCAGCTCTGCTGACACAGTACATATCCATGGTGGTACACATAGGGATGAGAGAGAGAGAGAGAGAGAGAGAGAGAGAGAGAGAGAGAGAGAGAGATATCTGTTCTGCAACTGTTCTTCTTTTATATCAGCCAGTCTGTCATGTTCACATGGCCTCCCATAATCAATGTGGGAAATCAAGCTTCTCAAATGCTGGTCCAGAATCAAATTCAGAAGAAAACTGATAATGCTCAGATTCAGAAGAAGGCCTTGTTTAAAGCACATTGAAAATGAATTGTGTTTGCATAATGAACATAAAAGATACTCCTCATCAAAAATAGTTGCACCCTGAAGGATTCAACAGACTGCAATGTTGTTGTGTCAGACTGTCATGGATTCATGTGTTGGAACTGTTTATGTGTTGTTGTATCTCCGAGCCTGTGGGGGGCGCAGGTTTTCACAATGTGCTATGTTAGGCTGAATTGTAAAGGAGGAAGTGAACTGAAGTAGTTTATCTCAGGAGGTAGAGAAAGCATGGTGCATCTCTGCCAATCCAAAGCCATCCGCTCCTTCATATCCCTTTGAGTGGTAATATGATTTCACACTTTTTTTACATTGAGTGCAACAGTACAGTGAAATCATAGCACTCAACAAGGGTCCACGAGCGGCAGTCGACTTGACCATGGAGAAGTCAGACGCTGAAGAGCAAGGCAACGAGGAAAAAGGTCCACTCACTCAGTGGCATCTGCAAAGTCTTCAGGGAAACTTACCATTAGGTCATGGTAGGCAGGATGTTCAAGTTAGTCATCAGCCTCAACTCGAGCTAGTATGGAGGCAGCTCGGGCACAAGCAGAAACGCAAGCATCAAGCATCTCTTGATGTACTCAATCTCCAAAAAGAAGCTGATGCAGCCGTGGCTAAAGCCGAGGTAATGGAGGCAGCAGCAGCTCAATTTGGTGTAGTGGAGCCAAAGGAAGACTTGACATATTTGGCTCGAAAAAAAAAAACCCAGAGGAAAAAGTGAGTGAGTATGTGAATAAACCCAGTTATACTGACCTGGCTCAAGACAATAGAAATACATTTCAACATGATCACAGCAATTATCAAAATGAACAATGTGAACGACCAGTAGTGTACACATCTCGCAGTCCCAAACAAGAACTGATGCAATACCCATTTATGCCACAGTTGGGACTATACTCACACAATAATGCTGAATGTACAACGAGTGCCCTAGCCAGATTTCTAGCCAAGAGCCAGCTAGTAACTGGAGGACTGTCGGAATTTGATGACAAGCCAGAGAGTTACCTTAGCTGGAAAGCCACATTTCAGAGCACCATCAAGGACCTTGGTCTTACAGCCAGTGAAGAAATGGATCTACTCATAAAGTGGTTGGGACCTGAGTCTTCTGAACATGCAAAGAGATTGAAAGCATCCACCTATCGGTTTGGACATGATATGGTCAAAACTAGAAGAATGTTATGGCTCACCAGAAGCAATAGAAAACTCCCTGTTTGCTAGGATACAAAACTTTCCAAAGCTCTCCAGTAAAGAACCACACAAGCTTCGTGATTTGTCAGATCTGCTGTGTGAACTCCAAGCTGCAAAACTAGATGGATATTTAGCAGGGTTAAGTTACCTTGACACAGCCAGGGGAGTAGGCCCAATAGTGGAGAAGCTGCCCTTCCATCTCCAAGAAAAATGGACAATGGTGGGTTCAAAGTTTAAAGACGAACACCATGTTAGCTTCCCACCCTTCTCAGTCTTTGTGGAATTTGTGAAAGGTCAAGCAAAAGCAAGGAATGACCCAAGCTTCGCCACAACTTTCAACACGACTCTCTTGCATGCCAATCACACATACAGTTACAAAAAAGGGAAATCAACAGGTATCTACAACCAAAAGCTATCAGTCACAGTGCACAAGACAGACATAGCATCAGAGGGATGCAGGATCAAAGAAGCAGGTGAAGACATTAAAAGACAGTGTCCTATACATCACAAGCCTCACCCACTTAAAAGATGCAGGGGTTTCAGAACTATGCTGCTTGACGACAGGAACAGACCGCTCAAAGACAATAACATCTGCTATTGCTGCCTTGCTTCCACTAGCCACCAAGCCAAAGACTGTACCGTCAGGATTAAGTGTGAAGAGTGTGACAGTGAGAAACACCTGGCAGCTCTTCACCCTGATGTCCAAGCCTCCCTCATTCCATAGAGAGCATGGAGGTGAGCAAAAAACTGCACAGGACTCAGATGTTACTGCCACATGTACAGAGGTATGTGGAAATTAAATTGCAGGGAAATCCCAAGATCTGCTAGGTGCAAGTCTATCCCAAAGGTCAGCGAGGCAACATCAAAAGAATGTATGCAATAATCGACGACCAAAGCAGCCAGTGTCTTGCAAAGAGAGTTTTTTTGACATATTTGACATACAAAGCCCAACTGAACCATACACACTGAAAACCTGTAGTGGTATAACACAAGTGACTGGTAGAAGAGCATGTGACTACAAAGTTGAGTCATTAGGTGGAAAAATGAGTGCAATGCAATCCCCAACAATAGAGAAGAGATACCCACTGCAGAAGCTGCTTTACACCACCGCCATTTGAAAGCAATAGCTGCTGAAATACCGCCTCTCGACCCAAGTGCAGCTATACTGTTGCTAATAGGACAAACCTTCTGAGAGTTCACAAGGTGAGGGAGCAAATTAACGGCAAACACAACGACCCATTTGCACAGAAGCTTGACCTGGGCTGGGTCATCATCGGGGAGGTGTGTCTTGGCAATGCTCACAAGCCAAGTGAAGTGAACGCTCTGAAAACACATGTATTGGACAATGGCCGCCCAAGCTATCTCGTTCCCTGCAACAGTCGCTTCAGTGTAAAGGAAGACTTTAGTCTGAACCAAGCCAAAACCATTTCCAATAATTTGCTACCTGTTCACCCACACAAAAAGCTCATAGCTGAGAATTTAGAGAAGCTGTGTTTTGTCGCACCAATAAATATAACCAGCTCGCTCATTCTGTTGAAGACATGATCTTCCTGAAGAAGATGGAGAGATTCTTCAAAGACGACACTAACAGCTGGGTTGCACCACTTTCATTTTTGAAACCCCAGATGCAAACTTCCTGACAACCGGTCCTATGCTTACCAGCGGCTCATGTCCCTGCGACGTACGCTCGACAAGAAACCAGAAATGAAAGCACACTTCATTGAATTCATGCAGAAAATGCTCGACAACCAACATGCAGAACTTGCACCACCTTACAACAAAGACAAAGAGAACTGGTATCTCCCGATATTTGGTGTATACCATCCACAAAAGCCAGGAAAGATACGTGTGGTGTTTGATTCAAGTGCGCGGTTTCATGGAGTGTCCCTCAACGACATACTGCTTTTGGGTGTGCTGCTTTGCTTCAGGAAAGAACCTGTCGCCATCACTGCTGACATCAAACAAATGTTCTGATTTGTAGTCCAAGAAGATCACAGAGATTACCTTTGTTTCCTGTGGTACGAAGATAATGACCTCACCAAAGACGTAGTAGACTACCGAAGACGTGAACCCTCATTCGATAACAGTCTGTCCCCAGCAGTGGCGATCTATGGGCTGAGAATGGCAGCAAAGGAAGCAGAAAATGAATACGGAACTGATGCCTGAAACTTCATAGAGAAAGACTTCTATGTGGACAATGCATTAATGTCTTTCTCAACTGAAGCCGAGGCTATTGATGTTTTAAAGAGAGCTCAAAAAAAGCTTGCCCTCTCAAATCTACGTCTCCACAAGATTGTTTCCAACAAAGTGGAAGTTGTGAATGCTTTCCCCCCTGAGGATAGGGCCAAAGATATCAAACTGATGAGCTTCCAGTCCAACGCAGCTTAGGAGTGAGTTGGAACCCCATATCGGACACGTTTACATTCCAAGTTCCACACGAGCAGAAACTCGTTGTGGTGTACTCTCGACAGTAAACAGCTTGTTCGATCCTCTTGGCTTGCTTGCCCCTGTTACCATCAAAGGCAGACTTCTAAGAGAGCTCTCCAACAGCAACCTTGAGTGGGACAGCCCATTGCCACAAGACATGTATGATGATTGGAGAAGATGGCACGATTCACTACAGAGTCTCGCAACCCTAAAACATTCTTCGTACCTATGTCACGTTCTCCATCTCACAAGCCACTTTTATCGAGCTTTGTCTGTTCTCAGATGCTTCAGTGAAAGCCATCGCAGCAGTGGCCTACCTGAAGGTCACACATGAAGATGGGCACAACGAAGTTGGGTTTGTCATGGGTAAGTTCAAACTGGCTCCTGTACCAGAACTCACCATTCCCCGATTAGAGCTTTGTGCAGCAGTGCTTTCTGTGGAGATGTCAGAGGTTCTTAAGGAAGAACTGAAAATAAAGATTGCCAGTACAACATTTTACAGTGACAGTAAAGTGGTGTTGGGATACATTAACAATCAAAACATAAGATTTCACATATATGTAAACAATCATGTACAGAGGATTAAGGTGTATTCCCTGCCAGACCAGTGGAGATATGTACCAACAGAGCACAATCCCGCTGATCATGGGTCCCGGTCTGTTGCAGCAGAGAAACTTGCTAGTACGTCATGGTTGTATGGCCCAGCATTTCTTCTCAACCATGAGAGCATTTCCCTAGAAAAAGGTCCATTTGAACTTGTTGATCCAGAGTTAGATGTTGAAATTCGACAGAATGTGACTGTGCTTGTGACCACAACTGCTAAAGTGTCCTCGGTTCATCCCGTTTTGAAAGGTTTTCAAAATAGACTTCCCTTGTCAAAGCAGTGGCCTACCTCCATCACATCTCTCACAGTTTCAAGTCCAAAGATGGTGGTGGTTGTAGCAGCTGGCACCTTTGTAAGGGGAGTCTCACAGGTGAAGCTTTAACTCATGCAGAGCACACAATCAGGTGTGTCCAGCATGAAGTTTATGCAGAGAAAATTAAGTGTGTCATGGCAAAACGAGACACACCACGCAACAGTTCTCTTCATAAACTTAATCCCATGATTGATCGCGAAAACTTACTGCATGTAAGAGGACGACTTGCAGAGTCCAACTTGCCAAGTCATGAAGCCAACCCTCTTCTGATACCAGGAAAGTATCACATTACTGCACTGTTCATTCGACATCACCATGAAGCCATCTAGCACCAAGGAAGACACTTCACTGAGGGAGCTGTGAGAGCAAGTGGCTTATGGGTAGTTGGTGCTAAGAGATCCATCAGCGGTGTAATACACAAATGTGTCACCTGCAGAAAGCTTAGAGGCAGAAAAGAGCAACAAATTATGGCAGACTTGCCTGCTGAACGCTTACAGAGTAGTCTGCCATTTTCTGTTGTTGATGTATTTGGACCATGGGATGTTGCTACATTCCGCACTAAAGGTGGTCAATCTAACAGCAAGAGATGGGCAGTCTTGTTCACTTGTATGTTTACAAGAGCCATTCATATTGAAGTGATTGAAACTTTGAGCTCATCCAGTTTTATCAACGCTCTTCATAGATGTTTTGCAATCAGAGGCCCCGCTAAGCAGTTAAGATCAGACTGTGGAACCAATTTCGTTGGTGCCTCCAAGGAATTGAAGCTGGATCCTCCCAAGCCTGGTGAGACAAGTGTGGAGGACTACTTACACAAACAGAGGTGTTCCTGGGTATTTAATGCTCTACACTCATCTCACATGGGTGGCACCTGGGAGCGCATGATAGGCATCTCACGACGCTTCCTAGACTCAATGCTCCTACAAGCAGGGAACCCTACTCTAACTCACGAGGTTCTGACAACATTAATGGCCAAGGTCACGGCTATTGTTAACGCAAGGCCCTTGGTACCTGTTTCCTCAGATCCAGAGGCCCCTTTGATCCTGACCCCCTCGACTCTACTTCACCAAGGCTGACATGTATAAACATCAGTGGAAGAGTTCAAGCCCTTGCTGACACATTCTGGGCCAGATGGCAGAACGAATATCTCAACATGCTCCAGAGTCGACAGAAATGGCAGCGCAACAAACCAAACTTGAAGGAAGCAGATGTGATTCTTCTAAAAGACAAGCAACTAAAAAGAAATGAATGGCCCATGGGAGTCATCGTGAAGACCCTTCCAAGCAGAGAGGGAGTTGTCAGGAAAGTGGAAGTGAAGATTACACGTAACAAGATTACCAAGATCTTCTATAGACCTATTTCGGACTGTATTCTTCTTTTGTCTCGAAGAGATTAGTTCAATGTTTAAATAGTTTATAGTGGCATTCTTACAATAATGCCAGGTGGGGAGTGTGTTGGAACTGTTTGTGTTGTTGTCTCTCCGAGCCTGTGGGGGGCACAGGTTTTCACAATGTGCTATGTTAGGCTGAATTGTAAAGGAGGAAGTGAACTGAAGTAGTTTATCTCAGGAGGTAGAGAAAGCATGGTGCATCTCTGCCAATCCAAAGCCATCCGCTCCTTCATATCTCTTTGAGTGGTAATATGATTTCACACTTACATTTTACATTAAATCCTGTTCAACTACAACACGTGCCTGTTCCTTGGAGGAAGTAATGTAAGAGAGTTTAGCTGACTGTGAATCTCAATATAGGACACGGGGTCACATTGAGTGCAACAGTACACTATATATATAATGGATACTAAATAAGTTATAGTAGATATTGAATAATCACAGTGGATACTGAATAATTCATAGTGTATACTGAAATATCCATAGTGGATACTAAATAATTATAGTGTATACTGGGGAAAAATCAGTAGATACTGCAGAATTCATAGTGGATACTGAATAATTCATAGTGGATTCTGAACAATTCATAGTAGATATTAAAGATTTCATAGTAGATACTGAATAAATCATAGTGGATACTGAAGAACTAGAAGTGGATATTGAATAAATCATAGTAGATACTAAATAATTCATAGTGGATGCTAAATAATTCATAATGAGTACTGAATAATCATAGTAGACACTGAATAATTCATATTTAATACTGAATAACTCATAGTGGGGTCTCAATGATTCATAGTGGATGCTGAATAATAATAACTGTGTGTTGTTGTTGTTAGTAAACACTCCAGCCCCTCGTTCCGCTCTGCGTCTTGAACGCGCACCGCGTGACGCGAAACGCGTCATCATGCCGGAAGCGCGCGCTGAGCTTCGTTCTACGTGAGAGTTACAGCTGAGAGCGCGATGACCGTTACACCCCCTCCGCTTCCCCATCTGCCCCCACTGCGCCCGCGCAGAGACCACCGGGTTCCCCTCCGATAGACTGACAGGTAGGTCTGGCGGTGGGGGCAGCAGGGGTCTACATTCGCTCCACTGCCCCCCTGCACTGACACTGCTGCTAAATGACGTCAGTGTGTAATAGACCTGCTTTATTGGCTCACCTGCAGACACCTGGCTGTGTTGGACTTCTGCACATTGAAGGGTCTCCTCACTGACCATAACACTGGTCCACACACCAGTCAGATCTTCTGTCTCTCTGCGGGAAACCGGTCAGATCTTCTGTGTCTGCAGGACAGATCTTCAGATCTTCTGTGTCTGCAGGACACCAGTCAGATCTTCTGTCTCTCTGCAGGACAGATCTTCTTCATGTCTTCTGTCTCTGCAGGACACTGCTCAGATCTGTGTCTGCACGACACTGGTCAGATCTTCTGTCTCTGCAGGACGCCGGTCAGATCTAATGTCTCTGCAGGAACACCGGTCAGATCTTCTGTTTCTGCACACACACAGGTCAGATCTTCTGTCTCTGCAGGAACACCGGTCAGATCTTCTGTCCATGTCGTAGATACTTTTGGTTGGTTTAACGCAACATGCCAGATGTCTCTGCATGGAGTTGTAGAGGTTCCTTATGGTGTCCAGTGATGATCCATCCCATGCAGCTTGAATGTTTTCACTCAGTTCTGCAGATGGTGTGGTAGGGGTGGAGTGTTGATAGAGCGTCCAATAGCATCCCACACATTTTCTTGAGACGGCAGCAGTATGTGGACGTTGGACGTGCGTGCTGTTGGAATAGAGCACCGGACTGTGTGTGTTTATTAAAGGCAGAACCACGTGCAGGACCTCATTAACGTAACGTTGGTTTATCAAAGTGTCTGTAATGAAGATCAAAGGTGATGTGACATCGTGTGAAATTTAACCCGCACCATGACACCAGACCTTCTGGATGAATGATGTGTGACAAGAAACATCATTGATGTTGATGCTGCCCATGCGGCCATTTTCACCAAGACCAGGGCAGTGTTTCTCAACCCTGGTCCTGGAGGCACCCCTACCCTGCTTCCTTGCTCCAAACACACCTGATTCAACTAATCAGCTCATTCACAAGCTCTCCAGTGTTGCAAGAGGTGTGTTAAAGCTACAGTGTGCAGGGCAGGGGTGCCTCCAGGACCTGGGTTAAGAGACACTGGTGTCGGGAATGTTGTGATATCTGCATCACTAGCTCCCCCTGCTGTTCTAGAGGTGCAAGTATATAAACATTTTTCACATGGAGGGGTCATGTGACTTGCTTAGGCCATATGGACTAGCTGACCATGTCATTAGAGTGTCTGTAGGTGTACCATCTAGTGTTTTTTTCAGTCCCAATACAATACCACTGCCATGCTTGTTTTAATGGTTTCATGCAGTGGTTCTCCAGGACCAGGACTGAACTGATGTAGAGCTGTTAAAATCATTCATTGGAAAACTGGACTGATGATTAGTCTAATAATCTGGTCTTGGTCTCACTACACATATCAACATTCGTTTGCGAATTGCTGTGAAATATTTACTTTATTATTGACGAACTCTGGGAAGTCCCAACCTACCCTGAAATAGAAGTTCTGGCAGGTTCTGCTGCAGAGTTTGATGGTCTCTGAGTGCCTGCGGGTCCGTCAGTCTGGTTCAGAAAGTGGAGTTCTATTAATAAGCGTCTGAACTCAATTTAAAAGTCACCCTTGAGAAGATGGATTCTCATTTTATTTGGCGTGCCAGATTACAACCGGTAGCAAGTCAGTTCCAGCCTACTGTATGTTTGACACCCCTGTTCTAATACATTTGATTGTGCTGTAATGCCACGAACTGTCTAGGGCTGGGCGATATATTTATGGGTATATATCGGGATATATACAGCACATGGTATGGGCTCAGATGATCTCGTTTATATCAAGCTTTAAAGGTTTTAAATTACATTCTGCTTTAATTTATAAAGAAGAAATGTAGGTTATTTCTGTACTTCTAATTGTGGGAGATCAGGCTGGATAATAGTAATTAGGGATTTTCTAATTACTATTTAATTATCAGTCAATACCAATCCCATCTGATCTTCGTGTTTGTATTAATAATGCACACCCGCAGTTTAGATAATATTTAGTATTTATTAATTTAGTAACAGTTTATATAATGAGACATTCTGGACTCCTGATTGATTTAGTGTGTTTAATATTTAATAATCCAGTCTACGTAAAATATAGAATTATAATCTCCATATACAGGGGTTGGACAATGAAACTGAAACACCTGTCATTTTATTGTGGGAGGTTTCATGGCTAAATTGGAGCAGCCTGTTGTCCAATCTTCATTAATTGCACATTGAACCAGTAAGAGCAGAGTGTGACGGTTCAATTAGCAGGTAAGAGCACAGTTTTGCTCAAAATATTGCAACGCACACAACATTATGGGGGACATACCAGAGTTCAAAAGAGGACAAGTTGTTGGTGCACGTCTTGCTGGCGCATCTGTGACCAAGATAGCAAGTATTTGTGATGTATCAAGAGCCACGTTATCCAGGGTAATGTCAGCACCACCAAGAAGGACAAACCTCGTCCAACAGGATTAACTGTGGACGCTGTCTGAAAGGGATGTTCGGGTGCTAACACGGATTGTATAAAAAAAAATCATTTACAAGACGAATTGACGCTGTATTGGCTGCAGAAGGAGGCCCTAGTTCACCATACTAGTCAATTACTGTGGTCTAAAACCAGGTGCTTCAGTTTCATTGTCCAACCCCTGTATGTCAAAGTAAATATAAAAAATGTATGGCTCAGCATCTCTGAATGCTCAGAATGCAGTTAGAACCTTATAGAACCAAGGGCTGCATTGTCTTTAAAGAGCAACACCAGTGAAAAATCTAGAAAGTTAGGGAAAAGACAGTCTGTTAGACTACCTCGGAGAGAATCTCCAAAAAGGCTGTGATTGGGTTTTATAAAGTGTAGGTAAAACAGCTCTGTTTCCACAGTGGCTTTATATAGTTTCAGGTATTTATATAATGTTTTCGTGTTCCACTGAAAAACACTAGGTGGCGTAACTGAATCCCGTGGTTAAAACTAAGAATCAGAACTGGATAGGGATGAAAATAGCTGATACCCAATCCATCAAAATGGATTCAAATCATTTTGTCCCCAGAATTCTTCACACAATAACCCACGATGACAAAGAAAGAGTTATTTTCTGCAAATGTATTAATATATTATATAAACATTCATACAATATTCACAGCTTTTGCCCAATACTTTGTTGAAGCACTTTTGGCAGCAATTACAATCTCAAGTCTTTTAGAGTTTGATGCTACAAGCTTGGCACTTGTTTTTGGGAAGGTTCTCCCATTCTTCTTTGCAGAACCTCTCGAGTTCAATCAGATTGAATGGGGACCCTCAGTGTACAACCATTGTTAGATATCTGCAGAGATGTTTAATCAGGTTCAAATCTGGGCTCTGAGGTCCAGAGTGCTCTGGAATAGGTTATCATCATAGATGTCTCTGTAGATCTCAACCCTGACTAGTCTCCCAGTTCCTGCTGCAGAAAAAAAACCCACAGCATGAAGCTGCCACCACCAGGCTTCACTGTAGGAATGGTATTGGCCAGGTGAGGAGCACTCATTGGTTACGTCCAGACATGGTGCTTGAAATTCAGTCCAAAAAGTTCCATCTTTTTCTTTCTCATGGTCTGAGAGTCCTTTAGTCCTTTAACTCCAGACAGGCTCTCCTGTGCCTTTTACTGAGGAATGGCTTCTGTCTGGGTGGCCTGATTGGTGGAGTGCTTCGGAACTGGTTGTCCTGTAAGGTTCTCCTCTCTCCACAGAGCAACTGTCAGAGTGGCCATTGATTTCTTGGTCACCTACCTGTCTAAAGCCATTCTACCACAATCACTCAGTTTGGACAGGCGGCCAGCTCTATGAAGAGTCCTGGTGGTTCCAAACTTCTTCCATTTACAGATGATGGAGGCCACTGTGCTCATCGGGACCTTCAATGCTGCAGAAATGTATCTGGACCTTCCCCAGATCTGTGTCTCAATACAGTCCTGTCTCTGAGGTCTACAGACAGTTCATTAGACTTCATGGTCTGACCTGCACTGTCTACTGTGGGACATTACAGAAACAGGTGTGTGTCTTTCCAAATCCTGTCCAATCAACTGAATTGACCACAGGTGTCCAATCAAGCTGTAGAAACAAGATGCACCTCAGCTGAGTTTTGAGTGGGAGGTTTTCAGGCTGTGAATACTTTAGTATATTTTTGTGTCATTGTGGGATATTGTGTGTCGAATTTTGAGGGAAATGTGAATTTGATCTATTTTGGAAGAAGGCTGTAACTTAAAATGCAAAAAGTGAAACGCGGTGAATGCTTTCCAGATGTACTGTAGATAGATAGATAGATAGATAGATGTAAGGAAGATATTATTAAATAATAATATAAAGTAATAAAATTATATACAGTAACAGATTATTCAGCATAGTGGAGCATAAAGCATGAACAGAATTTTGCTCAACATTGCTGATAATCAGGCTGTATTGATTGCGCGATTTAATTTAATTTGACTAAGCTCTTCTAGTAAACATGGATAAATGCTCCTAATAAAGCAGACCTGGACCAGCCGTGAACTACCTGTCAACATGACAGCTTGCCTATTTATTTATCAATTTATATTCCACCGCCAGTAAATGCAAGGGCAGTTCTTCTATATTGAAGAAATGCTTGATAAGCAGAGCCAACTGGTGCCAACGTATTCCCTGTTTTCCCTTCAGAGGAAGCATCCGAGGTTTGCCGGGTCTTCCGAGTTGTTTGCTCTTAAGGGTCTTGTGGTTGCTTGTGATTTGGTCTGTGATTTATATTCACAGCTTTAATAAATCTGATTTGACAGAGGCACAAATATTGTTGAGGCCTTGCCATAGTAAACAGACTTCCTGGCTCACTGACAGATCTGAATACAGTCGGCACCTGGAGCTTATATAACGGGTTCTTTTGCCTGCTTAAATCCGTTCTGTATATAGAACTGTGCTTATATGCTACTGTGTCGCCCTTGAGCTGTGCAGAATCAGGCTCAAAGGCTTTTTTCAATATTTATTTATGCATTATATATATGTATTTATGTATGTATGTGTATATATATTACATACTCACACACAGCAACTTGATTGTGTGTGTGTGTGTGTGTGTGTGTGTGTGTGTGTGTGTGCGCGCGTGTGTGTGTGCGCACTCGACAGCACTGTCTGAAATATAGCCACTGGCTGAATGCTCACCTCTTCTGACTGTAGTGATGAGTTACATTTTACTCTTGCTGCCTCACACAGGCAAGAACGTGGCTTGGTGGTGAGGGAACCAGCCTTGTGACTGGAAGGTCGTCGGTTCAATTCCCTGAACTGGAAGGACATGAGTGAAGTGATTAGCTGTGCATAGGACTGCCTACCATGTGTGATCACTGCCCCCTAGTGTGTGAATTCACTAGTGTAATGTAAATACAGAGGGTCTGTGAGCACTGTATGATCTATGATCTGAGGGTCACCGGTTCAAATCCTGGCTATGCTCTCTCTGGATGGGTAGATGGCGCTCTCTTGGAGATTGATTAAACAGCACTTCACCCTCCTAGTGTTGGGAGCATGCTGGGGGGTAATTGGGGGCAAATTAAACACATTTTTGTATTTTTTTTTATTTCTGTTGGATACCTTTATAGTATCAGCACCAAATTAAACGTAAGGGATTGGACATTTTGAAAGGACACACAGTCTTATTCAGTCTCTCTCATAATGGCTCCGGCCCCGATTACATAATTAACACTTTAAACCAGATTAAAACTCACCAGCTTTCTTTGTCACATCACTGAATCAATACAAATCCCTGCAGACAGCCAATCCAAGCTCTGCTTTATACCATTGCCTAAAACTGACTACTGTCAAAAGGGATATTGTGCATTACTTTGCGCAATGCCCCGACTGGGCCAAATTAGACCCAAATCCAGGGCAATGTGACTGAATAGGCTTAGAGAAGCACACCCCCCAGGAATTTCTCTCTCTAATGAGAGTGTGAGAGTTGTCAGTTTCGCTTTGGCCTCCATGGTCTTCATTCCAGTTAATCCACATCTCTCGCTTAATTTCCTTCCTTGGATTCACAGCGTCCCCGTTGTGTCCCACCTCTGTGCAATGTTGTGTTTTGTTTTGTCTTTGTTTACCCCGGATCACCGATTTCTCCTGGCCGGTGAGTAAAATGTGCGAGTGTAAGGGGAATGGCATCCCACTGAGCCATAAATAGCTCCTGAGCCACCACTGATCACAGGGCTTATTAGAAGAGGCCAGGGAGATCAGTGTGTCCCATCCCCTGAGCTCTGGTCCAACTTGAACTTCACTTTGTGGAATCTTCTGCCATGCCGGTTGGTTCTCCCTCCGTACAGGAGCACCAGCACAGTGAGATTGAGAGTGCTGTAGGTGCTGTTGATGGTGCTGGTGAGTTCCAGGGGTGTGCAGAGTAAGGTGTCCTGCTTTTGCTACTTGCTGTGTCAGATTAAGCCTTTTAAGGTGGTATTGTGGTATTGATTTGTGTCCTGTAGTTATTGGTAGAGCAGAGTTGTTTGGAATTACAGTTCCGTGTGAAAAGCCGTTGTTGAAATAGTGTCAGTTATGAGATTAAAGATTTATTTTTTATTTTTTTCATTTCTAAGAAGCGAAATGGATTCAAGCTTGGAGCTAGGCCCGGCTTTTATCTTTTCTTCTTTATAAAGAACGCTTTAATCCCCAGGCCATTTATTATTGCCTGCATCAGAATGTTAATGTATATGTAAAGCCTGATATACACGCATGGTTTCCTAGGGCCGTACAACAAAACAGAGCGGTTTCCATGCAATTGCAAAAGACGTTTAACAACCTTCTACGAATATCGTCGTGTAGTGTTTTAAAAGAGCTTCTTGGAATATTCTCTCAGAAAGGACTTTCTACTTGGAGATGCATCATCAGTAATGGAACGAGTGCCGCTGTTAATGACGTAATCGGTGACATCAAAGGTGAAAATACATTGACGTCAATATTCTAAGTTGCCACGTTAATTAACTTTTGAACACTTCAGTTCAAATAATCAGTGATTTCCTTTCATACCTGTGCTCAATCCCTGCGTGCATGAGGTCAGCTTGGGTCATTTGTCAGCTCTATTCAGTCCGCAGTTTGAAAGTTGATGGTGGCTGCAGCACAATTCGTCTCAGTTTAGACTTCGGCTTTTAGATGTTTCCCAAGACTTAGTGGAGAGTATGGGATTACTTAAATTGGCATGATACATAAAGGGTATTATGATGGTTATTATTGTTCTTGTTATTAGTAACATCCTGTTCATAATACATGCAAAATTAATGTATGATTCAGCTTATACAGTAAGGCCTGGAGGCCAATCTTCATTAACTGTTCATTGCACCAGTAAGAGCAGAGTGTGAAGGTTCAATTAGCAGGTAAGAGCACAGTTTTGCTCAAAATATTGCAATGAACACAACATTATGGGGGACATAGCAGAGTTCAAAAGAGGACAAACTGTTGGTGCACGCCTTGCTGGCGCATCTGTGACCAAGACAGCAAGTCTTTGTGATGTATCAAGAGCCACGGTATCCAGGGTAATGTCAGCACCACCAAGAAGGACTAACCACATCCAACAGGATTAACTGTGGACGCAAGAGGAAGCTGTCTGAAAGGGATGTTCGGGTGTGAACCCGGATTGGATCCAAAAAATGTCCTTCCAAAGAAGAATTGACGCTGTATTGACCGCAAAAGGAGGCCCTAGTTCACCATACTAATCAATTATTGTGGTCTAAAACCAGGTGTTTCAGTTTCATTGTCCAACCTCTGTATATATATATAAAATTTAATTACATTGAATTATGTTGTGTGAGTGTCGTGCATTGTTTAAAGGCAGACTGCAGCAGCACCAGTGCGATGCAAGAATCTGTGTAGAAACTGACCAGTTCACAGGTCAACAGCCTCTGCTGGCTGGTTGTAGTACAACAGTTTGCTCCACCCATTCCCATACTATGCCATTTCAATGACAATACAACCCATATTCAATCCCATTTTTCTCCTCTATACTCTTCCCATCTCCTCTGTCTCACTCCAACAGTTAAGCTCACTGTGCCAATATTGGCACATTTTTTGTTTCTCCCAGAAATCAATTTTCTTAATCGTAAGAAGGCTGGGTCACACTTAGGAACAAAGTGATTGACTGCCTTGTCTGGAACAGGCCTAGAGACATTATCAATCAATCAATCAAAATTTATTTTTATAGCGCTCTTCACAACTGAAGTTGTCACAGAGCAGCTTCACAGAAATTAAATAAATAAATAAATAAATAAATAAATAAGAAAGGTTAAAACAGAAACAAAGTATAAATGACAGATCCCCTAGTGTGCAAGCCACATGGCGACAGTGGCAAGGAAAAACTCCCTCAGCTGGAGGAAGAAACCTTGGGAGGAACCAGGCTCACAAGGGGAGGACCCATCCTCCTCTGGTCAAACTACTTATACATGGTTAGGGGATACTGGACCCCTACATCTCTGTTCTATTACTCGGGTATTGAAGTAATGTTAATTATCTGGTGGACATAATATTAACAGTAGATTTCTACAGTTGGTGATGGTGGGTGAGCAGCTAGTCCATGGCAGTGTGGGAAACTAGTCCAGGTCCAGTTGGTGGAAGGTGGAGAGCCAATGTATACATGTATCAGGGGAGCTTGGAGTCCTTCTCAGGTGGGCAGAAGAACTTGGGGTTAGGACCTAATCAGTTCTGGCTGGTGGGTCATCGTTAACTCGGAAAAGATACAGAGATGAATTAGTTTGGAATTTAAAAAGAGAACAGAGAATGTAAACATTACCAGAGTGTGGCGAGTGACTCCGGCAAATCTAACTATAACAGCATAACTAAGGAGAGAACCAGAAGGTAACATAAACATGGGAGCATCCTGAAACATTGGCATCTAACTGCTCCACCGTCACAAACCAGAGTGATCGCGAGAAGGAGTCAGACGGCAGCACCAACATCCCAGTTTACCATAAAACCCTATGTCCATGAACCCCTGGATCTGCAGCCTGTAACTAAGCTAAGACATTAATGACCAAATGCTACACTGAACAAGTAAGTTTTCAGCCTACACTTGAAGACTGAGACTGTGTCTGAGTCCCGAACATTATCTGGAAGGTTATTCCAGAGCTGGGGGGCTTTGTGAGAAAAGGCTCTTCCCCCTGCTGAAGCCTTCTGAATTCTGGGAACTAATAGGAAGCCAGCACCCTGTGATCTGAGTGATCGTGGTGGCTCATAAAGGTGAATTAGATCCTGTAAGTATTCAGGAGCGAGCCCATGTAGGGCTTTATATGTAAGTAAAAGAATTTTGTATTCAATTCGGAATTTAACCGGAAGCCAATGCAGTGCTGATAGTATTGGACTAATGTGGTCAAATTTTCTAGTTTTAGTTAAGACCCTGGCTGCAGCATTTTGAACTAACTGAAGTCTGTTTAGGTTCCTGCTTGAACAACCTGACAATAGTGCATTGCAGTAATCTAACCTTGAGGTAATAAAAGCATGCACCAGTTTTTCAGCAGTGTGTAAGGATAGGGCTTTTCTTAACTTGGAAATATTACGAAGATGGAGAAAAGCGGTCCTAGTAATATTACCTATGTGTTGGTCAAACGATAAATCTGAATCAATTATGACGCCAAGATTTTTGGCTACTGAATTAGGTATAACTGAGAAATCGGCCAGATTTAGCATCAAGTCTGATAATTTATTTCTTGCAATTTTAGGACCCAAAAGGAGGACCTCTGTTTTGTTACTATTTAGAAGGAGGAAGTTATGCCCCATCCAAGATTTTATGTCTTTTATACAGTCTTCCATTTTCTTTAATCTAGTTTTGTCATCAGGTTTGGCTGATATATACAATTGAGTATCATCTGCATAACAGTGGAAATTAATGCCATGTCTGTTTATTACTGTGCCAAGGGGTAGCATGTAAAGAGTGAACAGTAGTGGTCCTAAAATAGAGCCTTGTGGGATTCCATATCTCATTTGAGTGTGATTGGAAGACACATCCTTTACATTTACAAATTGAAACCGATCAGTTAGGTAAGATCTGAACCACGAGAGGGCTGTCCCTGTGATTCCCACCACGTTTTCTAATCTTTCTAGGAGAATAGTGTGATCTATTGTATCAAATGCTGCACTTAAATCTAGCAGCACAAGTAGTGACACACAGCCTTGATCAGAGGCAAGAAGGAGATCATTTGTGATCCTAACTAGGGCTGTCTCAGTACTATGATGAGGCCTGAATCCAGATTGGAACTTTTCATATATGTGATTCTTGTGCAGGTATCTGCACAGTTGTTGGGCAACAGCTTTTTCTAAAATCTTAGATATAAATGGTAAATTAGAAATAGGTCTGTAATTATCGAGTACACTCTGATTCAGATTTGCTTTCTTGAGCAGTGGTTTAATGACTGCTACTTTAAAAGCTTTAGGTATGTAACCTAGACTAAGAGAAGAGTTTATTATTGTTAAGAGAGGTTTGATTATAGCTGGCAGCATGTCTTTAAGTAGGTTTGATGGTATTGCATCTAAACAGCAGGTGGTAGAATTTGAGGAGTAAATAATTTTCTCTAATTCTGACTGTGGAAGTGGGTGAAAGGTTTCCAACTTTTCTTCTAGATCTATATTTAGTTCTATATCAGCCAGACCAGAAGACAAACTGTTTGGATTTAATATTATGGGTTGAATTTTCTGTCTAATATTTTCTATTTTATGATTGAAAAAGTCCATAAAGGTATTACTGGTGAAATTTGATGGAATCGTCGGTGGTGTACCTGCCTGATTTTTAGTAAGTTTTGAGATTTCACTGAAAAGTACTCTGGGATTGTTTTTGTTCTTTTCGATCATTGTGGATAAATAATCTGAGCGAGCTCTAGTTAGAGCCCTTCTATAGTCAATTAGGCTGTCCTTCCAAGCTGAGTGGAACACTTCCAGTTTAGTGGAACGCCATTTCCGTTCTAGCCTTCGTGCTGACTGTTTTAAGGTACGAGTCGGATCATTGTACCATGGGGTGATTTTCTTCTGTCTTAATTTTTTATATTTTAGTGGTGCTACATTGTCCAATGTTGATCTGAGGTTACATTATGCTTTGTCAGGGTGGGCTCAGAGTCCTCCCTCTAAAGGTGGAGGCGGGTTAAAGCAAATGAGTCATTTGTTTTAGCTCCACGACAGAATGGAAGCACATTGTCCATCTTCTTTTTACAGTCAAAACAACAGCGATAAAGCTCTTTAAAGTGCTGAGAATGACCCACCACCCACATCATAGCTGCTCTGTGGTGGTCCTGTGCATTGAAGATCAGGGTGAAAAGAGGAGAATAAAGCATGTAGAGAAACAGCTGGACTACGGTCTGTTATTATAGAACTTATATTGTGGTCCTCCAGTCTGGTCAGAGGACAATGGAAAACTGTTGTAAGGTTATGGCTGATGATGTTCTAATCTTACGCACGTCTGAGAAAACGAGAATCAACCCAATTGAAGATGTTCTCCTGCTCTTTGTGACTGTGTTTAGGTGTGGAGGGGGAGATGACTAAAGAGGAAATACCGAGGGAGTCTTCAGAAGGAGATGCTGTACTGGGAAGGTACAGCGTTCTGTCACACACTGCTGCTCGGCCAGTTATTCACCAGGTGGCGTCAGCACCCATGCCCACTGAGTCCGGTAAGAGCTGAAAGCATGCAGTGGATAAAGGACAGGGGGTGCCATTCAGAGGACAGTTGTCAGTAGTGATACATCATTTTCCCCCTTAAAGGCCTTCTTATTCAAACCTATACTTCAGTTTAATTCAATTCAAATAAGTTGTCTCGCTGAATACGGATCAACAAGCTCGCCTGGTGTCTGAGAAATCGATTCAGATTTGATAGAACGGAGGCTTATTGATTTTTTGGACTTTTTTTCTTCCTAAGTTGTGCAAACTTGAGCTCTGCAAGGTGTAGACACCAGCAGTTTTGTTTTGATCTGTAGAATTAATTTGAGAGGATTGTAGGCGTCCAGATGATGGCCAGTTGAACTGACTCGGACTTGCACACTTGATCATATTAGAAAATAGTAAGAAGTGTTGATTATTTGAGTGACCAACTGATTGAGAGTCAGTTTCCTCTGATTCAAATCATACATACATTTTCTTTCTGTCCCACAAAAAACGGTGTGTTTCATTTAGAGTTGCAGCTACATACTGGTGTACTGTATACTGGTGTACTGTATATTGATGGTTATTATACTGTGTACAGTTGCATAATATATTTATTGAACTTATTATTTTTAAAAAACAAATAAAAAGCAGACTAATCCATAATTAAAATGATCAATTACTAGTGAAAATTTAGAATATGGTGAAAAAGTTCATTCGGGATCATCATTTTAAATCCAGATTTAATTCAGACTTGAAAAGATCATTAATCACAGGATCAATTTTAAAACAAAAAGCTTAAAATATATCTCTTTAAAAGTAACGAATATAAAATATGAGTTTAATTTTTGAATGAAATGGTCAAAAACCTTTTTTTACAATATCCTTATTTTAATTGATTACATATTTATTTAATTGTATTTGTTTAAGCAACAAAGCCTTTTATTCATCAATTGTTGGGTTATATGATAAAAATACTGCATCATAAGGTTTAAAGACATTTTAACACGATTTTTATCATTTTTTGACATTCAGACAGATTTCATGTCTGTAAAAATCAGTAGCAGGGGATTCTTAAACTGCTGTTCAAACACCATCTCTGAATCCAGTGATTTTATTCTGTATTTGCTGCACTTTATCTAATTAATCTGCACTAATTACACTCTGTATTGAGATGTGGATGAAATCCATGATCTCTAGTTTGGTATCACAATAAAAAAAAATTCATCGATTTCAATAACATATATAGTCATATTGCAGACCTTTACAGGTCAATGTATAATAATGATCAGAAGACCAATAACTGTGAAATATTGTGTACCATCATACCATAAGACCACGATATTTTCAGAGACGGTTATCATACCTCAAAAATCTCATCTCATCGCTTTCAATTTTCAGGTTTTCACTTTTTGAAACAGTTTGCATCTGGCAGTTACCTTGTTTTAAAACGTTATGATGAATGGACCAATCGAAATGCTCCAACAGGACTGGGAATAAAAGCTTTTTTCCTTGATTTCCATTGAAAGCTATGATGGTTTTATTCTCCTGTAAAGTTGCTGTTTGATACAAAAGGAAAATCCCACAGTTCTTATGTTTCATCACGTTATCTGTCCAGGTTTTCCTTTTACTCCAACACTGGACACATTATAAAAATGATGACCAACTGAATCTTTGACATGTATTGTTTTACTATCACAGCAATACATTATACTACAATGTCAATTTCCAATATAGTGCAGCTGAGGTTTTTAAAAAATCTTTTTTTTCTTTAATGAAAAATGTATAATAAAATATGAGATATGAGGCCCTTGAAAGGGTTCAGATTGCAGATTTGTTGGTAAAACCATCCAAATGGTGAATAAGTCCAGCAGGACTTATTAAAAGTATAAATGATAGTAAAAGTATCAGTATTTGTCTGTAACAGCAGAAACACAGTAACTCTCTCTTTTTTTAACCCCAGTTTTAGATGTGCCAATTCCCAAATCCTGATTGGTCCCCCTATCACATGTGATGCTCCTAACACTTGGGGGAGATAACAGGCCCAAGCTTCCTCTGATACATGTAAGGCCTGCCTACTGCGTCGCTGCAAACTGCCGCCAATCCTCAGCTCTAATGCAATGGCTGACAGATGGCTGCGCCGACCAGCATCACATTGAGTATGTGATGTGAGGAGAGAGCGCTATCTACGGACCCAGTCTGGGATAGCAGGCCAATTTGCTCTCTCTCTCTCTCTCTCTCTCTGGACCCTGGCTGCTGATGGCATGCAGCATGATCGGGGATTCAAAACCGCTGAGCCACTCGGAGCCCTAAATAGTAACCTTTTAATTATGTGTTTCTATGACATAATCTGATCAAGACTGGACCCTGTAGCATGTCGTCAGTCTGGAAACCAGACCGTTTCCACATAAACGGCCCACTAACATATCGTACAAAAATGGTAACATGCTTTATGTCTTCAATATCTTGATATCAATATTTACGACGTATTGCCCAGCCCTACAACATGGTCCACTTTAAACGAAAATCAAAATTTTAATGAATAATTCTTAGATTTAATGATTAATCTTCTTCCATTGAGTAGATACAGGGTCTCAGGCACTGATACAGTTGTTTTCTGTTGCAGACTTCTCCTTCTTTGACCCCACTGACCCACAGTGCAGGGAAGTTCTGCTGGACCCTCAGACCACAGTGCCCGAGCTGTTTGCTGTGCTCAGGCAGTGGGTCCCCCAAGTGCAGAAGAACATCAGCCTGATAGGTAACGAGGTCAGTGCTTAGCTGCTTCTCTCACACAGCTGCTGGAGCGATACACTCAGCTCTGTGCCAGGATTGTATGCCTAATACTCTGGGGATTGAAAAACGATCCCCTGCGCTCTGTGAGTGTGTATCTGTGTGCGTGAGTGTGCTGTAACATTAGATTTGTGTTTGTGTGCTTCGTTTTCTAGATTCTGAAGAGAGGCTGTGGGGTCAACGACCGAGATGGGCTTACTGACATGTGCCTGCTCCATTATTGCTGCAAAGCTGGTGCACCTGGCATCGGTGAGAAGTGCACACGTACAGGGTGATACAATAAATGAGAAACGGTGATGTGAAGGAAATGGGAAACCCAATGAAAACCTTTTAACCCTTGTTTTTGTTACATATTTAAACATATAGACATTCATTCTTAACAGTTCTGCATCAAGTTACAGTCAGCTGACCTTTATTAAGTGCGGTCTGTAATATTACTGACCAATCAGAAGTCTTTAAATCCCACTGCAAGGTGTTTTTTACACTCATTGCCAAATTTAGTTGCACAAAAGTAGGAAGATCAAGGTTATCAATAACAATAAATTCTAAATGAATCTGATCTGATCAATATTTATTGATCTACTCATACAGAAGTGGTGTCTCTCAGTTCAGCGTCAGGTTTAACACAACATGTCAGACGTCTCTGCATGGAGTTGTAGAGGTTCCTAATGGTGTCCTGTGATGATCCATCCCATGTAGCTTGAATGTTCTCACTCAGTTCTGCAGATGGTGCGGTAGGGGTGGAGTGTTGATAGAGTGTCCAATAGCATTGCACACATTTTCAATCAGGTATAGGTCTGAAGATGATTAGGTCCTAACTTCAAGCTCTTCTGTCCCATCTGAGAAGGACCTGGATTAGTGTCCCACCCTGCCATGGACGAGCTGCTCACCCATCACCAACTATGTAGAAATGTACTGTTACTATTATGTCCACCAACAAACTAACATTACTTCAGTTTACCCACGTATTAGAACAGAGGTGTGAGGGTCCAGTGTCCCCTGACTGTGTATGAGCAGTTTGACCAGAGGAGGAGGTTCCTCCCAAGGTTTCTTCCTCCAGCTCTGAGGGTTTCTGTGTCTTCAAGGCAAAATCTTTAGATGGACGAGCATCGTTCTGTCAGAATAAAGTGTGTGTTCAGAAAGGGTAGAACCACTGGTGGCAGGACCTCATTAACATAACACTGGCCTGTCATAGTACTCCACACCATGACCCCAGGCCTTCTGGACAAGTGACACGAAACAAAAAAATGCTGAGGTTAGCTCTGTGACTCCACACATTGATTTGTTGGTTACCAAGACAAAAGGATGTGCTGTTTTGCCTAAATCATATTATTTAGGCTTATAAAATATTCATGTTTATCAATATTTTACTAACTTTTTATTTT
Organism: Acestrorhynchus altus; assembly: GCA_034509495.1. NCBI lineage: Eukaryota > Metazoa > Chordata > Actinopteri > Characiformes > Acestrorhynchidae > Acestrorhynchus > Acestrorhynchus altus. The sequence continues at coordinate 4,001,532 of CM067513.1, forward strand.
TTTATTTTAGTATAATATTTTTTGCTTTAGAATATTATGCATAAGCTGATGAACTGCCCCTCAGTTACTCCCTCACATATATATGATATATGCCTAGGCTGCCACTACTGAGCATCTAGGACTTAGTGCACTCTAGAGCGCTTATTGCCTCCAGCTTCAGCTCCGGTTCTATCCATGGCCTGTGTCTGTAGGTGATGCAGAGAATGCAGCAAGCTTTGCCCAGAAGCTCTTATCTATTGGAGCCGAGCCGTCGCTGCGCAGCCGCTGGACCAACATGAACGCGCTGCACTATGCTGCGTACTTCGACGTTCCACCCCTCATCCGTGTTGTGCTGCAGGCGAGCCAGCCAGGAGGTAAGGTATTGTTCCAGAGCTACACCAAACAACCAAGTCACGAAAACTACCTGAAAATAACCTTTTCCGTGTTGTGCTGTGTTTCAGAAGTGGACGCCACCTGCAGCGATTTTGACTTTGGGACTGCCCTGCACATTGCTGCTGCTAACCTTTGTACCTCTGCAGTCCGCTGCTTGCTGGAGCTTGGAGCCAATCCTGCATTCAGGGTACACACACAGTATACGCATCTCCACACACACTGCTCTGATTCAAGCAATACAAGTCACATTTCACAAAGAACAAATGAAGCTAAAAGGAAAAACAGAGTTTAAATGGTCAAAAAGTGAACTCACCGTCAAAAAATAGTTGCACTCAGAAGGAATCAACCGTCAGTATCGAAACTTGGTGGGAAGGTTTGACTTTCCATTCTGACTTGTGCTGTTGGTCGCACCATTTGTGTATGCCTTGGAGACGCGTTCAAAAAGAGTTTGAGAAGAGTTGCATCAAAGGGCTCTGGGAAGTGTGATGGTCTTTTCGATGTATTGGGTGCCACGCCAGTTGTGCAGAAATGACCATAGAATGTTGTTGATGGCAGTGGACAGAACATGGCACAAACAACGACACGTAGGATCTGAAAGTCCAACATGAGCCACAGAGAGAGAACTGACGGACTGTCCAAATTGCACCGAGTGACCCAACAACCATTTGTGGACATTCAGGAGGCAGTGACTCACCATTGGCACAATTGCGTGCAACTATTTTTTTGCCGAAGAGTATACATACACTAATCCAACTAAAGAAAGTCCTTGTTAAAGCTGGCAAAGCAGTAAAAGCCGCCAGCGACTCTAGTAAAATATGGTGTTGTTGATACTGAAGAGCAGCTCATCACCTCCAGGGTCTGCTAGTCATTGGAATTTGGGTTACTGCGTGAACCAGGCCTCATGACTGCGGCCTTTCCCGAACTGGCGTCTGCAGACGGAGAGCTATAAAGTCAAATCTGTGGTGGAAAACAGGATCCATGTTAGATTTAAAGCCTGTTCTTTCCAGTATCTTCTCCCTCCCTGATTGTTTTAAGCTGGTTGGGGTGGTATGTTGTGGTGTGTTTTACGTCAAAGGCAGTATTGAAGCACTCACCACCAGGCCTCCATATTCAAACCCGACTGTTGCCAGATCCCAAACAGAACCTGGATTCATCGCTGAAGGCTTAAGGGTTCCAAGATAGCTCAATCAGAAGAGCCTAGATGGCAGGTAATTTGATGCAACGTCCATCCTGGTTCTCTCAGTCCAGTGATGCACCTCCTCTCAAAGTCTTACTTCATTTTAGAGGCAAGTCTTGCAGTCAGTGACCTTTCACCAAGAGGCGTCTTGCTGTCTTATGCCAAGACCCAACGTCTAATCAGACCACACCTGTAATCATTAACGTATCTACCTGAGACAGAACTGGCCCATTTCAATGCCTCAAATGACGGTCTTTAAAATGATCATTATAAGAAAAGGGTTGAGAGCTGAAACGGATGAATAGCACATACCAGCATTCACTGTGCTGAATACGGGTCACATGGGAGACCCACATAGAGCTGTGTAATATGCTCTGTTCCTGCTACATGACGCAGTAAGAACCCAGCGTGCAGTGTTTTTACCTTAGGCGCCGAGTGCACCAGCTTTATCCAAATATCCTCTTTCATATTTTGATTTTTAGGGTAGCTGTGATGGTATTAGGAGAACCCACACACTTTCAGACTCTTAAAAGATGTCTCTCACACACACACACACACACACACACACACACACACACACACACACACACACACACACACACACACACACAGAGAGGGCTGCTTTTTATTTTCTCGCTTTCAGCCTGCTCCCACAGGCATGAAGTTAAATTAGCCATGCTCATTTCTTTTCCTAAACTCATTTTACACTCACAAAGCGCTACAGCCAGGGGTCCTGAGCTGCTCAAACAGATGATGCCACAGTGTCTGAATGGTAATTATTGATATTATTTACCCTTTTGTAAAATGCAAACCTGGCACTTGCTCGGGCCTTCAAGCAGAAAGATGAAAAGTCAGGCTTTTTTCTGCCGTGTCATGGTGGGCGGTTCGTACTGTCAGTGCTTTTGTCTGTAGGCAAATCTGAGCGGTGGCTGTTGAAGACAGACGAGTGCAATGCGCAGAACATTCTTAGTCATATTTATGTGAGATTAGTCTCCTGTCTCTCTTTGAAACCATCCATCATCAGTGAAGAGGAGTTGTAATGTCATTGTCATGCCATGCAGACTTCTGTGCATGGAGTTGTAGAGGTTCCTGATAGTGTCCTGTGATGATCCATCCCATGCAGTTTGAATGTTCTCACTCAGTTCTGCAGATGGTGTGGTAGGGGTGGAGTGTTGATAGAGCGTCCAGTAGCATCCCACACATTTTCAATCAGGGACAGATCTGGAGGTGAGACCGACCACAGTGTAGTATCTGTGTCTTCAAGACGAGATCTTGAGACGGCAGCAGTATGTGGAATAGAGCACCGGAGTGTGTGTTCAGACGTTAGGCTGTCAAAGTGCCTGTAATGAAGGGCAAAGGAGATTCTGGATGTGTGTTAACAAACAGTTGATCCTTTTCACATTTTCACACATTACATACATCACAGTGAGGTTTCCCATTATTCATTTTTCCAAAAACTGCACAATTCCACCCAGAAAGTTTGGAAAAGTGAGTTAAAATGCATTTGATTTAAAGCCGCATTCCAGCTTCGGTGTGGGAACATTTTCAAGTGAAAGAGCAGATCGCTGTGAGGAAACATTGATGTTTCTTGTGATTTTCCTGATGATCCTTTTCCAGATATTTTTCTCAGGTCCAGTTAACAATCGGAGCATACTGTTATTAGTTATTGTTATTACTCCGTTAACTTTTTTGTTTTTACCTTAGGCGACCCAAACGTTCTTTTTTTATTCTGGAGGCATTTTCTGATATGATGATTTTCATCTGTTGAATTAGCCCACGTTTACAGTTTTAGACAGCTTTACCTTTAAATATACACTGTGGGACCTAGTTATTCAGCTTGTCTGGACTTTAAAAACACTGGTTTTATTTTGTTTATGGTGTTTTTGTGAAGAATATCTAACGATTTTATATATTTCAATGAATTTCTGAATATTCTTAATTAACAAATGTTCATTGCTTTTTAAAGGGCTAACATTGCATTAGTGTGCTTTATTATTATTATTATTATTATTATTATTATTATTATTATATATCTTTCCTATGACCTTAAAAATGGTGCTCTTTTGAGATGATCTTGATCCATCTGGGCTGAATTCAGTTAATTGAAGTTGATGAAGTCAACAGTTAAATATTCAGATCATCTACAGCATGAATCCAGACTCTCAAAATAAAGTGAGAAACATTTTATTTACAGTTTATTAAATCTAGCGAATCTATTCTGATGTTTTGCTGCTGCTGCGTCATCGATATGTTAGTCAGACAGTGTTAAGTGTTTATTTCAGCAACAAAGAACCTCTTGAAATCAAGTGTGACCCAAAGCTGAAGGGCAGCTGAGCGGCCTGTTGAATAAGTGCACTCCATCGCCCTGTTTTAGGACTTTTTAAACTCGGCCTCGCCAACTTTGACTCGTCACTTAGTGAGTCACACCTCAATTACAAAAGTGGCCACTTGCAGCACAAGAATCGGAGGGCACCGCGAGGGGCCGGTTTTTCAAATGGAGCACACTTCTCCTCAGCTAGTCTGACCACTGGGAACTAATGAGCTAACACAGACATTTAGAACCCTGTCATTTAGAGCACTTTTTCAGCCCTTGCGTTTTCCTGTGAGCGCGTCGGCTAACCAGTGAGGACGCAAATAACAGCAGGTCGAGAAGAGGCGTTAAGCTGACGTCATGTGTTGGAGGAGGCATGTCCTTGTCTTCTCCCCCCTGTTGTGTGGGGAGTAATGGGATTGGGGAATTGGCACGTCTGAAAGTCATTTAATATTTATTGCATATAAAGTTCCTGAATGAAACCCAGGAATATTAGATTACTAATCGCAGTATCAGCTTTTACAAAAACTTGAAATAAGTCACTTAACGTTTTCACAGACTTTTATCTTATTCTAATAATGTTTTTTATTGGACCAGTGATGCGTCAAAAGTCTCCCTTTTTGATTGGTGAATACAGGGGTTGAACAATGAAACTGAAACACCTGTCATTTTATTGTGGGAGGTTTCATGGCTAAATTGGAGCAGCCTGGTGGCCAATCTTCATTAATTGCACCAGTAAGAGCAGAGTGTGAAGGTTCAATTAGCAGGTAAGAGCACAGTTTGGCTCAAAATACTGCAATGAACACAACATTATGGGGGACAAACCAGAGTTCAAAAGAGGACAGATTGTTGGTGCATGTCTTGCTGGCACATCTGTGACCAAGACAGCAAGTTTTTGTGATGTATCAAGAGCCACAGTATCCAGGGTAACGTCAGCACCACCAAGAAGGACCAACCACATCCAACAGGATTAACTGTGGACGCTGTCTGAAAGGGATGTTGGGGTGTTAACTTTTTCTAAAAGTCCACTGCTTTTTTTTAAAGGGTATAATTGCATCATGGTGGTATCATTATAATTTATCACGATTTGGAGAATTTATTGTGCAAAGAAAATGGTGATTGTGACAGGCTTAGGCATAAGTGTTCTGACCCTTTGCTATGATGCTTGAGTTTTTTGGGGTCTCCCATTTCTCTCGATCATTGTAGAGACGTTTCCACACCTTGGTTGGAGTCCAGCTGTGGTAAATTCATTTGATTGGACATGATTTGGAAAGTCACACACCTGTTTATATAAACAAACAGAGCAAAACATGATAACATTAATGAATAAATAAAGCAGGACATAAGTCGGAGCTACTTCGAACTCATTTGTATGCATATAATGATTGTTTTCATTATGGTTATTATTTATTTACATAAATCTACTGATCGTTGATGAGCTGGTGGGGTTTTGTCAATACCAGTTATGCACATGTAATATGCATCAGTTTTAATACCATATTCTACCTAAAATCACTTAGACAGCGATGATGGTCAGACACACTTCTGGACTCTAGAAATGAGCATGTAATGGATGCAGGTTCAACGTGAACATGTTCTCCTCGAATGCTCCAGTATATAGTTGCGCATTTGCGGTCGTGGATCGACTGAACGTGCTTAAGCATCAAAACAGGCAGGTTTTGTAATCAGACAGCGAAGCCAATTGGTACCACTTGAGGGCAGTGTGGCAGTGTTGAAGAGGCTCAAACTCCACTCACAACTGAATTAAGCTGGACTGACAGTGTGCTGCAGTGTGATGACCCTGTTTTCAGTGCATCATCAGCTGCAGTATGCGAAGACTCAATCGATAGCTGTGGCCATTCTCGCCTCATATTAGTCGCAGATAACCTAATGTCACTCTCTAAATAGAGTGGAAAAATTTGCTACCGTATTCCCTGCGCTCAGCACTTGGGTTAAGTAATCCTATAATATGACATGTGGCATTGGATTTGAGGATGTTATTCTATTACTTTATAATAATGAATGCCAGCAGCAGTTTCATTTCAAGCCCCATTCGCACCATCTACAGTAGGACTTGGCTGCAGCCGTGTCAGTTCAGTTGGCTCTTATCTGCCGGGCATCACATCCCAACAGCAAACAGCTTCGGCTTGCCAACCAGAAAGCTGTGATGTTTTCACAGGGTGCGCAAGGAGTGATGAATGAGTGTGTCTGCGACTGTGTGTGTGTGTGTGTGTGGCTGAAATGGAGAACGAGAGGGAGGTTCACAGAGTAATGCACATTTTTCTTTATGTTTACACTCACTAGTCTGCTGCTTTTCAGGGCAGCTTGTACCCCTGTAGGTCAGTCGCAAAACGCTACATTTCCCAAATCGTTTTGCTGTTAAACTGATGAGGAGTTTCTGGCAGTTCTGGCGATTGTTCAGCATGGGGAACAGCTGGCCTGGTGGAAGGTGGCGCTGAAGGACACCACCAGTCAGCATGCCGGCTTATTAAGTCGGCACATCTTCCTGTCAGTGAGTGCGTCCACCACCCATGATCTACCAACTGGCCAGAAATGACCACTGTCAATTAATGTTGTCCAAATGTTTGCATTGCACCCACTGCTGACACAGGACTTGCTCTTTGAACCTGTTGAGACCATGCGTGATGCTAAAGCCCCTCAACAGTGTTCTCTGGAATTATGACGCTCCACCCATTACTTTTGGGACAAGTTGGGGGTGACGTGGGGGGTAATCAGCCAACATCCTGACTCCACTTGTTGCTGCAATCAAATCCTCACAACAGTGCTCAGACAGTACAGAGAGTTAACTCCTACAAAAGCAGGATAAACTCTTTTTAATACCCTTGATTTCAGAAGAAACAGTGAATGAGTGGATCTCACGTTACTTTTAACGGCAGTTAGAATAAAGCAAATATCAGGGCTGGGCGATATGGACAAAAACAAATCATATCCCGATATATTTGAGCTGAATTGCAATATATGATATACAATGAAAAGCTTCTTCCTTTTTTAATATATTAAAACATATTGGAATTTGATTACACACGGTCATGTGCCCCCTTCATCATGCATACGTGAGAGCGTGAATGGGGATGTAGGGGAGCAGAGTAGAGGAGGAGCTGACAGCAGGGGGCAGAGCAAAGTGAGGGAGCATTGAAGATTGATACAGAATGTTATTTCAAAATTTTTAAACTTAATATGAATAATATAGCTTCAGCTCATATCTTGCAATATTTCTATCCTGATATAGATATAAATATCGATATATTGCTCAGCCCTAGCAAATATCACATCTGCCACAATCTTTAGCAGTTAATGGGACTTCAACACCAAGATGCTTTTGGGGAACTGAGCTCAGATTGTTGTGTGTGTATATATATATATATATATATATGTGTATGTGTATATATATATATATATATATATATATATATATATATATATATATATATATATATATATATATATATATATATATACACCTTACAGACAGAAGCCTCTCCTCAGTAGGAGACAAATACAATTGGAAACCGGCCTGAAGGACTCTGATCGGATGAAACCAAGATTGAACTTTGTTGCATGAATTGTAAGTGTCATGTTTGGAGGAGTCAAGGCACTGCTCACCACCTATCTGATGCCATACAGCAAAGCATGGTGGTGGCAGCATCACACTGTGGGAGTGTTTTTCTGACCTCAGACTGGACCAAAGGTTCAACTTGCAACAAGAAAGTGACCCTAATCTCACAGCCAAGACAACACAGGGACAACTCTGTGAATATCCTTGAGTGGCCCAGTCAGAGTCCTGACTTAAACCCGTTGAACATCTCTGAAGTCACCTGAAACTTGGCTGTCCAGCAGTTGTTACCATCCAACCTGACAGAGTCTGAGAGGATCCGCAGAGAAGATTTTAATTTGTTTTAGCACAAAATCCCAACAAAACCAAGTGTGAAAAATGTAAATAGACGTTCTTTCTGAATGTGCATTGTGTATTTACCTTGGCATCATTGAATAATGAGAGTTTGATACATGGAACTGATGAAGAACCTCAAACACTCTTGCCGCCTCATCCAAAAGCAAATTCAAACACTGAGCTATAAAACGTGGAGGACACCTGCTCATTCATTGTGTCTTCTGAAATCAAGGGGATTAAGTTCTTTGGACCCTACTGACAAAAATCTACCTCAAGACCCGAATTCAGATGGTCTAAGCTGATCTTTGATGACCAAGGTGAACTGGTAAACTATCTTCTCATCCAGCACTTTAGTAGCATACTTTATGTTGGTCAACCAGCTTGGTCTGAATTTGCTGGTTACCAGCATCATCAAGCTGGGTCATACTGGTTGTTTAGCCTGGGAAGGTTGGTCATGCTGATACACCAGCTAAACCATCAAACTCAAACAAAAACATGCCCTATGCTGGTCAAGAGCTAAGCTGGTCAACCAGTTTAAGCTGTCTTTTTTTTTTCCAGTAGGATAGTAACTTCTCTACTACCCATGGAAAACTTCTACTAGATTTTGGAACATTGCTGTAAGGATTTGATTACATTTACTAGCAGGAGCTTTAGTGAGGTAAGGATTTTGGATCATCATCCCACGTCATCCCCAACTGTCCAACTCATTCCAGAAGTACTGGATTGAGCTCCATCGTTCCAGAGGACACAGTTCCACTGCTCCACAGCTCAATGTTGGGGGACTTTATAGCCAAACATGGCTTTAGGTGTGGTGCCAATATGTTCATGTTTATCTTCTCCAGAGAGTCCTATTCTATTGGCAGTTCTTTTCTGTGGGGACCAGATGGACACATCTGTGTCAGCAATGGTAGCTGGACACATTCATTTCAAGGGCTGTCCATGAGAATCAACCCATCCCTGTGGTCAGCTTCCTCTAAAAACTCCCTCCACTACTTTCCTGATAAATTACAGGGAAACATCAAAGTGAGTAGTGTTTGCTTTATGGCTGTGTGTGTGTGTGTGTGTGTGTGTGTGTGTGTGTGTGTGTGTGTGTGTGTGTGGGTGTGTGTGTGTGTGTGGACAGACACCTCCTTGCAATTTGCAGCTTTGTGCAAAAAGGGACACTGAAAGAAGATCTCCTTAGCAACAAGGTTTTGTAAATGCTCCATCAGGAGCTCTTGCGCTTGATGTATAGAGCAGTGTGCAGGAGGACATCACCTCATGGCTAGGGCTTTTATTTATATCATACCTTTAGAAATTGAAAATGCTCCCTTTTTCCTGAGCAGTGTATTTGCATGGTCTAATGATGGAAAAGAGCATCCTTCTGGAAGATATAAGGGCACAAATCCCTCTTCAACCTCCTCTATGGAGAGAAGGGCACCTCAAATGGCCCTTTGACTTGGAAATGGCTAGCTTTGCCTGACTGCCCTCTGTCTGATGTTTAGCAACTGTTTGTGTTTGGGCTGCAGCAATGGCCAGCCAACTGTAACTCTGCTCTGCTTTCATTGCCTGTGCCTGTAGGTTCTCTCTCTCTCCGAGTGTGAGGCTTAACAGCGTCACCCAATTATCATCAAGCATGACCCATTACTTCTGGCCATCTTGGCCGCCTTGTGTCGGCGATGAACCTGTCAGGACGCATTGCAGGGTAGTGTGTAGGGCATTCAGTATTAACCTTTAGGACCCGAGATCTGCACTTTTCGGGCAGTTAGGTGCCATTTTCTAGGCTTCATACTTCTTCACACATATAACGTACAAGACTTAACCAGTCTGACCGGTTCCATCTTCCAAATCCCAGTTTAAATGCCAAAGGGGCTTCCAGTGCATGTTTACTGCTCTGTCCTCGTGTACATGCTCAACCTGCACACAGACTCTGACTGATCAGAGAGAGGGGGCGGGGCTAATGGTATCACTGACCCAGATATTGGGTTACAGGGGAAAATGGGAAGGGATGTGCTGTTTGCTCTTGTTTGTATAAGTTCAGAATAAAAGTCCTGAGAAGAAATTATACTGATGTATACGTACATAATAAGAATAATAAAGGACATTCAGGGTTTTTTGTTTTTGTTTTTTTGTTTTTTTAGAATTTTTTTTATTTTCATTTTCAGCTCAAAAACACTCTGGATCATCAGTGTCCAACGGGAATTTTGGGATATAAATGTTTTTGAAAACATGGTCAAATCCATACAAATATTTAAATTCTCAGTCGTCCACCGTCCATGGTCCATAAACTGTCCATGTGATGTAGACTATATGTCTAAATGTTTGTGGACATCTCTTCAAATAATGCTTTTAGCTACTTTAATTTGCACCCATTGCTGACACAATAGACAAACAAATGCACACAGAGCTTGTCTAGTCCTCGTAGAGAAGGGCTGCCCATAGAATAGGACTCTCTTGAGGAGATAAATTTGAAATATTTAAATGAAATTCATTTTTACAACTGACATGAAGGCAAATTTGAGTAGCCTATGATCTCCTGAAAACAGCGATATCTGGCATATTTCTCCTATAAATACTTTTTTTAATGTTTTGGTGAATAAAAGTACATTCAAGTATGAAAATATCCAGCGAAATTCGAGTTCTGAAGGTGAAGGCTAGTCTGGTACCTGTGCTATCATCTTGCTAATGAAGCCAGTTTGAGTACCATGCTGCACTGGTAGTGGACCTCTTGATTTTCTGCATGGAGATGTCCACACAGACAAGAGGTTCTCCATGTTCCCATTGACTGATTTCCACTTTGGCATCTCATGTTGGCCGGCAGTATGTTGCTGTATGATTGGGTGGCCCTCTCTGATTAGACCCTTGTTTGTTCTATGGCACCATCCGTGTTGACTCTAAACAATGAACCCCTCCACACTCAGCCTAATGACTATGGCTTCCTACCTTCAGATTCAACCAGGTTTTTCAGAACCAGGAAAATCTAATTTTAGTCATTGTGCCCTGGCAAGCTGGGGCATGCTTAAAGATCCGCTGTTTCTACCATTCTGTCCATTTTAATGGAGAATATCTGGTCACATTCCAGTTTTCAGCTTCCTTAGAACGTCATACACCTGTTTTAGTAGATTATTTTTATTGATTGTTAAAGGCAGGGTTAGACAGTCCTGTCCTGGAGTGCCCGCTTCCAGCATAGTTTACTGATTTCCCTTCTCTAATGGATCTGCAGGCATCTGGCACTTCAGGAACAGGGTTCCCAGTACCTGGTTTAACCTTTAGAACCCTAGGCCAATTTTGTGGGGTGTTTTAATAGGTTGTTGTATTTTAATTCAGTAAAACTCAGTAATACGCAGATACACATGCCAGATATTGTTATTTTCAGACGCTCCTAGGCTGCTCAAATATATCTTCATTTGAGAATTGTACATATTTCTTATAAGGATGTCAGAAATGTTGGAAATTGTAATAATCTTGAGTTATTTGTTATGATTAGTTTGAAAAAGATATTTACAGTAACAAGTTATTCAAAATACTTCAATAAAAAATAATAATAAATGGAAAAACAACAACAACCTGAATGGCCTTTATTATTTTTATGTATCTATCTGTATTATCCCTTCTCAGGACTTTTATTCTGAAATTTGTAACACCGTGTGAGCAAAGAAAGAGAGCAAACAGCCCCTCCCTTCTCATTTTCCTCTGTAACCCAATAGTCCCCTCCCACTGATCAGTCAGAGTCTGTGTGCAGGTTGAGCATCTACACGTGGACAGAGCAGTAAATATGCACTGGAAGCTGCTTTGGCTTTTAAATTGGGATTTAATTCAGTTTGAATTGAGTGAATATTTGTTTTTCTGAGCTTGATTACTCGCTGATAATTCATCAAACAATGATCAGGGTTAGATAGGGTAAGTCATGTCTGAAGGTTACTCTGATTCTGAGATATGAAGCTTAGGATAGAGGCATGTAACTGCCTGCTTAATGCAGACCTTTGGGTGAAGGTCTCGTTCTTTGCACAGTGAATGGCTTTGCATTAGGCTTTATTCATCATCATCATCATCATCATCATCGTCATCTTTATCATTTAGAGTCAGAGATGTATCGTATTTCAGTATTATTGCATTATAAAGAGTCATTTCAGAATTATGACCACCCCAGTCTAGAATTTACTGGGCCCATGACATGGTCACCAATGTCATGTGACCAGGTTTACTGCTCATATAAATAAGCAGGAACAGCAGTCAGTTGTAGCAGAGTGTAGCACTATCATCATGGGCAAAGGACATGATTTGACAAAATGGTATAATGATAGGGTACCGGGCAAAGGGTCACTCCATGCTTCCACCATCCATGGCCTACAAACTGCCCAGAAATGACCACAGCCAACTAGACCTGCTATGATATGAAGGGAGCATGATCGCATTCCGCTACTTTAAGATGCATCCATTGCTGACACAGATGTGCAAATGCACACACAGCTTGTCTAGTCCTTGTGAAGAAGTGCTGCCAATAGAATAGGACTCTCTGAAGAAGGTAAACAGGAACCTTTTGGCTCCATGCCTCACATCCATGTTCTGGAGCAGCTGTTTCCTGATATATCGATATATCACTCAGCCCGCATTCCGCTCTGTTTATATCCCAATATAGATATAAATATCGATATATATCGCTCAGCCTGTATCCCGCTCTGTTTATATCCCGATATAGATATAAATATCGATATATCGCTCAGCCTGTATCCCGCTCTGTTTATATCCCGATATAGATATAAATATCGATATATCGCTCAGCCCGTATCCCGCTCTGTGTATATCCCGATATAGATATAAATATCGATATATCGCTCAGCCCGTATCCCGCTCTGTTTATATCCCGACATAGATATAAATATCGATATATCGCTCAGCCCGTATCCCGCTCTGTTTATATCCCGACATAGATATAAATATCGATATATCGCTCAACCCGTATCCTGCTCTGTTTATATCCTGATATAGATATAAATATCCATATATATTTCTTCTGCCCATATTTCTGCTCCATATTATATAATGGAATTTTATTCATCACTGATTAGATCACACTAAACATGTTTTCATACGTACATTATTAGTGAAGTGTTATTCATAAATACTTGCTTAGTATTGAATTCATGTAATTTGGTTCAATGAAAGCCTCTTCATCACCTTTCAGCCACAAATGATTACTTAAGCACACATATTACATATATGGAGGCATCTACAAGTATTAATAACATAGTAGTAATACATTTAATTAATGCAGTAATTTATTATTGAAGACCTTCAGGAATAAAATCCTGCCAATAGTACACTGATGCACTGTGAATGTTGGTGGTAATTCATGCAAAATGTTTAGCATATCAGTGTCTTAGTGTTGCACATTATTACAACGGATAATGCAATTATTAGTGATTTCCCACACAGCAGACCTCCAATTATGTTCAAATGAAGGTTAATGCGCAGTGAAACCATTTGTAAGTATATAGCTCGGGTTTTAATGAACAAAGAACAATAGCGTAATCATCTCCCAGTGTGTGTTTCTCAAATCAGTTACTAGCCTGGTTCTTTCGTTTTACAGTTCGCTCGCTTTGGTGCTTTTCTCAGATCATATTAGAATTTCTCACCATTTTTGTTCAACCTCTGCACTTCATAAAAGCCATTTCTCTTAATTCTGAACAAAATGGTTTCCTCTGTTATCAATCACTTTCATCCTGAAGATGAAAAGGTTCTCAAATTCATGCCAAAGAAAGTGCCAGCTTTCAGAACCTGTTTATGCGTTTCTGTTGGACTGCTTTTGTAGATTGGACTGCTTTGGACTGCTTTGGTCTTCTCAGCTGATGATCTATGAGGTGCATTACCTTCACTGATGAAGACGAGCTTTACATCAACAAATATTCAATTCTCTAAGGTCATTTTCACATCTGTAGCTGATTTGCTCTGTTCTGGATCAGAGAACTTTGAGCTCTTTGTTCTGGGTTCATTTTCAGGTCAAGCTCACCAGAAAGTGTCACAACAAACCAACCAGTGCAGATTTCTGTGCAGAGTGGCAGAGATGGCATGGGTTCATAGCTGTAATGATTATCTGACCTGCGTGATGAGACCGTGGCATATCTGTGTCTTCATGGCTCTGGAGATGTCAGCAGTATGAGGACGAGTTCCTGTTGGGATAGTGCAGTGGTACTACCTTTTCTGATGGACCAACGATGGGCTGTCAGATTGCCTGTAATGAAGACCAAAGGTGATCTGGCGTGGTATGAATCTGCATCCGCACCATAATGCCAGGCCTTCTGGATGTGTGATGCATGACAGGCAATCATTTCCACTGACCATGGTGCCTCCACACAGATTCATTGGTTAGTCTCCACCAAGACAAAAGTAGGACTGGACACTGAAGATGACCCACTGCCATTCTGAGTGACTCCATGGCTGCATTACACAACTTCACAGCTATGTTTTGACGATGAGTGGATTTGAATGAACCAATAAGGAAAGCAGATGTAATCATATTTCACTGGAAGCTCCTCAACAATATGTTTTGTCCTGTTTGTGCAGAACGATAAGGGTCAGTGTCCTGCAGATGTGGTTCCAGAGCCTCTGGACATGCCTCTGGAGATGGCGGATGCTGCAGCCCAGGCCAAGGAATTGCGGACCCTGTTACGGGAGGCTTTACCCAGACCCAGCGCCCCTCTCCCTATCCTGCCGGGTCGACCTCTGAGCCTCTTTACGGAAAAGGCCCGCTCCCAGCTGTCCAGCATGGGCATCCACCTTGGGGACAAAGTCATCATCGCAGGACAGAAGGTACTCTTTTCTCCGTTCTTTATTTTTTAGGATAGTAGGCTTTTGTTAAAGTTCTTTTGTGAAAGAACTGTTGCTAAAGTAGGAACATGGAGGGCATAAAAATAGTGTTCTTTTAAAAGCCAAACACCTATAGAAACACCTGCTACTCTATAATACAATGGTGAAACGAGCTCTGAACAGAAATTGCTTGGGAAAAAAAAAAAAATAAAAATTGCACTCCTGTGTACATAGGTACTCTGATCCCACATCGTTTTTTACAGGGCGTAATACAATGCCACAAACGGACTGGATGAATAGAGCTGCTTTTGCTATTCAGTCAAGACGTGATTTCTCCACCTCTCTAGCTGCCAAAATCCCCAAATCCAATGCATTTGTTCAGCCGCGGAACAATACGAGAATCATATTTTCTCATTTCTTTCAGAACTTTTTGTGTTCAGACAAAACAGTACATGAAATAACTGTTAGGTTTATTACCTCAAACTACAGCAGCTGCAAGAGTCCAAAGAAATCAAGTGCAGAAAAGATGGTAAACATGATGGACATTGTTATGGATTGCTTAAAGGTACCTATCCAGGTGTCGTCCAGCGGGGAAGAACACGGCGGTACTAAGATAAAACGGGCGACGTAAATCATACTTGAAATGTCAGTATCAGCAAGCTCTCTCACATCTGTTCCGAGCAGAAAATTCTGCCTTCAGCTTCGGCAACGAGCTGAATCACGATTTATAGAAGCCCAGCGGAGTTGTGCTGCATCGTGACTGACAGAAGTTAGATGCTTTCTAGGCTGATGCTCTTTAAGAAGTGACGTCATGGTGACCAGCGATAACTAGTCGATGTGAATGACACAATGTGGTCAGATCTTCTAATCTTATGCACCTTTGCAGACTTGGTGCCTTGGTAGAAACTGGGGGTTGGGCTCCTTGCTCAAGCTTGCTTTGAACTTTGTGGGAGGAGAAAGTGCCTTTGCTTCTGCTCCCTGCCAGGTTCAGGGGATTGAAACCATGACCTTGTGATTCCATGCGCATTTCACTAACCTTTAAGTCAAGGCTGCCCACAGAACAACCAAAAAACACGTTTTCTTAGTTTGGAGAACTTGATTTTTTGTAGTGAAGCAGGTGCCTCACTTGATTCAGCTGAGATGGTGACTGATTTACTGAAAAACTACTCAGCAAGCTGTGTGTAATAAAACACCTGCTCGGGTTACTAAAGGCCTCAGCAAACTTCCAGGGAAACTAAGTTTAGGGGAGGTGCACGATTTTCCATGATATACCTGAGTATTACAGCAGACATGCCGTGGTCCAGTGTCCCCTAAATAACTACGTATAAGTAGTTTGACCAGAGGAGGAGGGGTCTCCCCTTGGTAGCTTGTTTCCTCCCAAGGTTTCTTCCCCCAGCTCTGATTTTTTGCTTTCAGTGTCTCCAAACTGACTCTTCAAATTTATAATATAAAACGAAATGTGTTTCTACCTACGCCAGCAAAAAAATCGATCCCAACCAAGTATTTTTCCGATTTCTTTCTGAGCAGGGAGAGATCATACAGAGAACTCCACACCAGCTCTGAGAGTTCCTGCTCAACTTCGTCTATGTTTGTTTCATGGCACACCAGCCAATCAAAAGGCTTTGTTGCATTGTGTCTTGGACTGCAGAGTTTTGCAAGACGTGTCTGCGGTTGTTCGGTTTCTCAGCAATTACGTCACGTTGGAGATGGAAGTTTGCATGTTCTCCCCGTGTTTGCCTGGGTTTCCTCTGGGTACTCCGGTTTCCCCCACAGTCCAAAGACATGTATGGTAGGTGAATTGGTGACTCTAAAGTGGCCCTTAGTGTGTGGATGTGTGTGTGTCCTACGATGGATTAGCGCCCTGTCTGGGGTTGTTTCCCGCCCTTGCGTTCAGAGTTGCCGGCTGGGCACCGGCTCCCCCGTGACCCTATTCAGGAATAAGCGGTTCAGAAAATGGATGGATGGATGGATGGATGGATGGATGGATGGATGTTTGCCGAAGACAGGCGAACATTGAGGCCTTGAGGAAGATACCGACTGTGTGCTGTTTAAGAAATAACCGAGCTCGTTTTATTAAAATAGCACAGTTATTTCTTAACACATTCGGTATGTTTTGCACTTATTAAAAAGGGTTCATGTGAATAATTATGACACCCAATTAGCAACACTGTTTCAGGCCACATCTGGCGCTCACGTCTGGCCCACATACTACAACGAATGAGCGCCTGGATTTTGCATTATTGCATTATTTTTCTAATTATTATTTCTTTTATTTTCCATTTTATTGTTAGGACTGTTGTTTATGGATACTTTTACAAACATAATGCAAAATGAAAAGCTATTTTTGCTATATTTACTGTTGTATTTTTTATTCAGCAGAATGCAATAATAACGATAAAGGGTTTCATCACTCGTGTCTGGTCTGGTGTAGTGTGGCATTTGTGCACTGAGTGTGGATGATGAGCGTGACACGGGATTGTGCTGCATCAGCATGCTTGCCGGGACAGTTTCCTTTCTCCAAACTTTTGTTGAAAGCACAATAAGGGCTCCATGGACCCTCTCATCGAGAGATGGTCAGTTCGTCCAGTGCCTGGAGTGCAAGAGAGAATAATTGGCCCCTCACTGGGTGCGCTCTGGTGTCCAGTAATGTTGTGTTAGCGGTAGATTGGAAAGAAACTGCTGGCTGGCTGAGTGGCTTCACTTTTCTCAGAGGTTGAAGCTATGGCCTGCAGCGGGTTCACCTGGACAGAGATTACTCTGACTTCTCAAACCAGTTATTGGCTTCAGTAGGTTAGGTTCTGTAGCGTTCTTACTGTTGATAAGGTATTCCAATGTGGATTGTAAAGCAGAAGAAGAGCTTCTGGCAAGGATGGGATTGCATCTCTGTGGTTTGCAGATGATGATCTCCTGCTGTTTTTTTTTTATGTGGAGGCTTCATGCATGCACTTGTGGTTTGTGGTTTGCAGCTGAGTGTGAATCTCAGCTTCAAGGATGAGGCCATGGGTGTACTCCAGAAACAGATCACATGCTCTCTCCCGACAGGGGGCATGAACCTACCTTGAGGAGGAGGTAAAATATCTCAGGGACTTGCTCAACAGTGACGGGAAGAGGGATTGTAAGATTGACTGCTGGTTGGATGCGTTTGCTATAGCAGTCCACAGTCCTCTTGATTTACTAGATGATCTACAAACGTACCAAGCAGTTGAAATGAGTTTTCTCTGCCAGGCTGGGCTTACTCTTCCTGATAGGATTAGAAGATCTCATATCTGGGAGTAGGCTGCACCTCCCAGATCCAGTTAAGGTGGTTTGAGCATCTGATAAAGATGCCCCCTGTTGGAGGGATTATATCTTTTGGCTGGGATGGAAGCACCTGGGGATCCCCCTAAAGGAACTGACGGATGGCTGAGGAGAGGGATGGTGCCATCACGCTTGGAGGAGAACGTCATATCCCCGGATCTGACACAATGGACGGCAGACGCCCTCTGCCAGCAGCGCAGCCAATTTCTCTCCTTCTGGACCCCGTGTGCCGATGGTGAGTAGCATGAACCTGAATTCAAACCAGCGGCACAAGTCGTGTCTCTCAGTTTGGCGTTGGGTTTAACACAACATGCCAGGCGTCTCTGCATGGAGTTGTAGAGGTTCCTAATGGAGTCCTGTGATGATCCATCCCATGCAGCTTGAATGTTCTCACTCAGTTCTGCAGATGGTGTGGTAGGGGTGGAGTGTTGGTAGAGCGTCCAATAGCATCCACACATTTTCAATCAGGGAGGGATCTGGAGATGAGACCGACCACGGCGTAATATCTGTTCAGAAAAGGTCGGACCACTGGTTGCAGGACTTTATTAATGTAACGTTGTTTGGTCAAGGGACCTGTAATGAAGACAAGGGTTGACCTCTCGTTGTACAAAATTACACACCATGGCACCAGGCCTTCTGGACGTGTGATGCGTGACAAAACAGTCACTGATCTTGTTGCTGAACACGGTTCCTCCACATGGGTTTGGGATTCCCTCTGGGTGCAACTATTTTTTGACAACGATTGTATGTCTCGGTGTATCTTTTGGGTACTTTAGGTTTGAGCACTTTAACAGCAAGTAAACGTATTCATTTCAATCATTTCTGTGGGTCTGTTCATCATGAAATTTTGACACAATGTAAAGAACAACCATCGAATTAACATTACAAAACAATGTGGTGAGAAGGTTTTTGTATGACGGTGACAGTTTGCTGTGGACATTAGAGGCAGCCTGTGTAAACGTGTATGGTGTTGAGGCGTGACCAGGGCGTGTTTTAAGTGGCTGGCTGACACAATTCACTGTGGAAGCTGAGACCTTGATGGGTATAAATAGCAGACATTCTTGGGCTGCAGTGGGGTCATTTGTACCAAATTGACCTTTGTATGATTCAGGAAGCCTAAATATTTGGACTGTATAGCTCAGAGCACTGTTGAATCATCCTTTTTAAGACCGTCATTCTTCAGAGGACCTTTGAAACTAGTTGATTCCTGAATCACCACTGAAGTTCAGAGAACTCGCATGATGCAATTTACTGTCAATAATTGCACAAAATGGTATCAATTATGGTAGCTGTAAGTGTTGTGTAATGGCAAGTGAGAAAGTCTGATAGGTAGAATAACATGTACTGAGACTTCAGCTTTAGAGGACAACTGTGAGGCCATGGACACAACTTACTGCTTTAAAAGTAAACTATCGTTAAAAAGTTCTAGACCAGTTTATTTCAGTCCTCGCAGTGTTTTGCACGGCTGAGGCAATCCATCTTCTCTTAGCCTCACTGTCAATAAAATAGTTGTTCCTTGTTGGAAGTGTCGGAATTATTCAGAAGGAATGTGGTTCTATCACATACGCCTATATTGTAAAGGTCTGTATGCATGTAGGCTTGTATTGTGCGGCCGTCTGCCAAAAGTCACATTTACTTTTAATGTGAGAAATGTCAGACAGTTTGTCGGTTCTACTTCACTTCTTTGCATTATTCACTTCACTTTTTTAAAACTAGTCTTTAAACCCACTTTAATTCATTGCTTTTTCAACTCAGTGTGAGATTTTTGCATGTTTTGGTTTTGACTGTTTATTTGTTTAATTAATTTCTTTTTACTGTTGTTGTTTGTTTATTGTCTCATTGTTTTTTTAGTATTTGTTACTTCTGATTTTGTCTTTTATCCTTTAGCACTTTGTTTCGTTCTTAAAGTGCTCTATAAATAGAATTCACTTTTAGGCCTTTTCCACCAACATGGAATGGCTTCTGTTCCAGTTCAAAAACTTAATTTTGATCCGTTCAGGACATTTCCACCAACAAAAATAGATACGAGAACCTGAAAAGGTTGTTCACAGCAAGAACCAAAGGACTCACTCGCAGGTAGTCTGTACGTGCTGTGCAGCGCCCTCTGTTGGTGACGTATTCTGTGACGTATCTTCAGTTCCACTAAAACCGGTGTAAATGCAGGCTGGTTCTCTGAAAAGCACCAAGTTTCTTATAAGCCAGAATGGAACCAGCTCGAGAACAGAGTCCCCGATCCTTCATGATGCTTGTGTGTGCCTTCGTCTATCCACTCCCACCAACAGAGTGCTACGGTAATGTCTATGTGACTAGTATGTAGGGCTGGGCGACATGGACAATAAAACATATCCCGATATATTTAAACTGACTGGTGATGTACGATATAAAATATGATATATGATGCAACAAATACAGTGTGGACAAATGAGGACACCCCGTTAAATCCTTCTTCCATTTTTTTGGCTGTATTTTACTGTATTTAAACATTGAAATTTGATTTCTTCTTTATACACACACTAAGTCCTATGTCCTCTTCAGGAGTGCGAATGGGGGAGGTGATGAGCAGAGTATGAATGAAGTTTGTTTATTTTTTTATTTATTATTTATACAGTATAGCACATTTGTAGATACCTAAGGACATTTTACAATCAGCACTCAGGATTCAGCTAACACACATCGGCAGCCAATCACACTCAGCATACTCTCAAACGGAAATGACCATCCATCTGAAGGATGCATCAAGCACTGGGGACGGGGTTCACATACAGGGGTTGGACAATGAAACTGAAACACCTGGTTTTAGACCACAGTAATTGATTAGTATGGTGTACTAGGGCCTATACAGCGTCCATTCGTCTTGGGAAGGACATTTTTTGGACACAATCCGGGTTCGCACCCCAACATCCCTTTCAGACAGCTTCCTCTTGCATCCACAGTTGATCCTGTTGGATGTGGTTGGTCCTTCTTGGTGGTGCTGACATTACCCTGGATACCGTGGCTCTTGATACATCACAAAGACTTGCTGTCTTGGTCACAGATGCGCCAGCAAGACGTGCACCAACACTTTGTTCTCTTTTGAACACTGGTATGTCCCCCATAATGTTGTGTTCATTGCAAAACTGTGCTCTTACCTGCTAATTGAACCTTCACACTCTGCTCTTACTGGTTCAATGTGCACTTAATGAAGATTGGACACCAGGCTGCTCCAATTTAGCCATGAAACCTCCCACAATACAATGACAGGTGTTTCAGTTTCATTGTCCAACCCCTGTATATTCACAAACACACAAACACACATTTATACACCAGAGGAAACCCACGCAAACACAGGGAGAATGTGGAAACTCCACCCAAATACGGTCTTGAAACCAAGACCCCCAGTGCTGGGAGGCGAACATGTTAATCACCAAGACAACTGTGACACCGAGTAGCTGAGGAGAGGAGCTGCTGACCATTTGAGGGCACTGGACTTTGGGCCATTTCAGGTTATTACCTGGACTTGAAGTGCTTAAATGTCAATAAAAAAAAAGAAAAAATGGGGGGTCTTATAAAACTTTTGAGCAATAGTGTAACTTTTGGAAAAGTGGCCTGGAACAAATTGAGAGAATAAATAAGAACATAAAACTGCCACCTTTGTGGCGACAGGTCGTTTATAACCTGTCGCTGTGGTCATCTGGCTCTCTGACTGGATTAGCCTGAATGAGGACAGGAGGAGGGGCAAAGAGGAGCTTTCTGATGGGGTTGTGGTCGTCCCCTTGATTTGCATTGTCCTTGCAGAATTACTCCTTTAAGTGTCAGTCTGCGCACACACACACACACACACACACGACACGAATAAGCCGTTAATGAAATCCCGCTGCACACTGGGAGTAAAGTGCGCTGAGCAGTGAGAATCTGCAGATTGGCTAATCAAAACCCCATTATTGTCGGGGCGCTTTGGTGCCACCCGCTCCCTTTGATCTCTATTTTACTTTTAACGTTATTTTTATCCGAGCTCATTTGCCTGTTTATGAATGTAGGCACGCGGAAACATGCCTTGCTCTCTTGCGGCCGGCTGCACTGGCCTAAATATACTCTACTGTGTGCGCAAGTGTGTGGGTATGTGTCTGGAATAAAGAAGTAATCACTTTTCATTGCTCTCTGGAGGACAGAGCATGACAAAGAAAGCATGAAACAGGTCTATTGAAGGAGCATTATCTTCTCTCGACCCCACATGACTAGAAAACTATTTCACTCGCGGCTCCCCGCGGACCCTCCCTCTGTTTGCTCAAGTATTTCAGTAAGTACTCCACGTTTGTGGTCCCTGTAACGGTTTCACAAATTAGGGAGTGAAGTTCTTTTTAATTCCTCTCTCATGGTTTATGTGTGTGTGTGTGTGTGTCTGTGTGGGTGTATTCAGGTGGGCACACTGCGGTTCTGCGGCAGCACTGAGTTTGCTGGTGGCCTGTGGGCTGGAGTGGAGCTTCAGCAGCCTGAGGGGAAGAATGATGGATCGGTGGCTGGAGTCCAGTACTTTACCTGCCCTGTCAAACATGGTAGCACTGCAGATATTTCACTACTGAACAGACGGACTAGATGTCTTTGATGGCTGTCCTTTGTTTGAAGTTTAAAGAGCCCATTGTGTATATCATGCAACAGTGAATTTTCTTTCTTTATTAATATATATATATATAGACACACAGGGGTTGGACAATGTAACTGAAACACCTGTCATTTTATTGTGGGAGGTTTCATGGCTAAATTGGAGCAGCCTGGTGGCCAATCTTCATTAATTGCTCATTGAACCAGTAAGAGCAGAGTGTGAAGGTTCAATTAGCAGGTAAGAGCACAGTTCTGCTCAAAATATTGCAATGAACACAACATTATGGGGGACATACCAGAGTTCAAAAGAGGACAAATTGTTGGTGCACATCTTGCTGGCACATCTGTGACCAAGACAGCAAGTCTTTGTGATGTATCAAGAGCCACGGTATCCAGGGTAACGTCAGCACCACCAAGAAGGACCAACCACATCCAACAAGATTAACTGTGGACGTGAGAGGAAGCTGTCTGAAAGGGATGTTGGGGTGTGAACCCGGATTGGATCCAAAAAATGTCCTTCCCAAGAAGAATTGACGCTTTATTGACCGCAAAAGGAGGACCTAGTTCACCAAACTAATCAATTATTGTGGTCTAAAACCAGGTGTTACAGTTTCATTGTCCAACCTCTGTATATCATGCACCCAACAACTGGGGTTATACATATACAAGTTGCTGTGAATGTTTATAATCCAATCAGCAACATTTCTGTTATAACCTGTCTTTTGCTGCAGCCTTTTATGTTACAACATTTTCTAAACAGTGACCAGATAATATATTTTATATAATTCTGAAAAATGTTACGGTCAAATTAAGACCATTTACTGATATAACGACAATGACACCCTTTCAAAGTGTATGTAAAGTGTGTTTGTTTCCTTAATTCATTTTGAGGAAATTATCACTAAATGTATTGTCTCCAGTCATTTTCATTTCACCCAGAATACTGCAGGGCTGACTTTCAAGGGTTTTAATATATCAGAGTGAATTTGTTTATTTATGTATTTTTCATACCTGTAGTTAAGTAAGTGTTCATAATACAGCCTCAGGTATGGTATCTCTCTCTCTCTCTCTCTCTCTCTCTCTCTCTCTCTCTCTCTCTCTCTCACTCTCAGGAATATTCGCTCCACTCTCCAAAATCAGTAAATTCTCTGAACGTCGAAGACCCATCCCCCGACAGCCTGCAGCGCCCACCCGCCCCCCTCGCCACGTCGACCTCGCCAGGGTCAAGTCCAAGGTGGACACAGGTACGCTCCTTTTGCACTTTCGTCTTGCAGTAAAAGTCTTGCTGGCCACCCCAAGCTGATTCGAATTCCTCTGGGCTGCCTAAACTTTGTCTAAGCCTCTCCTAAAGTATAAAGGGGAGCTTTGTGATGAAGGATGGTCTCCTCCAGGGTGACGGAGTGGGAGAGAGCTGGAGAAAGTGAAGGGGAAAGTAGTTGTTGGAGGTGGAGGAGAGTTGTAAGGGCTGTTAATGACATTATTGAGCTTTCCTCCAGGGGCTGCTTCAGCAGAGCAGTGTGCTTAGAGTTTCCTCACACAGGTACGAACACGTAGGCACACTCTTTCTAAAATGTATGCTTTGGCACGCAAGAAAGACACACTTATAAAGTTAGATATTGTTGTTTTTAGTAAATACAAAAATAAAAATGCAGTATCACAAGATTAATACAACACCAGTTAAAAGTACCGTATTTTAGTTGTTGTAGTTGGACATTTGTCCCAGTTTCTTCTTTGCAGAAGGTCTATTTCTGGGATATTCTTGGATTATCTTGCAGACACATATTGTTTAAGGTCTGTTTTTGATACCTGGGTCAGGGAACTGTGAGGGACATTCCAAAAGCATCTGTTTGTGTCTGTTCATGGTGGACTTTGAGGTCTGGATAGTTGTCCTGAAGTTGAAGCCATCTTCTGTTCAGCTTCTGCTTTTTTTTTTATAAATGGTTTGATGTGTGCATCCAGGATTCCCCATAGCCATGCAACATTGCCAACACAAACCCAAAACATGATGCAAACACCCCCATGTTTAACAGGTGGCAAGATAAAAACTTATGTCTTATGAAGATGCCCTGTAGCCTTCCTGAACCATTACATTTTTAATGAAGATCAGTTGAGGTTTCCTTCTTCTGACTCTGCACGCGGTGCTGCACTGTAGAATAGTGTACCGTCTTCCTAAATTTTCCCTTTTCAGTCATGTGGACAGTCTGTCCAGCGTAAGAGCAGTTCTCTTGAGTTGGTCTTCCAGATCTCGTTTTGACCTCCACAGCTCCCCTGAATGATCAAAGTACCATTCTGCCTCGTGGGCATCGAGCACTTTTGTTTTCAGATGTTTAGACAGTTGTTGAGCCTATGATTGATGAGTGTTAGTACAAGTTGTGAAGGGACAGATCATTTATTAAAGCTTGGGAATTTGATTCAGCTGACAGTTTCTAATTACAATTGGTGACATGCCTCAGGCCTGATTTGCCAATCAAGGTCTGAGTCCTTGTCAAAACAAATCCGAGGTTTCCAACATCGTGTTCAAACACTGATGTCTTTTAGTTGATTTATTTGTTTGTGTTTTGCTTTTATTTATTTTTTGAGAGTTTTTGAACCAGTAATTCCCTCCCATTCACACCTTCTTTATAGCAACCAACATCTGTTCTGAATACATGCACCTAGCAACACATTGGCAACCAGCTCCAACTCCCATTTCAAAACCGCATTCCAGCTCTGGTGTGGGAACATTTTCAGAATGAGGAGAGCACTTTCATGTGAGTGAGCTGGCGTGCTGTCAAGAACCTCTCAATTTGGAAGTGCCAGATCCCCAACCCCATTAGCACTCTGCCCCTTTCACAAAGGATGCTTCTGACATGAGGAGGGTGAGAGCGCCATCTGCCAACCCAGAGAGAGCATGGCCAATTTCGCTCTTGGACCCACATTTCTTTTTACATTTTCTGTTGTTATTCATAATAACTGTTGTCCTTATAATCAGAGTGTACAGCTTTTACACCATGTTCCAAATTATTATGCAAATGATATTTTTTTCTGATTTTTTGTAAATGGTCGATGCAAATGTCAGTATAATTTTACATTTACATTTACATTTGTGGCATTTAGCAGACGCCCTTATCCAGAGCGACTTACAAAAGTGCTTTGCTGTTTACTTAGAACATCCTTAGCTAGTAGATAAGGCTGGAATCTAGAGATTCCACACGTTTAGACCGTGTTGAAACAAGTCTTTATGGAGTTAAGTACTCCTGAAACAGATGAGTCTTCAGTCTGCGTTTGAAGACATTGAGGGACTCGGCTGTTCGGACTCCCAGGGGAAGTTCGTTCCACCATTTTGGTGCCAGAACAGAAAAGAGTCTGGATGCATGTTTACCTTGCATCCTGAGGGATGGTGGGTCAAGCCGAGCTGTACTTGAAGCTCGAAGGGCTCTCGGTGCAGCTCGAGTTTTGACCATTGCCATCATGTATGGAGGGGCTGGTCCATTTTTGGCTTTGTAGGTCAGCATCAAGGTTTTGAATCTGATGCGGGCAGCTACAGGGAGCCAATGAAGGGAGCACAGCAGAGGAGTTACATGACTGAATTTATGAACATTGAAGACGAGCCGCGCTGCTGCATTCTGGATGAGTTGCAATGGTCTGATGGTCCGCATAGGAAGGCCAGCCAATAGGGAGTTGCAGTAGTCTAGTCTTGAGATGACAAGAGAAGACAAGAGACTGAACAAATTTTCAAGTCATCAAACTTTAGAGAATCAATAAAATTTTACTCAACAAACCTCCCAATAATAGCAGTATTTTATTTGATTGTTTTCAAGAATAGACAACTCAAAATGCACAATGTAGTTTCAAAACATTTTTTAGTTTGTAAAAAATCAAAAGCTCCTTCGATCAAAAACATCTTAACATAGGAGCCCTTCTTTGAAATCGCCTTCACAATTTTTGCATCCATTGAACTTCAGGATTGCAGGATGTCAAAATAGCCACCAGAGCTGCTGTTCTGATGTGAACTCCTACCCTCATAAATCTTTTGCTTGAAGATACTCCAAAGGTTCTCAATAGGGTTCAAGTCAGGGGAGGTATTCTTTCCAGCATGAGATGTTGCATTGTCATGCATGAAGATGTTCATTTTGTACCACGGAAAAAAGGACCCTTAAGCGACTTCCCAGCTTTCCATGACTCCCAACACCTCCTTGCTGACATTGCAGTCTCATTGGGACATGGTGACCATCCGCCAACCATCCACTACTCCATCTATTTGGGCCATCCAGTGTTGCTCAACACTCATCATTACTCAAGATTGTTTGAAAAATAGTCTTCCTGTAAGTCTGGGCCGAATTCAACCTTTCCTTGTGAGCATCGGTTAGAGGTGATCGAATGGTTGGTTGATGCACAACAGCAAGCCTCTGGAGGATCATAGAACTTCAGAGGCACCAGCAGCTTCAAATATCTGTTTGCTGCTTTGTAATGACTTTGTCAGTCAGAAACCTTCCTCGTTATGCCTTTATCCGAACGAACCATCTGTGCTCTGAATCAGCCACAAACCCCTTCACAGTACGATGATGATCACGCTTAAGTTTTCATGAAATATCTAATGTTTTCATACCTTGTCCGAGGTATTGACGCTTTTCAGCAGCAGATGCCTTTTCTTTCCCACGTTGCTTGAAACCTGTGACCTGCTTAATAACGTTTTTTAAAACTGATTATAAGGTGTCTGAGGTTGATTTCAGTGATCCAAAGAGCCCTGAGACAATATGTTTATATGAAGAAAAAAAAATGTCATAAAAATCTTGTGATACTTCAATCCAATTTGCATAATAATCTGAAGTTGATTTTTTTTACAAAATCTTCTTACTAAAACTATTTAAACACACACACACACACACACACACACACACACACACACACACACACACACCACTTTGCATTTCACAGCATCTGGCTGGTGTGTAGTGGCCTGCGGGGACGTCCATTTCTCAGAGGCTGTGCACCCTGCACCCTGCCATTATTTCCTTAATACTGATGAACAACAGTCCATCACACCTTCTCTGCACATCCTCAGTGCTCCTGAGATCCCCTACAGCTGTGTTTGTATGGTGGAGGGCATTCATTTACTTCTTCATTTCCTCCGAGTGTGTGTGCGCTCATCGGGCGGGTTTGTGTTTTACACCAGATGGGTATGAACTTGTTGATCTGTTTTCCTAAGCTCTCTGGGGCACACATTTGTATTGGATTTTCCAGCAGAGCTTAATGGTGGACTGCTGTTATTGTTAAATGCAGACATATGGGTCTCAGTTGCCGCGTGATATGACATTGTTTTCATAAAGAAGCTGTAAGACATTGCTGGACATTTATTTTTCTGGCATTCTCCCTTCTGTCCTTTTCCCTTTTTTTTAGAGATATAAACATGGCACTCTTAACTGAAATGAGTACCGGGATAATACCAACCCCGAACTACCTTATTGATGTCTAATATTGATGTATGTAATACCAGTAGGGTTGTTATAATCTAATGTGCTTTTGTGGAATGAGATTTTTTGGCAGTGGATAAAAAAAACATCCTGTTTTAACGCGTTCCCTGGCGCACCCTGATGAGATATAAAACATACATATGGAGATCTTTTCCTGATTAAAAGTGAACAGAAGCATTATATTAGCATCTGTATTTCACACTCAACGTTCAGTAACCAGTAATGTTCAGATGGGCCTCATCTGGCTCATCAGCTGCACATTTGGTCCACGTGAGATTAAGGTGGGCTATTTGGGAAGACAGACTGGGTCCTAGTATCATTACATGTACAAGCCCTCTCAGAGCCCATGACCATGTAGAATGCATCTAGCCCAGGCATGGTAGGAGAAGCTGTTGAAGATGTAGGACCAGGATTTTGGATTCTCAAAAAAGAGCTAATGAGGCTAACCAGCCTGTAGGTACTACTGCAAAGGGACTTTTTTGTTAATGAGATCAATAAGATAAAATTGGAAAGAGCTGTGTGCAATTATGTAATTAATTGGATCCAACATTAGTGGTCCAATCAGATCCAATCCAATCAGACATCCAACTATCTCAATTTTTGTGGTAAGTGATTTAAAAGTGGCATATTTGGATCTGGTAGTTTTTCATTACATTGTGACCAATAGAAATGCTCCAACCTTGGAGAAATGAAGTTATACAGTCATGTGGCAAAAAGGAATAGCAGTATTAATGAATAGAAATGTATTGTTCTTG
The DNA here is from genome assembly GCA_034509495.1 of Acestrorhynchus altus. NCBI lineage: Eukaryota > Metazoa > Chordata > Actinopteri > Characiformes > Acestrorhynchidae > Acestrorhynchus > Acestrorhynchus altus. Next base: position 4,030,171 of record CM067513.1, read on the forward strand.
TGAGGAAAATGTTAGAACATCCTGTGGCACGAAGAACCTCAAGTAGATGTTCGCTTAACCATTTCTGACATTGACTGGATAAGATCTGTCCACTCCTCCATGCGGAATTCTTTCAGCAGTGTGATGTTTCAGCATCAGTCTTCATTCAGATAGTCTTATAAACCCCCTCAGATAAAATAAAGATCTCATAGTGGTTTCTATGATGGAAAGATCTCCAGACCCTGCTGCAGCTAAGCAGCCCCAAACCATGACACTTCCACCACCATGCTGCACAGTTTGTTTGAGGTTCTTGTGATCAATTGCTGTGTCTTCTGTCTAAGTGGAATTTGTCCAAAACCCTGGTCTTTGTCTAGATGTTCTCTGGCACACGTTAGTGTTGCCCCAATGTTTTGTTGACAGTAATCATTTCCTCCCATGAAAATCCAGTTTCTGATGGTAGATGCTGCACTTTTACATTAACTCTGGCTGATCTGCCTGTAGGTGCCGTGATGACGTTTAGGATTGTTGGAGAATTCTTTACACATATTGTGGTCTTCTCTTGAGCTGAACTTGCTATGAAGGCCTGACCTGGTCACGTTGGCAGTTGTTTTAAATGTTCTCCACTTGTGAATTATTTTCCGGAGAGTGGAACGGCTGATTTTTCATTTTTGAGATCTTTTTGAAGCCCTTTCCAATCTGTTGATCATCTACAGCCTTCGGTCCAGCACCCTCAGAGAGCTTTTTTGGATCTTGCCATGGCGATCCCACTCACTTCAGCAGTCAAGAGCAAACCAAACTAATGTATGTGGTTAAATTACACAGGCTCCTCCAGAGTTGCTCCCCCAGAATTGCTGCTCCAGGCTGCTTTTCTGTGATTACACTCAAATAAAGTTCTTTGATTCATAATGATGATGGAGTAAGTTTTCCACCACCTGAAGAACCCTCAACCAGGCAAAAGGAATGCATCATCTCAGAGTTTTTATAAGCAGTCATGGCTCTATATAGAACTATCGCCTTAACTACAGAATCATATAACACTTTTTTAAAGAATATGGATCTTGTCTTCACTCTCACACAGGTTTCTCTATTACCTTTTCTTTCTCTCGCCATTATCTCCTCAACCGCACTTATCATTCTGTTCAAGATGCCACCCGCCCTTCAGGCCCACCGCCACCTCCCCTCCACTTTTCATTTCCTCCGCTCTCTTGTCCTGTTGCCGTGCAGTGAGAGGAGGCAGGGTTGAGTCATGGCTCCTGTGTGCACATTATAGTCCACTTTTACGCAGGACCAAGCAGAAACGGGACCCTTCGGGGTGTTCGTGAGTCACTCCATCTGCGTGACTACATAAGTGTGACGCACCTACAAGCACCACATTTCCGTCTAATGACAGAATCTGAGCAACATGCTGATATTTTTACGATGCCCCAATAGCACGCCCACTCTAATGGCCATCGCCAGCGCGAGGAGATCGCTCTCTGTGGTCCTCTGATCAATCTGAGCCATTTTGGGTGAACCCTTAGGTATCTCCTGGTGTTGGATTTAAACAGTGGAGTGGTGGATCTTCGCACATCCCGTTGATTCATTGTCCAGCGAGACGTGATAATGTGCTGTTCCACTCTCTCTGCCAGACTTAATGCCTTGGCAGTAGTTCATTATAGAGAGTTGGTGTGGATGTGAGGTTTATCACACCACCACTTTGCAAGCCAAGTACGCCATTATGGTAGTTTATTACATGAAGTTTTATTCATGCTCGTGGATGTGGGAGCACAACCCTGTGTCTGCACGTTAAAAAATAAATAGGGTAGTAGAACACTGGTTGGACATCTCAAACGACTGAATCAAATCATGGACAAACCCAAGATCACTGGCTGATTTCTTCTGATCTTTCCTGTCTGAAAAGGAGCTTTAAAATTCTGTCTCCATCTAAAATCTAGTGATAAAGAAACTCTGCAGTATAAAGCACTGAAACCCCAAGAGCTCAGCCCTAAACCCAGTCCCCTCTGACAGCTGGTTTTGAGACTTGAGATCCAATCAGACTATCTAGAACACTGGGACAATGACACCATAACCCAGTCTAAATTTGCAATCAGGCCCTAAACAGACCGTACAAATTGGCTCTTCACCGTCAAAGAGCCACAGCAGAGATTCTGACCAAGTACCGGCTCAGTGACCACAGCCTGGCCATAGAGATGGGCAGGTACAAACAGTCCTGGCTGCCCAGAGATGAGAGTGTGTGGTCAAGGAGGGCGAGACAGAGCTGCACTTCCTCTACTGCACAAAATTCAACACATTCAGATAAAAAAATGTATCAAAAAATTCAAAACCTTCCATCAACCCTAAATATTATGACAGATTCTGAACAATTAAACTTGTTCCTGTCGAAGGCAGAACAGCACCCATCACTGCCACATCTGGGGCAACATGAATTCCCCCGTGTGTGTCTGAATGCTAATTCTGCGAAGGATTGGCACCCAGCCCAGTTCTTTGTACCCAATGATTGGGTAGTGGGTAGACCCCAGACTCACCATGACCCTGAACAGGATGAAGCAGATAGGAAGATGAATGAATGAATGAATGAATGAATATTATGTGTGTGTGTGTGTGTGTGTGTGTGTGTGTGTGTGTGTGTGTGTGTGTGTGTGTGTGTATAAAAATGAGGTGACAGTTGTTTTCAGTATATTTAAATCAAACTCCCACACAGATGACGTTCTCGCTGCTCTGACAGTGTTGTTCAGTTTGAGCACGTGTAGTTTTTTGGTAGGTGAAGTTTGTCAGATGACCCCAGACGTGCCAGAAATGCCCCAGACGCCGCGCAATATTTTTCTTGGCACCAGTAAATTTGTGGGTTGAACGTGCTTTTCCGTCCCACAGGAGTGCCCGTCAACACGTCCAGACAGCGAGCGTCAGAACACCGAGGCTCCACAAACAAACATGTATTAATGAGGATGTTTCAGTGTCTTAAATGAGCTCCTGTCATTTATTTCTTTATCGGCACGTCTGTCTAAAAAGAAATAAATGAATAAATAAAGACAAGCAATAATGCAGCTGACAGGTTGTTATTATTATGCGCTTTAAAGTCCCAGTCACACAATGCTGATCCTTTTTTAAAACATTATTATGGTGCTAAAGTAGACGAGGACATTAATGTCTGATCTAATGACGGATGACGGTCTGAATACATACTATTTGTTAGCTGTTTTTATTCCTCAGTACCAGAGTGATATTAAAAAAGGAGGTCATTCCACATGACTATTTCAGTTTCTCAGAAGTAGGCTGACATTTCCAGTGTATCAGTTCTTCTCAGGTCATCTAAATGACTTGAGCTGGCAATTAAGAATGATTTATGAGGAAGCGGTGTCAGAATGGCTGCGGGGTAACTCTGAAATAGCATGTAAATAGCGTGTTACACCGTGGGGTTTCATGTCATCTCTAGCCAGAGTTTGATTGTATGGACCGTTTTAATGATGTTATTGCTCTGACTTGTCCAGGCAGATCAAAGGGTATTGATCCCATACCCTTATGTTATGTCCAATACAGCTAGTGGTGAAAGGCTTTGATGACTGTCCGCTCATATGACTCAAAGTTAGAAGACAAGATGCAAAAATAGAAGTATGTTGAGGTAAGAATGTATATTTACAAAATATTTGTGGAGATGACCAACAAATCTGTGTGGAGAACCCCCAAGATCAACGGCTTGTGGTCACGTTACACATCCAGAAGGTCTGGTGTCGTGGTGTGGGTGCAATTTCGTACGATGCCAGATCACCTTTGGTCTTCGTTACAGGACTTCAACAGCCCAATGTTATGTTAATGAGGTTCTGCAACCAGTGGTTCTTCTGTTCTTTTCTGAACACACACTCCGGTGCTCTATTCCAACAGGACGACGCTCGTCCACATACTGCTGCCGTCTCAAGATCTCGTCTTGAAGACACAGATACTATGTTGTGGTCGGTCTCATCTCCAGATCTATCCCTGATTGAAAATGTGTGAGATGCTATTGGACGCTCCATCAACGCTCCACGAGCTCTTTCATCATTATTCCAATTTAAAAGGTCTTTCGATGGCCTTCATTCTTTCCTGCTTTTCCAGAAGAACAGAGTGTTGTTGTGATTTTAATATTCATATGATTGAATATTGGTCTTAATTGTGTCACAACAATTAGCTTCCTTCTACCTCCTTATTCAAAGGCTAGTCATGCAACACTACGGCTCTGAACACCTTGCACAATCGGTTTCTGCTGCCTGTGTTTGCTGGAGCAGAGAGTAAGAGCACAAGAGATGGAGAATAAATTGCAAAGTAAAGAATTACAGAGAGTTAGAAGGTTTCAGCTCTTTGACTTCACTACACTGTGGCCTATTTGGCTGCTGTAGATGGATGTAGTTTTTGTTAGTTAGTAAATGGGAATAGTCAGCTGATCACACGTGTGCAGAGCTCATGCAAATACCAAGGTCTTGTGTTGCTTCAGGAGCAAACACTGATATGATTATGAGAAAGAGCCAAATGGCCTTAATGATATCCACATTATTGGAGAGCTAAATTAGATTTGGGTTTATTAGCATTGGAAGCAAATAAGCACACTGCTTCTGCTATAACAAAACCCTGTGTCTCAGAAATGGTTAGTTACGTGATTAATGTAAGAGGAGAAGGGAAATAAGCATTCTTAATTAACAACGCCTTGGGTAAAACACTTTAATTACAATGCATTTAGACATATTTTTTACATTTTTGTTTTGGGAGGGGGGCTAAGAAAACTGTGCAAAAGGTGAAAGTGGAAACAGTAATATTTAAGTGTGTAATATATATATTTATATATATACATCTACAGGGGTTGGACAATGAAACAAACACCTGGTTTTAGACCACAATAATTGATTAGTATGGTGAACTAGGTCCTCCTTTTGCGGTCAATACAGCATCAATTCGTCTTGGGAATGACATTTTTTGGATACAATCCGGGTTAACACCCCAACATCCCTTTCAGACAGCTTCCTCTCACGTCCACAGTTAATCCTGTTGGATGTGGTTGGTCCTTCTTGGTGGTGCTGACATTACCGTGGATACCGTGGCTCTTGATACATCACAAAGACTTGCTGTCTTGGTCACAGATGCGCCAGCAAGATGTACACCAACAATCTGTCCTCTTTTGAACTCTGGTATGTCCCCCATAATGTTGTGTTCATTGCAATATTTTGAGCAGAACTGTGCTCTTACCTGCTAATTGAACCTTCACACTCTGCTCTTACTGGTTCAATGAGCAATTAATGAAGGTTGGCCACCAGGCTGCTCCAATTTAGCCATGAAACCTCCCACAATAAAATGACAGGTGTTTCAGTTTCATTGTCCAACCCCTGTATGTGTGTATATATATATATATATATATATATATATACTGTATATAAGCTGAATCATATATTAATTTTGCATGTATTATGAACAGGATGTTACTAATAACAAGAACAATAATAACCATAATAATACCCTTTTTGTATCATGCCAATTTAAGTAATCCCTTTTTTTTTTTTACCCCAAATTTCCATCCCTTGGAAATGGCTTGGAATGGCAATTTACATAAAATATTATTTTACCTCAATTCATTTGGTGCGACTTCATTAGGACTCGAACACAATCGCACCCAACACTCCTGACACTAGGAGGGTGAAGATAAGCACATGCCTCCTACATATGAATCAGCCACTGCCTCTTTTCAAACTGCCACCATTACACCTGAAAAAATGGAGAGACTCTACATGTCTACAAACTCACATTTCTCTACGTTGCAGCCATAACCCTGCTGCTCTCTGTTCACCTTTAATGCACAGTTAACTGTAACACCAAAGAAAGGTGTGCAGCACTGCCAGCAGTCAGCTGAAATAATGCTTTCATGTTCTGTTGTTAGACTTAAACTGTGTTCTTACCTTCTGTTAGTGCAGGTCACTGCTGCAGTGGGTGAATGAAATCAGTTAAACAGCAGCGCAGCAGTAAAAACAAAGGATCGGGAATCGGCTTCGAAATGACTAATAACGAATCAAGTAAAATGGGCCTGTTCCCGTCTTGATTAGGGACATCTCTAATTTGCTCAGGTATGTAGAAAAATGAGATCTTGAAGTTTGAATACAGTTCAATGTTTTAACCAAAACCAAATTACACAAACTTCACCAACTGGCCCCAGAAACACCCGGTGCGTCATTCAGTCTGAATTCATTTGATTATTTTTCAGCCCATATTTGATACTATTGAACACTGTAATACTTCAAGTAAGTGTAATTATTGTGAAAACTATTTTTTCATTCTTTGTTGTGTGCTGAATGATTTTTCCCCACCTTCTCTAACCTTCATATTTGTACTGTTATTCTAATCTATGATTGGTTGAAATGTCTAAAATAGAAAAGACTGACCTTAATTATAAGCTATACAAACAAAACATTACCAACTAATTAATTGCACACAAAAATACATTAGAGTGCAGATTAGAAAGTAGATGTTTAGTCTGAGTTTAAATGCAAAATCTGCTTTATGGTAGAGAGTGAAACCAATGATCTTGTCCAGAAGAAGGGTACCAGTGTGCCAGTTCACCAGTATATTAATATCCATTTAAGCCACTGGATGCTGTCTATTCAGAATGTACTTATGGGCCAGTTTCCTTGGACTATTCTCTATGAAAATTGTTCACTGAAGTGAAAATATAGACCATGATTGGGCTTAATCCCAGTCTGGGAAACCAGTCCTATGTGTGATTCAGTACTATTAGAAGCTCATTGGTCTATCATCAAGCTGGTCATACTGGTAGACTGGTAAAGCTGGTTGGCCATCAGACTCAAATGAAACTCTATCAGGGTCAAAAGCTCTACAGCTTGTTATGCCTTATGTCTGGACGGGTTCCTCTCGAGCCTTGGTTCCTCTAAAGGTTTCTGCCTCTTAGCCTGAGGGAGTTTTTCTTGCCACGGTTGCCCGCTGGCTTGCTTACTTAATTAAAGCTTGAACCTGGATTTCTGTAAAGCTGCTTTGTGACAACTCCTTTGTTGATTCAAAAGCTCAGCTTTTTTATGTGGGAATGTGTGTTGCCAACGTGGCGACTTTACAGCCCAGCACACACCACCCTGTCACTACAATGCCGAGATTGACCTAGAACCAAGCTAAGGTCCTCAAAGCTACCTTTTTTATTCTCTTTTTCTTTCTTTATAATTTCCCCCCCAATTTGGACACTTACCCGTCCCTGTTAGGACTCTGCCCATCACATACGAGGCTCCTGATGGTGAAGACGAGCACATTGTATCGTTTCTGGCTGCCGATGTCATCGGAGGAAGTGCTGCGTACAGCTCTCTGATACACTGGATTACAGACGTTATATCTGTAGCTATATCTGTGCCAACCACAGATGTGAGGTTGTGATGTGAGGAGAGAGTGCCATCTACCCACCCAGAGAGACCATGGCCGGTTTTGCTCTCTCAGACTCCGGCTGCTGACGGCAAACACGACCGCAGGATTTGAACCTACGATATTCTGATCATAGTGCTAGACGGATTCGACCACTGAGCCACTCTGAGACATGTTCTGTTTTTTATTCTGTTTTTTATTCTATTTCCAATCTGTTCAACAGATTTTAAGGGACATGATTGGTTTTAAAGAACCACCTTGTTCCAAATCTCTGACATTGGCATGAGTTATAATGCCACGTTGCATAAGTTGCCGTACTTTCATTATTTTTGAAAGAGTCACTCATGTATTATAGCTATATTATGTAGGTGTGTGTGTGTGTGTGTGTCTGTGTCGGAGAGGTAGACTTTTGATTGGCATGGAACGTGTAGGAGTGCTCCTTCAGCTGATCTTTTCGGGTGGATCTCCTCAGGGACGTGCATGTACACCCACAGACAATTCACAATCAGCTGCATTCACCGCCTGCCTTTTCTGTTCTTCCGTGCAAAGTGCTCATGTCTGCACCTTCCGTTTCCCCTCGTCTTTATTCTCTCTCTCTCTCTCTCTCTCTCTCTCTCTCTTTCTCCACCTCTGTTTCAGCTCCAATTCCTAACCTTTCTTTTCCTCTCGTCTCTTTCAATATTTATTCCCGTATTGCCTGACCTTGCCTTTTCTGTACCCTGTCCTGTTTCATGCTCATACTTTCCTTTTTCACTCTCTTTGTTTTTTTTTTTTTTTTTGTCCGAACTCCATCTCTCCTGTCTGTGTGATCGGCCTGGAGGTTTAGGAGCTATAAAGGCAAGGTCCGTACCCGTGCTGGCGGGTGATCTGGATGAGCTTTCGGATGTTAAGACAGGTACTGTAGCCGGTTGTGTTTGGAGACTTCCACATCTAACACCAGGAGAACGTGCTTTCTGCTTAATGCTAATTGCTTGCCCGTTTCATTTAAAGGTTCCGTGTCCCCTGGTGCACTCTTAAAGATAAAGGTGCTTCAATTGGTTCCAATAAAGCCATTAAAGAACTACCTTTGGTTTCATAAAGAGCCATGCTTGTAGAAGAGATGCATGAGTGTAAAAGAACCTTCACATCAAGTGCAGTTTCACTAGACCTTGAATCTTTAGAACCCTGGGCCAGGATTTTATCGTAGTTTGACTGTTTATAGGAAGATCTTTTCAGAAGATCCTAGGCTACTCAGATTTGTCTCCATTTGAGAAACTTATGTTGTAAATATGTTATTGTTTCCAAACTTTTCTATAGTTTCTTCTTGTTTGGGGTTTTATTAATAAACATAAGCTAAAAAGGGTTAATATGCTCCACACACCAGACCCCGACACTGCGCCTGCAGCCTGTATATTCCGCTGTTCTTCTTCATTCACTCTTTGATATGTTTGGCCAAGTCTTTCTCTGAAGCCACTTTAAGTTCTTGTTCATGTTGGAGGGTTTCTATCTTCATCTCAGTAAATGAAAAGCATGCTCCACTGGATATAGGCTTGGAGACTGGCCAGTCCACAACTTAAATCTTCTGTCTTCTCAACTTCTCGCTTGTCCAGGCAGTACATCTTAGGTCACTCACTTGCTGGTTATTGAAACACCAAACTTGGTTCTACTGTAGGGTATGGATGTACAGTGATGAATCATGTCAGCATCAGAAGGGGAATGTTTCTGATGCTCAGACAAATATGTATATATAATTATTATTAATTTTACTGCTTTCAAAGCATAACCCTGCAGAATTATGATGTAGGTTGAGCGTTTAAATTGACATATGTACATGAAAAATATCAGACGGACGGCTGACCGCTTCAAGGGTTCTTCAGATTGAGGGAGAATGTGCTGTAGATGGTTCTATATGGAACCTTTTGGAAAAACACCAAAAAAAGGTTCCTTCTATTATGAGAAGTTTGAAATCATAACAGTAGTTGTCCTTTTCTAAAAGGTTCTGTATAGAACCCTTTACAACACATTCTCCATCAATCAGAAGAACCCTTTCACAGTGCATGGAACCCTTTATTCATGCATGTTCTTTGGGTGTACATGTTTCTATATGGAACCATAACCCTCATTTTGAAATGTGTACACTGTGGCTTTATATCCACTGTGGAGGTCATCATAAGTTTAATTTCATCACCTGTAAATTGAGTAGCAATAAGGGAACCTATTATCGGATGGTCCAAACAGTTCCACAATATTGACCACTTGGGCTTAACATCTAGTTCCCTCTGTTTCCTTAGCCAATTGATTTTAGGAAATTGGGAATTCCTTGCAATTTCCTCAAATCGATTGGCTAAGGGAGAGGGAAAGATTGAGACCCCCGGGTGGCCGATATTTGGACCAGACATTAATAGGGGACGCTGGGAAGGTGTAACTCTACTAGTGTGGGCCTTTCATCATTATAGGAGATTATAGGTTCAGTACCTGGTGGTGCTATAGCAACCTGTTTCTGGGAGTCCAAGAGAGGATAATTAACCTTCAGAACGCAGTGACAGCTTCTGAAATTTTCAGTTATTCAAGAGGAGCAAGTCTGAAAAAATCCATATCAACCCTTAAGAGTAAACTTCACTACTATCAACCACTACTTTACACTAAATCCAAGGTAGGATAATCCAACTCGGAAAACAGCTAAATTTCCCTCTTTTCCAACTGAATTATATCCCAGTTTCAGTGTCCTAACAGCGGTCCAGTGTGGGGGGGTGAGGCTGTTCACACCAATGTCCCAGATATTGGATTACAGAAGAAAACGAGATGGGAGGGGCTGTTCACTCTCTTTCTTTGCTCACCCAGTGTTCAAATTCCAGAACAAAAGTCCCGATAAGCAGTTACTACCAGTCCCCCTCTCAGTGCTCGTGACATAATGGAGACGGTGACATGAGGGAGAAAAACAAAAGGCACCAGCTATATGATTCAAAGGTTGCCGGTTTGGCACTGAACTCCCCAGCTGACAGGGATAGGACTGCCCACTGCTCCGGGCATGTGTGCCCACCAGTGTGTGAATTCACTAGTGTGTACAGTAAGTGTGTGGATTAGTTACATGCAGAGGACATATTCCCCTGCACACAGTACCTCTCCTTCCTTTCCCAAAATCGGGGAGAGAAACAGAAGATTGAATAATCATCTCTTTCATACAACACTGAAAACACAGCTCCATTCAGGCTCCATTAGAGCTGATGGTTGTCTTTCACTGAGTGAGTTCCTGACTCACTTCTGATCTGTAATTCTCTTTCTTTAAGCTGTTGATGAAAGACTGAGAGGTGATGAGACAGACTTCTAATCCCACATGTTCAGCTCTTCTGTGAATAGAAGATCCAGAACCGAAGATTTACGCTGAAGTTTCTCGTTTTTCCTCGTCTGTGTGAATCGTAATAATTCCTGTCCTCGCCGTTTCCTCGGGGCAGCTCGTCTCCAGCTGATTTTTGAGAGCTGGCTTGATTTTGTTGTGTTCGGAATTTTGAGCTGTGGTCTGGACTTGAACTCTTCCCTCGCTCTTTCCACACAGCTCTCAGGTCTCTGGTCTTGGGTTGGGAAACGGTGAAAGCTGGCCAGGCCACTGATTTAATGTAGTTGTTATGCATGATCAGTCAGTTCTTCAATTTGAGCTCATTTTCTTTAATAGTTCTCCGTTTCTGGGGTCGTGAAGACCATGGCATGCTGTTATTTCCGAAATGATGATAAATTAAAAGCTTAAAGGTGCATGACTCTGAGAGAGTCTGGATGAATGAAGGATTTTTAATATAGTAATGATATGGAAAACCAAACATACAGTACACTTTAAAAGCTTGGAATCACATTTCATATTAATATTTTGCAGAACCAAAAGGATATTCAGATTCATTATCTGTTATGGACCTTTTCACTGTATACAAAAAATTAATGATATAAAAAAATATATATATATATCAAAATTAATTCCGATTTGCAAGGTCCCTTAACTCTTACAACCCGAGATCTGCATTTTGACGGCAGTTACATGGTGGTAGTCTAAGCTTCATGTCTCAGGATCAGAGCAAACTTACCATGTAACTGTGATCTTACTGTGTGATGAATTATCCGTGAGAAATCCAGCTCAGAAAACAGCTAAAATTCATTTCCATTCACTGCTCCGTCCACGTGTCCGTGCTCGACCTGCATGCAGACTCTGACTGATCAGTGAGAGGGGGCGGGGCTGATGATGTCACTGACACGAATATTGGGTTAGAGAGGAAAATGTGGAAGGAGGGGCTGTTTGCTGTTTGCTCACTCAGTATTCAAATTTCAAAATAAAGGTCCTGAGAAGGGATAATACTGATACATACTTGCATAACAAAAATAATAAAGGACATTTAGAACTTATTATGAATAGCCTTGTTAATGTAATCGTTACAAATAACTCATCAAAATCCTTTTTTCAGCTCAAAAACACTCTAATCAATTTATAATTTTTTTTTAATCTTTTTGATAAAAACACACAAATATATACACTTATCTAAGTTCTCGAATGATCTCAAATGAAGACAAATTGGAGTAGCCTATGGATCTTTCCTTTACTGAAGAGGCCTTGAGAGGTTAACTGGTCCACCTTAACATAATTAACTAGTGCTGCTATGTTTTGTTGTCCAGAGTTGGTGCTTTGATTTATTCCCGGCTCACACATGATGCAGTGGATCAAGAAATGTTAATTGCACGCACACTTTTGGAAATTGAATATCCCATCCATGTGGTCTTTCGAACTTCTGGCCAATATAACACCTTATTTGGTCTGTTCCTGAGGTAGCACCGCCTCAGAATAAATGAACATAATGCTGTCCCGTGACTTTTGCTATTACAGTGTAATTTGTAATCAATAAATCCATCGCAGTTGGTCATTTTTATTATTGGCCCCACCGTGTGCTGCTGTCTGTAGTCCTGAAATCTTAGTATAGACAGTATGTATATCTCAGAGTAGCCTTATTAGCTCATACCCCAGATATCCAGGTAACCAGGCATCGCAAGGCATTCTGCCAAACCGATTAAAAAGGTATTTATCTCAATGCTAAAATGCATCTCCAAAGACTGATTATAAAAGGTGCATCATGAATGCAAAAAAATGTTCCGCTGTTCTTCCTTTCAGCCCCATTTCCTGTTAAAGCTTCCCAAACAACAGGAAAATGTTTTCAGTGGAATGGAACTTCAATGTAAAATGAAGTGCACCTGATTCTGCCTGCCATTAATGTGCTGTAATTAACATGCCATACAAAAGGCCATCAGAGTCTCCTTGGGAGGGGGGGAGGCGGGAAGCATATGAGGAGGAGGTGGGGTCTACAGGCTATATTTAGCTCCTGAATTTGGAAAGGCATTTAATCAGGTGGGCTCAACCAGCTTTCCCTGACAAGCTTCCCTGTGCAACAGTGTGCTCTTTAAGACATGGGCACATAGTTATGTCTTAGCCTCTAACTTGTTTCATTAATGAAGTCTTTGGTCCATGAAGGTCCCTGAATGTGAAGGCTTAATGAGACCCCATCCCAAAAGTGTTTTGGAGGGCTTAGAATATCTCTGCCCTGCCTCCCCCTCTCCCCTTAGCTGCATCTGACTATTTGAAGTGGTGTAGATGAGGGGTTTAGGTCCCTTTTTAAATGTCTGCCAAGGCCTGTCAATGCACACACCCTCTTCTATCATTCTGCTCCATTACATTTTGGCAGGGGTGCAAGCATGGACTTTGAAGTTCTTTTAATGCATTGTGTGAGAGATCTGACCCGATGTTACCCCCCCATTCCAACCCCCTTCACTATTGTCCAGTCCGATTTGCCTGTGGAAGTAAATTAAAAGCACGACGGGAGAAGTGATAACGTTGTTGAATGTGCATCGAGTGTAATGGCAGCAGGTGACCGTCTTCTCGTATCGAAGAACATGGAATAGAATGGAATTTAGTGGTGGAATATGGCCCAGATCGATCTTACACTCTTAATTTCGGTCCTCTGCTGCTGGGTAGTTTGCCATCTGTTGTGCTTTTCACTTTTTATTAGCCTGAATACGAGACAAATGTGTCGCAGAGCTCCCTTGATGCCAAATGTCTGCATGGCCACGAGAAGACGATGAACGTCAGAGGGCTGTAAAAGCATATGGTTATGGCTTCACATTAACTCGCAAAGCTTTGCACTTTACTGACAAGCGCGCTGCACACTTGTGGGTGAGTGTGGGTGTGAGTGTGTGCTGGTGTTGTGGTGTGAGGCTGTTTAAATGTTGATCCTGGAATGAAGTTGTGAAGCTACTGAAGGTGGTCCAGCTTTCAAGCACAACATGCAGTGGCTCCAAGTAGTTTTCAACCCCCTGCAGATTTATCAAATTCAGAAAGTTGCAGTTAAGTTAGATCCTTCAAACTGTGATTTAGACGGATTGTTGATTTTTTTGGTTGAATAATGCTTGTTTGCAGCTTGTTGCAGCTGTTAATCATTGATTATAAGACCTGATCAGGCCGTCACGGGTCTCTTGAGATCCTCTCCATGCATATCTTCTCCAAGGTGTCTAGGTTCTTTGACCTCTTAAACCAGGTCTTGGCAATTTTAAACTTCGATAGTTCCTAACGGGTCAGTGATAGTGGACATTAAGTGAGCAGTGTTGCCCTCCGTGAGTCATCCTGTCTTGCAGCACCCTTGGCAGATGGCTGTAAGATGCAGGACCACATGCACACAGGCCTCTATGACGACTGCCCTTAACACCACGTCAACCGAACACTGTGAGGTTACATTAAAAAATGTAGACTGATACTGTATGAGCAATATTTATTGAGCTACAGAAGTGTCTCGAGTGTGGCGAGTGTGATACATGAACCCAACAACTTTCGGTCCGGTTGACTTTTTTAGACGGTGAGTGTGTTTTGAGGATTACTGTGGGGGATAAAACCTTGGTGCCACATTATTGAATGCTACAGCCATCTTTATCTGTTTGTGGAATCCTGTTTATATGGATGCTGTGTCTGTTTCCTTCTTTTATTTCCAGGCGGGTTGATCCTATACATAGCTCTCAGGGTGTGAAAGGACAGCACAGTGACCTTTACCTGTAACTGCGAAGGCACACTGGCAAATAGCATTAAAACAGGCGTACAAACATTCGATAAAGGGTGGAATTACTGGGTTACAGTGAAGAGAGCTCTAAAAAAACAGTGTTTCAAGCAATCTTTTATATGTATTGTATATCAGCATATTCTGCTGGTGAACCTTTAAAATGGCTACCTACATGAAGATCATACACACTTGCTGCAAACTGTGCTGAGCTGTGAGGAACCACTTAAACCCATTAGAGGTTAAATGACACTGAATGACACGATTGCACCATTGTCTGAAGAAAAATAGAGTTGATTTGTGTTTCCAGCCTTTCTCAGCTGTGTCACATGCTGTGGTCCATTGTTGTTGTAGGTGACCGGGTCATACAGTGTTCTGCAATATCAGGTGCACCTGTTTAGGTGGTTCCTGACAGCTTGACTCGGTTTGTGTTTGAAGAAAGTCTGTATCAGTAAGTCATGCAACCTGCGTGAGGTTGTAGGTGAGCCCGTAAACATATGCCGATCAGCTGTTCCCGAAACACCTTGTAGTTCTACTTCTATAATTACAGACTGTATCGGTAGGTGGACGCCACAAGATCACCACAGAGCAGGTATTGTGTGGGCGTCCACTCTAATAGACACTCGTACTGTACACCTTTTGTCCACTGAGGCAGAGACAGAAGCTCATCTGTTTACGAGCAGTGCTGCTTACCCTCTAGTCCTTCATCGACGCTTACAGGACGCTGCCCACATGACACCATGTCAGCGTCACTGCCGCGCTGAGAATGACCCACCACCCACATAATACCTGCTCTGTGGTGGTCCTGTGGGGTCCTGACCATTCAAGATCGGGGTGAAAGGAGACAGTTTGCAGACATACAGATGGACTACAACCTGTAATTATAGAACCACAAGCAACCATCAATCATATGTTCATTTTCCATTGACTATCCTACTGCACTATGGAAGTTCCTCGGTAGAACCCAACAGTAGGGGTCACCCAGGAGCAGCAATATCAATTCTCTCTTTTTTTCTGTCTTTGTTCCACACAGGGGGTCTCTCACGAAGCTGTTCCACGTCCTCTTCCTCACTGGACTCCAGACAGGTTCCTGGCCGCCGGCCTCCTCTTCCTCTTCCCCGACAGAGACGCCCCCTGCGGCCTCGGCAGGAGCGGAACCTCCCAAGCGCCCGAAGTACCCCTCCGCCATCTCTCCGCTCCCTCAACAGTACAAATCAGCCTGGTAGAGTCACCTTGTAGCTTTTCTCTGCTCCCATTGTTTGTCATGCAACACCGTTACGGGTTACGCACTGTTCCCACATTGTGTATCTATTGTGAGCAAATTTACTGACTCGGTGACTTCAGCACTTAGACCAATCATCAGTCGTCCCGAACGAGAGATGCAGAAGGATCCGACGATGATTGCGGCTGCCATCATGATTATGTTTGATTTTAAAAGATTGTTTGTTGATCGCGGAGCTGTGGCTGACACGGCTGTGTTCTGACGTGTGTTGAGTGATGATTATTGTAATAATGATGTGTCTAAAGCGAGGAAGGCATATTATGACCATGTGACCGACGAAGATTGGCTCATCTCTGCCTCAGGGGTGGCGCGCAGCAGGACTCCCTCAGCCAGCAGCTCGGTCTGCGAGGTTCCAGAGCTGCATCTGGGCGAACGGGTTCTTGTGGTGGGACAGAGGACGGGAGTGGTTCGCTTCTACGGCAAGACCAGCTTCGCCCCAGGTAGGGTTCCTCTCACTGGGAGTGAACGATTTCTCTTATAGTCACTACTTTCCAGCATTGACGGAATGACACTCATAGTTATCAGGGTGAGAGAGAGATTTGAAAGCTATCACTCGGCTAAGCTCTCAAATGTTATTCCACATAGGCGGAGTAGGAATAATAAGATCTGCTCTGCTTCTTACCGTGGATTTCAGTCTTGTTCTCGTCCCCGCAAGTACAGGAAGACATACGCTGAGTTTCTGTTCAATTTTATTCCATTTCCCAGTTTATTTTCAGCTTGTCTGGAGCAGCGCTTCCCATATATACGGGCTCAGACGAGCCGTGAATTTGCTGCCACTTTTATGGTCCATGTAAGACCAGGATTGTGTTCGGCAAAATCAAGTCAAGTGCCTGGGCGTGGTGCGGAGAAGAGCAAGGGTTAGAATTTACCCCACGTTTAAATCTCGGCACATATGCAGGCGTGCGGGCAGCTGTCACATATACATCTGGAGCGTCCACAGACTGGTGGGATTCTTATTCTTTTCCTAGACAAGAAGCACTGAGTTGTGAAGGATTTGATTCTTGCATGACGATAAGCGTGCTGCATACGGAACCCCCCCCCATAATGGACCACCTTAAAGAATTGAACATGGTCTCCAAAACTAGTCAGCAGTGTATGTGACAGGAAAGGGAACATGTGGGTTGGATTAATTGAGAGCAAATCAAGATGCAACAATTAAAGGCTTTAAAGAATGCAGACAGTAATGCAGTCCAATGACTGTACTGGTAGCTTTACAGGAGAAGGAGTAAAGTAGGAGGAAGTCAGTGTGAACAGATTTGACGTCATTTCGGAGCATTTCTATTGGTCCCTTCATCATGACATTGACAGATTATAGCTGTAGAATGTAATAACTGTCAGATTGTGCGGTAGGGGATGGATTATTGATAGCGCGTCCAAAAGCATCCCACACATTTTGTGTCTGTGTCTTCAACACAAGCTGTATTATTAATGTATTATTAATGTATTATTAATGTATTAGCCAGACCTTCTAGACATGTGACTTGAGACAACAAACCGTTAATCTTGATTATTGTCTTTTTTTATTTTTCCATGAAGCCTGAATTAGACATTACTAAACGATAGAATCATTATGCAATAAGATTTTACTCTGACCTTCTGTAGTCAATTGAGGTCTGTTTAGCAATAATGCATTTTATATATATATATATATATATATATATATATGTATATATGTAATATGTATAACTGGTGTCCAATGAAAACCATGTACCTCAGCTCCTCTGACCACACAGGAGCACTTTGTAGATCTATAATTCCAGACTGTAGTTCATCTGTTTGTCTGCAGACTTTATTCTCCTCCTTTCACCCTGATCTTCAATGATCAGGACCCCACGGGACCACCACAGAGCAGCCATTATGTAGTGGTGGGTCATTCTCAGCACAGCAGTGCTGACACACTGCGGTGTCGTGGTTGATTGTAGTATACTCACAGTAGTATCCCTAATTTGTATTCCTTAAAATGTGTCTTTTTCCCCTCCACTGCAAACTCGAAATCAACTGTTGCATCCGTCATTTGTCCACCTTTCTATGAGAGCTTATAAGAATATATTTCATTACGGATTTTTATTAAGGATGCAGGTTCTCTCCCTGCCGTCTTGTTGACCGTAATAAACACCACTCTGCTGGGTACTTAGCTACTTAGGTTATCTCCAGCTTATTACAGTAATGGCAGTAACACACCTGGCTTTCCGGCGCCTCAAGAGTTGTGAGGTAATTCTCAGTAAGTAGGGTTGGGGGGTCAGCTGTGGGACTGTAATATTATTCCATTTGCAGGCCTCCACTACGGGACTTTTAAGAGCTTCCTCCTCTTTCTCTCCTTTTCCTGTCCTTTTCCTTTTCACTGTGAATCCCAGTGTTTTATTTAATGCTCATCTCACTTCAAACACGCTGTTTATTTCCGATTAAAGCTCACGAAAGCTCAAATTGAGCTCTTTGTGTTTCCTGTCCGTAGTAAGCCTGTTGAAATAACACCGAGTCCATAAACATTCTTATTGTCGCCGCAGGTCTTCCTCTTCTTTCTCGCTTTCTTCTCCTTTCTTTCATTCTTTCAATCTCAAGGTAAGAATTTAAAGCTCTTTTGGAGCGTGACGGCTCACTCTTCATATAAACGGCTGTCCTTATCTGAGGTCAGACGTGAAAGTTTCTGCATTAGTGCAGCAGAGTGATGGAAGAAGTGCGCTGCTCTCACCAGTCTGAAGAAAAGTGGATTTTCTGCTTTAGCCGGTTAGAGCAGACCGGGTGGAAGAGTGTGTCGTTTTTTTGTTCTTTTTTTTTTTTTCCACTTTGTCAACAATAAGGAGCCAACCTACATATCTGCAGGACATCGAATGGATTGTCCTCCCTTTTTCCCCACACGTACAGAATAGCTTCTATAGCATTATTACTGTTATACGGTCAGGTCCGTAAATAATTGGACAATGAACTTGTTTGTAATTTTCCCTCAATGGATTTGAAATGAACAAATTGGGATTGTAGGCACGTGATGTAAGCAAGGACAGGCATTATTGCTCTACCGGACCGACCTTATAAGGTCCCATCGCACATGCTTTCCATTCTGATTCCTGCTGAGAAGAGTTCAAAAGCAGTTCCAGCAGTTGGAGGAGCTTGAGGAGTCCCGTACCGGTTGTGCAGATGGATAGAAGGAGGAATGCAACCCAACAGTGAGCGGTGACTGCCCTGAACACCGCGTCAGCATCACCAAAGGCTGCAATGGTGTCATACCAGACTGTCATGTCACTACGAATGGCAATGTGTCATCTTCAGTGATGAGTCCCACTTTTCTCTTGATGGAGACAAACGACGAGTGTGAAGGCACTTTGGTCAGTGCTTTACCAGACCTGTCCCTGATTGAAAATGTGTGGGATGCTATTGGACGCTCTATCAACACTCCACCCCTAACACACCATCTGCAGAACTGAGTGAGAACATTCAAGCTGCATGGGATGGATCATCACAGGACACCATTAGGAACGTCTACAACTCCATGCAGAGACGTCTGGTATGTTGCGTTAAACCTGACACTGAACTGAGAGACACCACTTCTGTATGTGTGGATCAATAAATATTGATCAGATTGGCTTTTGCTTCGTGTTTGCTTTGTCAGGGCTGCCTTGTTTTTTGGAAATCGCTCTCCCTCTAATGTTTGTGATGTAATATAAGTTCACAAGAAGCTGTTTTTGTTCTTCACGATTTAATGTGGGCTGGTGTTTTCGAACGATGGTGTGAAAGTGTAACTTAAAAATGTAACTTGAAACAGTGAGTTGGCAGCTAACAAAACCTGAACCACAACCAAAACCTACTTTTAGATTTGCAACTTTTGTCACGATCCTTAGTCTGATGTTGAAGTCAGGTGGTGATGTAACATTTTGCCAGAATTTCTTTTTTCTTGTGCTGCTATATTGCATCAGATGTATATTTGTGGGTGTTTGTGTGTGTGTGCGTGTGCGTGTGCGTGTGTGTGTGTGTGCTTTCTTCACAGGCTTTTGGCTAGGGATTGAATTGGATAAGCCCAGTGGGAAGAATGATGGCTCGGTTGCAGGAGTGAAGTATTTCAGTTGCCCCCCTAAACATGGAGTGTTCGCTCCACCCTCTCGGGTGCAGCGGTAAGTGGGCATGTTCTCATATATATACGGTCCCATGCAAAAGTTTTGAACACAGAAGCACCTTATTTTAAACCGTTTCTCTCAGCAGTAAACCTCGTAAAGCTCACATTAGAACAAGTTCAGAACAGATGATTTATTTTTACATGCACCATACTGTGGAAAAGTTTTAGACCCCACATTAGAACAGATGCAGGTTGGTGTAAATACATAATATGAAAATGTCTTGTGAGAAAAGTAGTCCTGTGATCTAGTTCGAAGAGCAAAACAGGACAACCATCGTCCACATACTGCTGTATCTCATAAGCTCACCTTGAAGACATAGATACTACGCCGTGGTCGGTCTCATCTCCAGATCTGTCCCCGATTGAAAATGTGTGGGACGCTATTGGACGCTCTATCAACACTCCACTCCTACCACACCATCTGCAGAACTGAGTGAGAACATTCAAGCTGCATGGGATGGATCATCACAGGACACCATTAGGAACCTCTACACCTCCATGCATAGACGTCTGGCATGTTGCGTTAAACCTGACGCCGTACTGAGAGACGTATGGGTAGATCAATAAATATTGATCAGATCAGTCAATCCCACACTTCCTGTGGTGTGTGTTTATTATATACATGTTCTTTTTTGTGGTTCTGGTAAGAACATGTATGGAATTTTCTTTCTTTGACGTTCTGGTCTCATTTCTGGTTTTAAGTGCCCTTTTTAGCACATTAGAAGACTAATGCTGTAGGAAATATAGTGATCTATACGAATGTGTTAAATCACACTTTTCCCATGATGGAGAGGGCAAGGGGGGGGTGCTTGTAAGAGTGATTCAGAATGTGTCATGGGAAAGGGTTTTGATTTATTAAAGAAACAGTTTTGCCATTGCTGCTTCAGTTATTTTTTTTTTCCTCTGTCTGAGAAGTCCGAGAGAGCCGTCCCTCATCTAGACTTGTATAAAGTTCATCTTTAGATTGCATCTGTGACATTTAGAGAAGAACGTTTCAAGTCAAATGACCCAAATAAAGTGCTCAAAATAGGCCGTCACAGGAAGGTATAGCTAGGACATGGCTGATTTTATGCAACTGAAATGTCATTTCTGTTACGCTCGTGGTCCTCAGTGTTATCTGATGTGCCATTAGGAGCCATTCTTAATTGAATGGCTGCACTAAATGACCCAGTTGGAAAAGTTTGTAGAAAAGAAAGCAAGACACCATACTTCACCTGCTGCAGCGGACGGGCCTTGATAAGACTAGGAAATTTCCAACTTCCTGCGACTCCTATAATTAAATAATGATGCAACTCATCATTGAAATGAGGGCTGCGAGTTGGTTGGATACACAGACAGCAAGCAGCTAATAACAAGCAATAATTCCCGCAGTATTTATGTGGAACGTCCCACTTCATTTAATGCTAATGGCTTTGAAGAGCGTACAGTCAGTATTCTGCCTCTTTCTTCCCTTGCTTTTTTTCTTTGGAGGAGTTTTTCATTTTAAGGCAGCCTGATGGTTATTTTTTCCTCTTCTCAGAACTTGTTGGGTTGTGCAAATACTTGTCAACCTTTCAAGCTCCGGGAGACGTAGCCGTGTACGTAAGACTGCTTCTTGGTTCAGTATCAGACTTTGTCCGCTTCATATTTATTGTGCAGTAAACACTTGCTGTTTTATTGTTGAGCTTGTGCTGCAAGATGTTTTGAATATGCACTAGAACTAGTTTTCCATGCAACAATCGGGACCCTTATCACTGGAATCCAACTGTGGCCTCTTTTTCATTGCAAGGCTGAACAGTTTTAAGCCAGATGTCTTGGAATGACGTTTTAGAGGTTCCTTATGGTTTGGATTGCAATCTTGTTGGGAGGGAAGATTAAGGGTGAACCAGGAACAGTGAATTCTTTAAAATGTGACTGATATGACCAATATTTATTGATCTGCACAAACCGAAGTCTCTCAGTACGGCGTCAGGTTTAAAATGCAACATGCCAGGTGTTTCAGAATGGAGCTGATATTCCTAATGGTGTCCAGCTTGAATGTTCTCACTCAGTTCTGCAGATGGTGCGGTAGGGCTGGAGTTTTGATGGAGCATCCGATGGCATCCCACACATTTTCAATCAGGGATAGGTCTGGCAGTGCGGATGTTGCAGTAGCGCACACAGATATGTGTGGGACAAATGTGGGACTCATCACTAAAGATGACCCACTCCCATCCTGAGGGACTCCGCTTGCAAATGCACAGCCCTACTAGGAGTTTATCATCTGCAGTGCATCTGGATAGTATTCACAGCACTTCAGTGTAAATGGAAGAAGCTCGGAACCACCAGGACTCTTCATAGAGCTCGCCGTCCGGTCAATCTGAGTGATCAGGGTAGGAGGGCCTTAGTCAGGTCACTCTGACAGAGCTCCAATGTTGCTCTGTGGAGAGAGGAGAACCTTCCAGAAGGACAACCATTTCTGAAGCACTCCACCAATCAGGCCTGTATGGTAGAGGGGCCAAACAGAAGCCACTCCTCAGCAAGAGGCACATGAGAGCCCATCTAGAGTTTACCTAGATGGTCTAGAGTTTGACATTGAGACCACGAGAAACAAAAAGATGTCTGGAGGAAACCAGTCACTGCTCATTACCTGGCCAATACCATTCCTACAGTGAAGCACGGTGGTGGCAGCATCATGCTGTGAGGATGTTTTTTTATCTGCAGCAGGAACTGGGAGACTAATCAGGGTTGAGGGAATGATGCCTGCATCGATGTACAGAGACATCCTTGATGATAACCTGCTCCAGAATACTGTTGACGATGATGCACAAAACATTTGATTGATTAACTTGTTCTGGATAATGTGCTTGGAATTGATCAGTAACCAGCAAGCTGGTTGGCTCTTTTATTGTTGAAGGGTGGGACTTTATTCGAAACCAACATTCTGATTGGCCCCTTTTGTTGACTTCTGCAAAGACGCTGCTGTGGAACTGCGAAAGGGTAATTAAAGAGCCACATGTGGCTGCTGACCCCTGCACCATACTCTGGTTAGAGTGCTGGGTTATTGATTGCAGGGTTGTGGGTTCAATAACAGGATCCACTAAGCTGCCCCTGTCAGGTTCTTGAGCAGTGCTCCAGGAGAACCACAACCTGGGTTCTCTCCCCGGGTTTCCAAGCTGGGTTATGTGAAGTGAAGACATTTGAATAATGTTATAAATGTATAATAACAATCAATCTTATTTTCTTACCTTATTATTAAAAATTAGACCAACCTGACGCTCACTTTTGTCCACCATGTTCTCATATAGTGTGGAAGTTCAGCAGATACAGTGCAGGATATGGACATAAAGGTTTTGGACAAAAGAAGGGATGCATTCTGAAAGAGAAATCGAATTAACCTCTCCATTAAACATTACAGCATTATAAAATTCACAATTGCGCAAAGAGCAGCATAAAATGAATGACCTGCTATTAGCTACGCACAGCATGACTGCAAAGGTCTTTTAGAAAAAAAAAAAAAGAAAAAAAACAGCTTTTATAGGTGTGTGTGTTTTATATTTAGACCCCGGAAATGAACAGCTATATAAATCATCATCGTGATGCACATTTGTTGTAATATATGCTCCACAAAACACTGGCAGAGAGAATAATCCTCATATTATGCTCATCATAACATGCTGTTGATCTTGTTTCTTAGTTTAATAATGACATCGTTCCATGAAAGTCATAAACTGTGAACCTCAAACACTGTTGCGGTCAGCAGAACCAAAATTCAACGGTGAAACAGACAGATGTCCAAACCCTCCAATAAACTTTAAGAATAAGTTAGTTAGTTCATAAATTCATTCAATATGGTAAGCTGTCAAATTAGATTTTTTTTGTAGGGCTGAACAATATATCATTTCAGCATCGTTATCGCAATGTGTGCAATAGTCACTTCACAGGATGTGTAATATCTTATGCAGTGTAATACGTACAATTTATCAATTTCACAAATAGGTTCTGTCTGACCAAAAGAATTTATTTTACTCCAATATCAGAAAAACTGGGCTTTATTGCTGCCATACGTTGCATCATTAACACGTCTAATGAAACCTATAGGGCTAATTTTCCCAAAATTAGGTTTGTAGGTGTTTCTAAATCGTACGGCCCTAATCCTGGTGAAAATTCCTTTATCTTTTAATATCACAATATGAATCCTAAAACAACAAAATGATGCAATGTCAATTTTTTCTTATATCTAAATCTTATTTCAGTATTTGATTTTGAGTTTAAATAATCAGACAGTGTTTAAACGACAGCACAGGCAGCTCTTATCCCTGTACCTGACTGACTATATAAGGTCGTCCCATTGTACTTGTGCTGTTGTGCTGGTAGCATCCTTTGCGAGTGATTTATGCCTCAGAGTGAAGAGTCGTGGCAGACTGTTAAAACAACTGCTCCTAACCTCAACATCGCCAAAGACTGCAAAGGTGTCGGGCTGTCATGGGGTCACTCAGAAGGGCTGCATGATGTCTTCAGTGATGAGTCCCACTTTTGTCCCTTTGGAGACGACCAACGAATCCACGTGGAGGCACCGTGGTCAGCGGCATAACCGAAGGCCTGGTGTCATGGTGTAGGTTGAAAACTTGTATAATGTGGGAGAACATTCAAGCTGCATGGGATGGATCATCACAGGACACCATTAGGAACCTCTACAACCCCATGCAGAGACGTCTGGCATGTTGCGTTAAACCCGACACCGTACTGCAATCCCACAATCCCACATTATAAAATGTATATATGGTGTTTAGAATATAGTGTATAACTGCAGTGTCGCTTCAATCAGAATTATTCCACAGACTGAGTTTCAGATCTCGTAATGTCTGACATTGTTTCCTAAAGAAGCAGATTTGAAACCCGTTATGAGACCCTCAATTTACCCACCTAATCCATTCCATTCCTTGCCTGTCTGTTCTCATTCCTCCACTGCTCTTTAATGGAGGTTACCCTCCATCCTTCATGCCCCTGCTGTAGGCTGTTGTATTATCTCTCTCCAGTTCTGTCAGTCAGCTTGTTGATGCCCCTCATCCTGCATAAAATCTCCTCGTCTCCATGCAGCTCTCCATCCACAAAGCCTGATCTCCATGCAGCACCACTCTCCTGCTTCGCCGTTGCCTCCATGCTCTCTCTCCGAGTTGCTGTGAGAGCCATCCCCGGCAGCCCTGAGTGATAAGCACTGCGTTGTCAGGAGCTCTGCGCTTTCTTCGTAATTAACCCTCAGGGCAGCCAGAGAGACGGAACAGCCAGCTAAGCACAGCTAAACTAATGGAAAGCTCTGATATTGTGAGCAAAAAAACGGAGATTGGGAAGGCAGCCACTTTCTTGCTCATTCAGTTTTTCATCTTGTCAGAGACTGATCAGTAGACATTTAGTAAACAGACTGCCGACTTTTCCTTTCCCCCCCTTTTTGCAAACAGGATGAGACAGATTTAGTGTTTTCACTCCTCCCTCACTTTCTGCACAGCTATTAACCTCCGTGAAGTGAAGCGATTGTGACTAACATATGTAGTTTGGTACGCAGTCGGGTGGCCCATTATGTGATGCTGTTCTTACTGCCTCCTCCTTTTTTTCCTTGAAGGCTGTGGCCGATCTTACCCCCGTAGTAAGTCTCTCATCACGTAACGAGTGAAGTTCTGCATAAAAGAAGCCGTCATCAGTCTCGTCCAGTGATTGACGGGACGTCTTTCCCACTCTCGCTGCCCCTCGCAGAGTGACCAGGCTCACACTCAGTTTGACTCTTCGTTCATTCCTTTTCTCTCACTGCTCTGTTTGCAGTGAATAACTGAAAATAAACAAGTGATTCCTTGACATTCCAGCCTTTTTCCTTTTCAAATTGGAAAATCACGGTGGTTTGGAAACTTATGGCATAATAGACGTCAGATCAGCCAACAAACCCCTTAAAGCTAAACAGAGGGCATTAAAAGGTATTAATAGATATCATTCAGAAGGACTCTTGGTTTTCGAGACCTTGTCGTTGGTTTGATATTCCAGCTATGTCGTTTTTCCCTTATTTGAGTTTGGGTCCTGCAGTTTGGGAATATGGAATTAACTGGGGATGAGGATTGAAATTGATTCAAAATTTTGTTTCAGATGTTCTAAAAATGTGTATATTGTGAAAAAGTAATTTCATACAAAACAGTCAGATTTTATGTTAAATACATGTGAATTTTTCATTTCATACCTTGTTTTAAGGATGACTTATAGCTTATTGGGGATATTTGGGGACATTAAAGCCAGGATTTTGTCTTCGGTTCAGTAGTAATATTAAAAAATAATAATAGATAAAAATGTAGTCAAAAATGATAGTGGATGGGTCGTGTCTGTGTCTGTGTGTGTGTGTGTGCGTGTGCGTGTGTGTGTCCAGTTTGTACCGATGACCTCGGGGGACTGTGCAATCCTAGGTGTAACAAACTATAACATGTACAACTGTCTGTTCAGAGTAAATGAGAACCCAGACTAAGCCTGCACTGACCACGTAACAAACCAAGGTCCACAGCACGGTTTGAACCGAACCATGAATTCTGTGCATCATTCCAGCTCTTCTCATTACTCGTAATTAAACTCGATGCTGTCTTCTAATTGTCTTCATAAAAAAAAAAAGGCTTCATAAAAAAGTCTTCACAGCAAAGTTGCTGAAGCAGGTCAATTCTCGCCATTGTATTCCATCGTTATGCTTAAATTTAATAACGATAAAGCTTCAACATTGGCACGGCCGCTGCTGCCAGATGCACACATTGCGGTATTGATCACTGGCACTGGCTCATCTCTTTAACAGCAGTCCATCCCTATAGTGTAGGAGTGTGTTGTCCTGAGGTGACGATCGCACACTCCAGCAGTGTGTCTACGGGACACTACAACGTTTGCTGAAAATGATGGCGGTTAATTCTGCACTTCCACTTTCTTTCCAGGATCCATGGCTCTGTGGACTGCCTGTCAGAACTGACCTCGTCCCAGCACAATCACACCTTCGCTGGTGAGCAGGTTTTGATCCACTGGTCCACTTTCAGCTGGTCCTCATCGGTGTAGATTTGGAGGGGTTTGAAATGGTGTGGAAGGAGTGTGCAAATGATGTATATCTGTGTACTTCATGCAGGAATCCGCCGTAGTTTCAGCACGTCCTCTGCCATTGCCACGCAGCGAGAGCCAAGCCGGAGAAATCAAGCTAACCGGTAAGAAATGGATGGCAGAGTCTAGAACCACTTCATCAAGTGCACAAACAAGTGAGCATATATCACGGAGGAGTCTTAAGAGGATAGTAACTGCCTCATCAAGCAGTGATATATTACCCCACACAAGCTATAGTACGAACTACCACCAACCACCTCCATCCAAATACACTGGTAAAGACCAGTGGTTCTCATTACTGGTCCATTGGCAGTAACTGGGATGAACAATATTATTGCCATTTTAAGACCATTTTGCGACCCTCATATAATGGGCATACACTGACTAACCATAACAACAACCACAGAGCATGTAATATGTGGGTGGTGGCTCATTCTCAGCACTGCAGTCACACTGACATGGTGGTGGTGGTGGTGTTAGTGTGTGTTGCGCTGGTATGAGTGGATCAGACACAGCAGTGCTGCTGGAGTGTTTAAACCCTTCAGTGTCACCGCTGGACTGAGAACAGTCCACCAACCCGAAATACAAACTGCAGAAACAGATGAGCTTCTGTCTCTGACTTTACATCTACAAGGTGGAGCAACTAGGGAGGAGTGTCTCATAGAGTGGACAGTTGAGTGGACACCGTGTTTAAACACTCCAGCAGCACCGCTGTGTCTGTTCCTCTCATACCAGCACAACACACACCTTGTCAGTGTGACTGCAGTGCTGAGAACGACCCACCACCCACCTACCTAACAGCTGCTCTGTGGTGGTCCTGTGGGGTCCTGATCGTTGAAGATCAGGGTGAAAGGAGGAGAATAAAGTCTGCAGAGAAGCAGATGGTCTGCAGTCTGGTAATAGGAGGTGATAAAATGGGCAGTGAATGTAGAAACAAGGTGGTCATGATGTTTTGGTCAGAATGTTCAGGTTTTGGATTTTAAATATTCTAAATAAATTGGTTTTCAAATAAGTTGACAAACTTGGCATTTTGGACCTTGTTTTCCATGTGCTTTCACCGTTATCCCAATTTTAATCATCATTGCAGACCTGCCTGATGGCCAGACCCCCTGGGCTGCACCCCTACAGCCCTTCGGGCTTAATATGGTCCTGATGATCCAGATGCTTGCTCTGAACAGTTCCTCCTGAATGCCAATGCCATTTAATTATGCCAGAAAGCCCATCTCATGTAAACATGTACAATGACATTCAGGTT
The DNA here is from genome assembly GCA_034509495.1 of Acestrorhynchus altus. Taxonomy (NCBI): domain Eukaryota; kingdom Metazoa; phylum Chordata; class Actinopteri; order Characiformes; family Acestrorhynchidae; genus Acestrorhynchus; species Acestrorhynchus altus. Next base: position 4,058,280 of record CM067513.1, read on the forward strand.
GAATATTTTTTTGAACAAATGCTTGCTTTGGAAAAGCGACAAATGAAAGTAAACATAGTGCAGTGGAATAAATTAGCGCCACTCTTTAATCAGCACCCTCCTGTTTTCTTATTTTATCCCGTTTGCCATGTGTTTGATTGTGCAGCAGTCATTCGTCCAGTGTGCGGCGGCGCTGGAGCACGCAGAGTTCTGGCTGGGGTTCGCTCAGCTCAGCTGGCGCATCTGCTCGAGGGCCCAGCAGTGTGGGAGGGACCACCAGCTCCTCTGGCTCGGATGGTGCTGTCAAACTGCACCTGGGCATGCAGGTCCTGCTCAGCAGCGCCAACGAGATGGGCACCATCCGCTACCTTGGCACCACCGACTTTGCCCCTGGCCTGTGGCTGGGTTTGGAGCTGCGCAGTGCGAAGGGAAAGAACGACGGCGCCGTTGGCTCCCGCCGCTACTTCAGCTGCAGGGCTGACCACGGCGTCCTGGTGCGGCCGAGCAGGGTCTCCTACCGTGGCATCAACGGAGCCAAGCTGGTGGACGAAAGCAGCTGAGACGAGGAGATCTTCCAAAAGGGTGACTCTCGGCACTGTTCGCTCTCTGCTTTCCGAGTCCATCTGTCGCTCACTCCATCATGCTTCTTTTATTCTTGTAGCAGACAAGCAGCTAGCTGGCTTGGATGGACAGCAGCACTGAAGGAGAGACAAAAGACTGCTGATACGCGCCACAGCGCGACGTGAAGCACAAAAAGGGACAGGGTTATTAATCAGCACTGGTGTGTGTGTGTGTGTGTGTGTGTGTGTGTGTGTGTGTGTGTGTGTGTGTGTGTGTGCGTGTAATAAGTTTTTTTCCACGTTTTTCTTTTGTCTGAATGGATGTTTCTGATGAAAGTAATGGAACTGAATGTGAGATGATGGTGAATGTCAGCTTATTAAGGGATCGGTTGGGACATTTTTTGGCACAGAGTGCTAGGAGACGTTTTAAGGTTAGGTTCTATGGCGGGTTCTGAGTGGGTCTAATGCACTGGCACTATGATCCAAAGATTCATACTGCTTGCCATTGACAGCCGGAGTCTGGGAGAGCAAACCTGGCCTAGCCCTGCTCTATGAGTGGGTAGATGGTGCTCTGCCCCCACATCACACCCAGTGTGAAGCTAACTGGCGCAGTCGTCTTTTAGTCGTTGTATCGGAGCTGGGGACTTGGAGCTTGTTGGGTGTCCAGCAATGATGCACTGGCGGGGACTTTGAAGAGAGTCTATGGCTGGCATCACATGTATCGGAGGATGCATGTGCTTGTCATCACGCTCCATCGTATGTGATGGTGGGAGAGTCCTAATGGGGTTGGCTAATTGGCACTTCCACATTGGGATGGGGTTTGTTTTGGGTAACGTTATTTAAGGAAAAAAGAAAAAGGTTAGGATCTGATATTTGACTTCCACAGTAGATGAGCAGTAGCAGTTTCTAAGCACTTTAACTCAATTAATGCAGATTAAGACAATGATTTTCAACTTCGGCTTCTAAACAGAAGCTGTCCAGGTGGAACGGTTTCTGAAGGTGACACACCAGGCATTGATATTGTGCAGCTTGTGGCGTTGAGCTTTTTTTTTTTTTTTTTTTTTTTTTTTGCTTTCTTTATCATTCTGTCTCATGATGGTGCATAGCACTTTAGATAAAAGCCTTTGGTTTCATCTCGCTGAGCGTGAGGGCAAAATATCATTGCATTTAATGGCACTTTAATGCTCTTGCAGTTCAAGACCCTCACATTTTCTGTATGTCTTGTAGCGGCACAGGAGGAGCAACACGGTTAACGACTATAGACTCTTTAGGGTAATTTTTGTTAGTTACTTTGTAATGAAAATCCCTGTAGAAGAAAGGAGGAGTTAATGGAGCCATTCTGTCAGAGCTGCTTCCATATCCTAGTCATTTACAGCATCTCAGACACTTTCCATCTGAAAGTAGGCAGATGGCTGAAGCTTGCAAAGTATTACTGTTTGTGTATCATCACTGTCCCGGCGTCCCCCCCCTCCCCCCCAAACTCACCAGGAGCCCACCAAAATTCAGTTTCTGTTCTCAGCTTTATTGTAAATCAGTTTGCTCTATTCTATCTATAATTGAATATTCAGCAGATGCTGTGTTAAAATGGGGGGAAATAGATTTTTTGGAGGGATAGCAGAGGAATGTAAGAAATTCTGCTGGTGTTTTAAAAAGATATTAAATATCACCCGATTCTGAAATGCTGTTGTAATAATAATGCTCTCTATTTTTCCGAACTGCATGTGTTATACCGTTATAAAGCTATGTTCAAAAAATATAATAGAACTATATTTGGAATTTAATGTATGAGATTTATTCCCTACCTGGTCCAGGATATCAGTGGCTGATCAATAAGAGAGATGAAGAGTAGGCCGGTCGTGTTACTGTCCTGTACATTTTTGCACTAAATATGTCAAATTAAGGAATCGTTGGTGTTTTAGCAGGTATGAGGATAGATTGTGATTGTACTTCATTTGTCTACAAGTATAACTGAGTCTGGAGAGGGAAAGCTTTTACTTAAAGCTTTTTTGACTACTTTAAAAAATGTCATTTTTTTCCCTTAAGGCGAGTTTTAGTGCAGTCGTTTATTTCTTATTTTACGTGAAAAAAAAATTCCAACCAAATACACATCAGTAAACAAATCTGCACACAGTTGCACTCATTCATTTTGTATTGTTTAATTGTTTTTGTTTTTTTTTTTGTTTTTTTTTTTCAAAACCACGCCCACCAACGTCATTTAGGTTTTGACTCTTAAAGGGCAACGCCAGTGAAATGGCCAAAAATGTACTTAAGACAAATCAATAAATGTCCGTTTCCCAGGTTTTGTTAAGGTGATGTGGCGTGAACTGGGATACGGGACACGTCTATATGAAAAACAGGGCAAATGAGCCCCGTAGCCATCATACTATTGCTGCTGCACCAATTTTGGAAAGAGGGCCATAGCTGGCACAGTCATTTCACAACAATATTCAAAATTACCTGTTCGTGATTGTCACAGTGACCCCTTACCACTCCTCCAGAAAAGAGGCAGTGCTAAAAGGCAGCTGGTGTTGCTCTTTAGTTAAACCTTGATTTTTTACTTTGATACCTGAGTTTTTAGAAGCAGTAAACAGGCCTTTCTTGGAAATCCAACTGAAATCTTAATGCACATTGTTTGTGGAATCTATTCTTACCTTCAACCATGCAATACTGCAACCCTAAACCTGATGCATCCACCAGCTTCACAGCTGACAAGGTGAACCTTATCTGGTTCTGGTTGGGGGTAGCGAGTTCTATTTTGACATTATCAGTCCACAGCACTACTTCCTTACACTCGTCTGGCTTCTCTAGATGCTCTTCAGTGTACTTCAGATTTTGAGGTTTGGGATGTTTCCTGATTGGACCGCGTCCATTGTAGGCAGCGCTGCACAGTGGAATAGTGCACCACCACTTTTGACTCAGGTAAACCGTTCTGCAGGTTCTTGGCACACACGGGGGCTCCGCATTGTTTTTATACCACCATACAAGCAGTTCTTCCACAGAGCTGTTTTAAATCATCTGCACTATAGAAACCACAAGCTGAAATTTGGCTACCTTATAGCCGTCCACTGCCATGTGTGCATCGATTACGTCCATTTTTGACACTTGCTTAGAGAAGCCCATGGTTGACGTCTTATAGAGTCAGATCATTTGTAAAGCATAGAAACAGGGTGGTTTCTAATTACAGTGATTGACATGCATATTTTCTGTGTGCATTAGGATTTGCTGGTCATATTTAGTTTGATTAGCTTCAGAGGCTGTGTTTACTGCTTCTCAAATGGCATGTCATTTGGACAAGCATGCCTAAACTTTCTCCAACAACTGTATTTTTTGGCTTCATGCTTCCTTTTTAACTGCGATTTTAATTAAGATGCACTGTCTGTATTTTCATGCAAGTACAGTTTCTCTTTACTTTTCACACCTCTGGTGTTCACTGAGATGGATCCTACCCATTCTCCAAAAATAAATAGTGTACACACTGTGGGAACATAGGACATGTTTTACAGAACATTGACAAAAATCCTATTCGTTTTAATCAACATTTGCAGACGCAACTGTAATGAGCATCATGTTTCGAATGCTACATGATGGACTGTGATGTTGTAGTTTTACAACCTTGCATATATAAGATCCATTACAGATACTGTCTTAAATCTGGGCTTTTAGGCTCCTCCTATACAATATATAAAAATTTTACTCATCCAAAACAATAGTTGCACCCAGAAGGAAAAGTCTGACTGTAATGATGTTGGGAAGGAAGATAAAGGTGATCAGGGTCAATTAATGATGAATAATTTAGACTGATAAGAATATTTATTGATCTACACATAGTCACACGTGTCTCTGAGTACGGCGTCGGGTTTAACGCAACATGCCAGACGTCTCTGCATGGAGGTATGGAGTATCTGAGTGACTCCATGACAGTTTTACACCATCGCACGTCATGTTAAGGGCAGTCGTAATGGTCTGCATGCATGTAGTTCCGTCTGCCAATGGTGCTGGCACTAACAGGATTACTCATGAAGCATCACTGCACTGTCTCCCAGAGCCTACGTGGTGTTGGTGCGTGCATTCTTCTATCCACTGTCACCAACAGCATGCTATGGTAGTAACCGCACGATCAGTATGGTGCCCAATACATCGATGACTGTCCTGCTTCCCAGAGCCCTATGATGCAATCACTCTCAAACCCTTTCGTTTGCTTGAATTGCTTTCGAACTCTTCTTTGAGGCACACTTCACTTGCAAATAATGCTACCAACACAACAGCATGAGTCAGAATGGAAAGAACGTGCAATGGGACGACCTTAAATAGTCGTGATGAAGTCTATCCTTGCTTATGTCATGTGTGGCTGAGCATGAAACTTGCATTTGCATGTCACAATGTCAAACCTACCCACCAAGTTTCATTCCTGTCAGTTGATTCCTTCTGGGTGCAAGTATACTTTGATAATAAGTCTAATAATATGCTAATATTTTCGTTAGACTGTTAAGGTCAAATTCCATTTTTTTGCATCTGTTATACTTGATGAAACAAATATATCCAAGCCACCGTCCTTTAGAGATGGCAGACCTTATCATTTAATTCTGCCATTAGTACTTACACCATCCAATCCGATTCCCCTGCAACCTGTTCCAGTGTAACGGAGAAACCAGGCCTAAACGGAGATGGAAAGGTCTTTCCCATCAGAGCTGATGTGCTGTATTCAGTAATGTGGATGATCTGTTGTGTTCAGCAGTGTGTTTACTGTATATTCTGTCAGGATTTGTATGAGCTGTTGCTTTGGTTACAGGGCTGAGCTGGGTGGTTTATTTATATGTAGTGAACAAAAGGGTTCTTATTGAATATCCAGCTGATATCCAAGCTTCTAATAAAAACAAAACAAACAAAAACAAAATCTGTTCGTCATTTTAATTCCAGCACATAATGCATCAGTGCCTGCATGTATTAAGTTCTACAAATATTTAAAGCAATAAGCAGGGATTTTAGAGACCGTTCCTCTGAGTTCAGCTTAAAGACTTGGCTGGATAACTTTCAGACTAACTCAGAGACAGTCCAAGGTCCTCTGGTGAGGTCTTAGTTGAAATGTGAATGATATATAGAGTATGTATACAATGAATAACAATATACAGGGGTTGGACAATGAAACTGAAACACCTGCTTTTAGACCACAATAATTGATTATTATGGTGAACTAGGTCCTCCTTTTGTGGTCAATACAGCGTCAATTTGTCTTGGGAAGGACATTTTTTGGATACAGTCCAGGTTAGAACCCAAACATCCCTTTCAGACAGCTTCCTCTTGCATCCACAGTTAATCCTGTTGGATGTGGTTGGTCGTTCGTGGTGGTGCTGACGTTACCCTGGATACTGTGGCTCTTGATACATCACAAAGACTTGCTGTCTTGGTCACAGATGCGCCAGCAAGACGTGCACCAACAATTTGTCCTCTTTTGAACTCTGGTATGTCCCCCATAATGTTGTGTTCATTGCAGTATTTTGAGCAAAACTGTGCTCTTACCTGCTAATTGAACCTTCACACTCTGCTCTTACTGCTGCAATTAATGAAGATTGGTTGGCCACCAGGCTGCTCCAATTTAGCCATGAAACCTCCCACACTTCATTGTCCAACCCCCTGTACATAGATTATATATATATATATATATATATATATATATATACACACAGACATACTAGTGCTCATTTTTATATTTTAAATTTTAACTTATACATTTTTATTTATACAGTGCCTATGTAAGGTACTCAAGGTTGTGGAGGGAAACAAAAAAATAAATAAATACAACAGAGGAGGAGAAAGTACTGAGAAGAGAGATGATTTAACTGAGTTTTAAAGAAAAAGAAGAGCAGAGGCGAAGGCCCTGTGGTAGTGAGTTCCATATCTTAACACTGAATGATCTGCCACCCACTGAAGCTTATCTGAATCTAGGCACTGACAACAGACCACTATCTCAAGACCTAAGTGATCTTTCAGGACAGTGGGGGTGCAGGAGCTCAGAATGATACACTGGTGCGAGACCGTGTCGATATTTTTATGTCCGAATGAGGATTTTAAACTGAGACAGGTCGCCAATGTAGCTCCTGAAGAATTGGGGTGAAATGAGCTGATGAGAGAAGTCTCGCTGCAGAGCTTTCGATGTATTAAAGGGAGAGTATGATTTTTTTTTTTTTTTAAGGGAAGCCAGTGAAGAGGGAGATGCAGTAGTCTAGCCGGGATTAAATTAATGTATTATCCAGAGTTTGGCATCTTTTCATGACAACATAGGCAGGTGAGAAATATTTCAGAGGTGGAAATTGTTTTTTACCAAGGTTCTGGACCACTGGAGAAGATTGTACATCCAAACCTTCAAGATTATTGGTAAAACCTATCTGTGTTGAGAGTGTGTATGTATACACCCCCACACACAGACACACACTCATCAATCCACAGGGTCCTCCTACCTGCGTACCCAGAATATGTCATAGAAGGCATTACCACCCACGATGGACAGCGCAGTGGCTGCCCAAGTAAGATTAATGATCACGACCAATGATCATGTCTGGCTTGATATCTTCATATGAACAGACTGAAAAGTGAAAGTGACAAGAGCCTCAAAAGCCACACAAGTCACAACAAAGTCAGAGCAGCGTTCTTCAGCTTCCATGGGCTATTGGAGCAGAAGACCCACTAGAGTGTCTCTGTAAACATCAAAACACTGGACAAAGCACCTAACTGGACCCTACATGGGACCAACATGTGGTCTGAAGATTCAGGGTAGGGTTCATGGTAGCCACCCCTGGCTGGTGGTGGTCCCATGCTGGTGTGGGATGTATTCTCATGGCATAGGTTAAACACATTTCACTGCTTGGTGAGTACTTGTAGCCCTGCGTCACACTTCATATGATGTTCATGTGCTCACCAGTGATGAGATATTTCAGCAGGACAATGCACCGTGCCATCAGGACCTAGTTCAAACTATGATGCATGCCTGATACACAGGGGACATTATGGAAAGAGGAATGGTAAATGCACACACACACACACATACACACACACACACACACACACATACATTTTTTAACCCTTTAAGGTTTAGAAGAGAAACCAATTATTAAATAGTGATTTATTAGAGATATTTTTTTTTCTCTTTTTTGAAATTCAACTTACAGAGGATGAAAAGATACATGATACAGTTACAACATCTTACAAGTGAGATCACTTCTGTACGGAAATTGACAAAGAAAATAAAAACTTATTTTCATTATGCAATCCAGCTTTTCTCTTCACAGTAATCTGCTTTGCCTCTACTTACAGTAGTCTCTGCTGTGGTGCCAATTCTTCACTGCCTTGTTTTTTCAGATGGCGCGTAAAACCTGGCTTCTGACTCCGGCTGATTAAAAAGTCCCAAGACGTTTCTTGCGAATCAGCAGCACAGCACCCTTGCCAAATTTTTGACTTTGCTTCATCCATCAAAGCCTCCGACTGCATACTCGCGAGTTCTCGGCCAGCTGATGTGTGGGGAGGCGTCCTTCGTGCCAGCAAGCCTGGTGCTACGCATTGGTGGCAGGTCCCGTTACATGTAAAGTGCTTTGAGTAAACTCGTGTCTAGAAAAGCACTATACAAATGCATTCATTCAATAGGATCACTCATTCATTCTCTCTTTCATTCAGCCTGTTCATCGAGACTGGCCCCCCCAGCGAGTAAAATCCTTCATTTAGTGTATAGAAGTCCTAAAGTCTTAAAATAATATAACAGGAGCATATCATAGCCACTTGTTTAAAAAAAAAAAAAAAACAAACAAACAAAGAAAACACATTTTTTCCCAAGTAATCTGAAAAAAAAAAAATTGCAAAGGCTATTACTTTGTAAAACTTCACGGCCAAGGACTCTCAGACTCTGCGACAAAATACCGTTATAAAATAATCCCATCCTATATCTTGAGGCAGCAGACTGAGGGGATGGAATAATACCAAACGTGTGATTGGCCAGAAGGTCTGTGTAAACGTCACAATAAGAAAGGATAAGTGAATGATGTATGCTCCTGGTAAATATGCTTAAAATGAGCCATTTATTGAAGTAAACTGAAACCAAGAGACCAAAGAGCAATAATTAATTTCTCTGCAAATAGGGCTGCGGCTCTTATATACACAGAAGCTTCGTCCGGAAGCCACAGGTTAACTGAAAATAGATGGAACGAGAGGGATCAGTTCCTCAATTCCCCTTTGAGTTAAATACACAAATTTACACTTCTTCCACAAGTCACACAGAAAAGTCCCGCAGCGTTCATACAGCAGTAAAAATCAGTCTCAGACAAGGCCTTCCCCCTGACCACTCCACCCCCCCTGCCCGTTCAACACCATGGCAACGGATAACTTTACCTTTCAGCCGCCTAAAACACCAGTCCGTTTGTTAAACACGAGCCATTAGCGATTCATTTAATTCATTAAATTTCAAGTCAGATGAAAACCGCCGCGGTTTAAAAGCCAACCAAGTCCAAGAGTGAACAAAATGATGCATAATGAATGGAGCGCTTGGGCTTATGAAGCACACCCATTAATAATTTACACGGCTTCCAAATAATAAATTAACAAATGAATAAATAAACAAGCAGGCAAGCAAACATCAACAAACTTGTTTTTTTTTTGTTTTGTTTTGTATTTTTTTTTCCCCCCGTCTCTGAAAAACAACAAAAAAACAAATGCTGGAATCCCGTGATCCGTTTCTCAGGTTAAGTTCTCATAAGGGACTCCAGGTGTCGCCTGTAAAACTGTGTTGCAGTACCTTCTGCGGAATTCCCAGAAGGAACGGAAGGTTCTATTGTACTTTCAGGACTCAGACAGAGCATTTCACTCTTAACCGGGCCCTCCCTGGAAGTCTGCAGAGTTCGTACAGACTGCTGTGTTGAGAATTTGGTGAGTCTTGGGTAATGGGTAGGAATTCTGAACGCTCGACATGAAGACCGCAGAGCCGTGGAACGGTGTCGCCTGTGACGTAACTGTGGAATAATGTGTGTTGAAGTGCCCTGGAGTAGAGCACAGATGGATCTAGATCTAATAAACTAGACTTTTACACAGAATTAGGCTTTGCGCAAAGGCAGAATGACCCCCTGGAGAGTGTAGCACATGGCAGATGTTTGGAAGTTGGGAAGAAACTGGAATACCCAGAGGAATCCCACACATACAACAGAACACACCCGTCTCCTCTCAGATAAACACCAGATTGAGCAAATACGTTTCATGTAAAGCACCGATCAACCATAACATTCCGACCACGTCCTTGTTTCTACGTTCACTGCCCATTTCCAGGAGCACTTAGTAGTTCTATAATTACAGACTGTAGTCCATCTGTTTCTCCGCGTACTTTATAATCCTCCTGTGGGCAGAATAATAATAACCAATAAAACTGCAGAAACAGATGAGCTTCTGTCTCCAACTTTAATTCTACATGGTGGAGCAACTAAATAGGAGTGTCTAATAGCGTGGACAGGGAGTGGACACAGTGTTTAAACACTCCAGCAGCACTGCTGTGTCTGTGCGACTTGTACCAGCGCAACACACACTAACACACCACCACTGAATGCATTATAGATGACATAACTTGGCCACTTCTTTAAGATCCTATCCTTTGCTATATGGACTAAAATTTTTGGATTCATTCATTCATTCCCTCTGAAATCAAGGGTATTAAAGAGTTTATTCTGCTTTTTGTTGGTGTAACTGTCTCTACTGTCCAGGGAAGGTTTAAACGAGGTTTGAGGGTCTACTGTGAGGATCTGAACTGAAGCATGAGCTGCATACAGACCCTCAATATGGTTTATATATCCAATATTTCGTTCATAATGCAAAATAGACAAAATCTCAACGACTACAGAAATTGTCAGTTTAATAGTATGTTGAGTTATTTCTAATAAATACAATATAATAAAGGATTATTAACGAAATTATGAGTCTAGACCTCTAAAAGAATGTATTTCTGGAGGCTGAAGATAAAGAGGTGCACAACGAATGTCCATCAGACTCATCGGACACTCAGAAATGTAATGACCTGATGAATGGACATCTCTAATAATCTCTAATAATACCCTTATTTTCATTTCAGACACTTTATACACTTTGTTTAATAGTTCAGTAATTACACAGATAATTGTTAATAACAGCACAATGATTTGTGATAAGCTTTAATGTCCATTTGTGCTCGTCGCGTTTTCAGATGCATTAGCCTTTCTTTCTATTTGGTTGAGCGTATAGAAATTTGCATATGGGAAATGCAAAATGAGGCCTGATTATCTGAATCTAGGCACTGACAACAGACCACTATCTCAAGACCTAAGTGATCTTGCAGGACAGTGGGGGAACAGACAGGATAAGAGGCCAATAAGAAAGAAATATGTCCACAACAGCCTTTGTCGGAAGTGTAATACAGTACAGTGTGAATTATTGTATCTATTTCTGCATTTTTATTATGGATCTGTTTATTTCAGGGCATTTTGTTACTCAGTTTGTTTACTCAGCACTGAGGTCTTGGGTTCAAGTCCCTATCTGGGTGGAGTTTTCTCTGCATAGGAAGACTCTGGTTTCCTGTCACATTCCAAAAACCTGGATATCAGGTGAATCGGCTACTCTAAATTGCCCTGGTGTGTGAATAAGTGTATGATGTATTGTATGTCTGTATGCCCAGATATGGACTGGCACTCTGTCCTGGGTTAACCCTCCCAGTGCTCAGTGTGGTCCACCAAGTAGATGGTTGCTCCCAGTAGAAAGTATGCTGTGTGTGATTGCCTGCTGCTGAATGTGTTGACTGTAAAGCATCCTTGAGCATAGGAACAGCGTTGTCCTGTTGGAATAGCACATTGAATATATAGGTGATTTATATTTAAAAATAAAATAACATTTTTATTGATTATTATTTTATTATTTTAGCATCATACGTTTTATTTTATTGTTTATATTTTGTCTGATTGCCCCTTTCTCTTGTTATTAATTTTTAAACCTAAGTCTGATATATAGTTAGTCTGATTGATTATCTAACATTATCTCAAGTCCAGATGTCTAACAAACATTTGAGTCTCACAGGGGGGTTATTTAGACATTCCATGACACTATTCCACAGTTGCACCACAGCTGGCATATAGGCTGGCATATAGGAGTTATGGTTTCATTCAGGTTCTTCCAAAGCCTAAGCAGTATGAAACACGTACTGAAGCCTATATGTAAAGTGTTCTGAATGCTTACCTCACATCCCTTCATCTAAAGCATTACCCAGCTCTGACAACCTCTGCTGAGAACATTAGGATATTAAAACAGTCGGGGTTCATCCCAGACATCATGGAGGAAGGGGAGAACATTGCCTTGGCTGAGAAGCATGGTGGTGAGCTGAGGTGGGCGCAGACAGGATGGCACAGTGTTTTCTCAAGTGGGCACTGAGGGACAGAGGGTTAAAGCACTGTGGCATTGTGCCCTTCCATTTTTGGGAGTCTGGAGTCCTGCACTGATCCCATGGTCACCAGCAGGGAGCGGCTGTCCTCAGGGCCGCTGGTCCGAGCCAGTGAGATAGGTCTCTGCTGGCCGGGGAGTTGGGGAAGTTGGCCGGGGGCAGGGGGAGGGGGCGGTGGTGGGGGACCCACGACCTGCGGCCCTGACACAGACATGGACATAGGCATGGGGGGCTCCAGAGGCAGGCCCTGCTCCTGGTATCCATAGCCGATGTTGCCACAGGGGAAGCGACGTAGTCTGTAAAGCGGGACTGGAGGCAACGCTGCTGAATCCAGCAGTAAGGGGGTGGGGGCAGGTGGAGGAGGAGGGGGTAAAAGAGGCCTGCATAGGCCTTGCTGTTGTTGTTGCTGCTGTTGCTGTTGCTGCTGGCGTTGGATCTGCTGCTGGTACTGCTGCTGTTGCTGCTTGTGCTGATGCTGCAGACCCAGAGCCTCAGCCACTGTCACAGTCCTCCCAGAGTGCTCCTGCCCCTCAGCCGGGAGCCGCTGCTGGATGCCTTGAGCCTGCCTTTGGGCCTGAGCTTGGGCCTGGGCCTGGGCTTGAGCCTGAGCCTGGGCCTGGGCCTGAGCCTGAGCCTGCTGACGCTTCTGCTGTTGCTGGAGGAACCATGAGCCATAGGTAGGGTTCCACAGGTTAGTAGGCTTCCCGTTGCGGCTTTCCTTCTCGCTGGGGTGGGCCTGAGTGAAGCCCAGGTTAACGTGGCCTCCATCCTGGCCTGAGGTGGGCACAGCAGAGGTCTTGTTGCAGGCCAGCTGTCCCGGTCCTGACGCCACCTGCGGGAGTGAGTGTGGTTGAGATGTAGCTCCAGGTCCAGCTCCAGGCTTGCCATCAGCCAGGTGGCTGCCCATCAGCAGAGCCTCAGCAGCTCTCTTGGCCTCTTCAGACCGGGATGAGGGGGCAGACGCTGCCTCCTCCCCGGCCTGAGGGGCTACAAGCAGAGAAGCAGCGGCAGGATCCTCCGGGCGCATAGGTACCCTCTCCTCCTCCTCCGGCACAGGGCCGTACTCCACAGGCAGTGGCACGTTCACCACATCTGGATCCTGAATAGTGGACACAAATTACATTAACAGATAATACAACACAGTTCGAACACAACACAGTTTAACGTGATCCAAATATCAACCTGAAACACAACTGAAGCCTGAAGTTTAGTTTATTTTGCACCAAAGCTACAAGGACACAAGCAGTAGAGGCGAACATCTGGTTAGCACTGTGTAACCTGCATGCCTAAATCATCACACGCTTGTTAGATAATCTCAAAAAGACTTGATTATGCAGTCTCGCCTTTGTTATATATATAAAAACACAGTAGTTTTAGAGTGATCAATTTTAAATAACAGAATCCAACCATGGCAGAGACTGCATAAGCAAGTCTATTTGAGATTACTTAAGAACTGAATGCTGTTTGAAACCAATGTGTGATGAATTAGGCAGACAGTCTGCACAGTACTGACCTTGGGCTATAAGCTCCCAGTCCCCCTTTGGGCTATGCTGGCTTCATACCTCCAGCGCAAATTTGCTTTAAAGCATTTTAAGCCTTGTCAGTCACACAATCTAGTGTATGTATTCTACAATCTATTGTGAGTATTACTTCAGAGAAGAGAGGTTACACACTCGTAGTCAAAAGTCCGAGCCTCTTTCCTTCTGCTCCAAGATGACACCGAGCATGGCTGCCGTGTCGCAAGCTCCCTAAAATTTTTATAGCTTTTTTAGTTTTGTTGTGTCCGTTTGTCTATTGTGTGTCACAATTATTGCACGGAATGTTGTCAGCACCCTCTGCGACCGACCAACACTCGCCACAAATGGGACTTTGAGTTTTGCAATGCTGATCTTTGTTTGTAAACACAAAAGGAGCTCCATTCATCTGGCTGCGTGCCCACTGAAGACGCCGGAAAAGAGGTAGGAGAGCTGGTGTTCTAGTCAGGTTGAGACGGCAAACTCGCCGCTCGCCCTTACGCAGCATACTGGTTAATGTATCATCACTGGACAACAAGGGACTGCTGCATTATCTGCCTCATAGAGATATGGATGTTAGCAGAGATCCCTGACCAAGCCATCAAGCCTGCTGGCTTCTCTCTGCACCATCTGGACAGAACTAAAGAGCTCTCCAGGAAGAGTAAAGGAGGAGATGTAGGTTTTCTGATCGCACCTGGAGGCTGCGTTCATTATCATTGAGAACTTTAACAAAGACAACCTGAAGAAAGTCACTTCAAAGTACTTCCAACATATCACGTGTACAACATGGGGAAAATGAACACTGGACCACCGTTAAACCACCAACTGGGAGGCATACAAAGCCTCTGTTCGGCTAATCCGATCATCCTGCTCCTACCCTCCTGTAGGCCGAAACTGAAATGGGAGCCACCCACCATCAAGGAGGTTCACAGCTGGTTGAACCAATAAGAATCTGTGCTCCATGACTGTTTTTAACACGTGGACTGGGAGATGTTCTGTGATTTATCTACCACTGCTTTTCAGTCTGGCAACACGGAGGTGTATAAAAAGCCAGCTATGCTCTTCATAAGACCATAAAAACAGCAAAACATGAGTATAGAGACAAAGTGGAAGCACAGTTTAATGCCACCAGTGTCAGAAACATGAACCTGGGGTTAAACACAATAACGGACAAAGGGGAACTCTCACTCCCTGAGCAGCACCAGTGCAATGCTTCCAGACAAGCTAAACCCCTTTTATGCTCGAAGTAAATCACAGTGATCACATGAAGAGAGCCATGTCCACTGCTGAGTCCAGCTCACCCGCCGTCTCTGTAGCTGACATGCAAAGATCCTTCAAGAGCGTTAACACCCACAAAGCCACCAACCCGAATGGTGTTGTGGGGCTTGCGCTTCAAGCATGTGCAGATCAGTTAGCAGGAGTCTTCACAGACATTTTAAACACCTCTCTCTTCCTTTTAGTCGTGCCAGCATGCTTCAAACTGACCACCATCACCCAGTTCTTAGCCAGCAACACTTGCTTAAATGACTGGTGCCTGGTTGCACTGACCTCTGTCACAAGCAAGTGCTTTGAGAGACTGGTCAGAGACTTTATCCGCTCCTCACTGCCTGGCGCAGTGGACGCACTGCAATTCACATACAGGCAGAACAGATTCACTGATTATGCAGTTACCCTCACTGTGCACACTGCCCTCTCTTACCTGGACAAAAAGAACACGTATTAGAATGCTGTTCATGGACTACAGTTCAGCATTCAACACCATCCTTCCCCTGCGACTCGAGATGAAGCTCTGGGATCTCGGTCTGAACAGCTCTCTGTGCACTCCTGTACTACCTGTTCACCCACAACTGCACAGCCACACACAACTCCAATCATTGTTAAATTTGTCGACAACACAACAGTCATAGACCTGATCTCCAATGACAATGAGTCAGCTTCCTGGTGCCAGGAAAATGACCACTCTGTAAACATCAGCGAGACCAAGGAGCTGATAAGGGGCTTCAGGAAGCAGGAGACGGAGCATTCCCCTGTCTTCATCAATGGGACCACTGTGGGGAGGCTCACCAGCATCAGGTTCCTCTGAGGAGCTTACGTGGTCAAAACACACTGACAGGCTGAATCACCACCTGGTACGATAACTGCTCAGCTCTTGAGAGGAAAAATTTGGGGTGGTGCAGCCCACCCAGCACATAAGAAGCTGTGAAAAGCCACTTCAGCCTCCAGGGAGCAATTGGGCATTAGGAACCTTGTTAATGCGTCTCAGCTGTGGATGTTGAGGTGTTAAGCAAGCTTCTCTAACCTTTAGTCCACGACTGCCTCCGTGTTTTTATACATAATGTTAATGAAGAAACAGTGTCTAATCTGACAAAACTCATCTTGAAGAATCTCTAGAATCAAATTTTTTAACGTCCACCACTGGAAAATAAAATATTTAATATCTTATTTTGCTTATATCAGGTGACTGATATATCACAGTAATATCAGGGTCAGCAAACCATTTGTTAGCAGCAGCCGAATCCTGCTGGAAAAGGAAGTCAGAATCTCCACAAAGCTCGTCACCAGATAGAAGCATGAACACAGTAGACCAACACCAGCAGATGACATGGTCCCCTGAACCATCACGGAAAACTTCACACTTCACATTCTGTGCCTGTCCACTCTTTTTCCAGACTTCAGGAGCTTGAGATGAGACTCGAGGACTCTTGATTTCCAAATAATAAATGAAAAGAACACTTCGGAGCTCTGAGCACCAGTCCAGTTCTTTTCTCCTTAGTCCAGGCATGACATTTCTGACAGTGTCTCTGCTTCAGGAGGGGCTTGATATTAGGAATGCTGCAGTTGGAGCTCTTCTCTCAGAGACAGTTGTGTGTGGTTGCTCTTGATGCAGCGACACCAGCCTCAGTCCACTCCTTGTGAAGCTCTCCCACACTTGAAATGACGTTTCCTGACAATCCTCTCAAGGTGTTGGTCATCCCTGTTCCTTGTGCACCTTTTCTCACGACATTTTCCCCTTCCAGTCAACTTTCCATTGATATGCTTTGATACAGCACTCTGAGAACAGCCAGCAATGACCTTCTGTGGCTGACACTCTATGTGGAGGGGTTCGATGATTGTTTTCTGGACAACTGTCAGGGCAGCACTCATAATTGTGGTTGTACTAAACTAGATATGGTAATGGATTTCTGATTTTCATGAGCTACAAGTAATACAAAACAAAGGCTTGAAATGTCACGTCACACGCAATGAATATTTAAAAATGATGATTTTTAATGATGTAATTTTCTGAGCTGCACTAGTACATTTTAAAAGTCTCCAAAGTAAATCCACACCTGCAAACAGTAGTCGATTCTCTCAAGGATAGTGGAGAAGTTTGGCCTGTCTTCAGGTTGATGTTGCCAGCTCTGTGTCATTATCCGATATCTGTAACACACACACACACACACACACACACACACACACACAAAAAGTTGACTCATTAAAATTTTGGGTTTTGTTTGCTTCCTCATTACTGGGTTTTCTCCCACACCAAGCAAGGCTATTTACTGTGTATATGATTGCCTTTGGATAGCTGAGAGCAAAGCTCGAGTGAAAGGCAACCAACTGAGATTTGATTTAATCAAAGCCTGTTTTTACACTAATTGCAATTTTCATTTTGGTTGCACACCTCAGTGATGTTTCTCGTGTAATGCTTACAACCTATTGTGCCCGTTGCGCCACAGAATGAAGGCGTCATTCGAGGTTTGATTAGTTGCGGTGTGGAAAATAAACAGAGAAGAGTCACACACACTTCTCTGCTTTGATATAAAACAAGGCTCTGTAGTCTTGCCCTATATTGGATGAGGCTTTGCATTATTAATGCTGAATCAATGCACTGGCTGATATAGTTTGCTCTTTACACAAGTGAGAAGAGACAACTAATGCAGGGCCAAGAGACGGTCAGTGATCACCAACCAAAAATGAAAAAAATATATATATAAATAAATAAATAACACAATAACAATCAGAGAGCGCTGTGTGTGCTGTTTGGGTGGTCATGCGGGAGGACTGTTTGTGTTCTGTGTGCTGTTAATTGGACGGAATAAGAAATGCTTGCGTGTGCAGTCAGGGCCGTGAGTATTTAAGGGGCACAGTTTTGGTAATTTTGCATCTGTACACCACCTCAGTGGATTTGGAAGGTAGTAAGATGTGACGTTCCGCTTCAGCTCATTAGTCCATTGACAGTTTAAGAATCGCAGTCATTTTCACACAGTCTCCCCATTTACAGACTAAAAATGATACAAATTCAATAATACACGGATGCAAACACTTTCGAGCAAATGACTGAAAGATTGTCCAATCGGTGGGACTTTTGAGCCTATGGGACTATGATTATGATTATTAAACCCTTCAATAAAACTTGACAGAAATGACAGTTCAAATACTTATGGACCTGACTCTCTCTATATAATGCATACTCTCAGTGAAAGAGTGCGCATAAATAAACACAAGGTCAAATAAATAGTTTCACTCAGAAGGAATCAACTGACTGCAATGCACGACTGGCAGTGGGTCATTACAGCCCAATGTAACACTAATGAGGTCCTGCAAACAGTGGTTCTACCTTTTCTGGACACACACTCCGGTGTTCTATTCCAACAGGACGACGCTCGTCCACATACTGCTGCCGTCTCAAGATCTCATCTTGAAGACACAGATACTACGCCGTGGTCGGTCTCATCTCCAGACCTGTCCCTGACTGAAAATGTGTGGATGCTATTGGACGCTCTACCAACACTCCACCCCTACCACACCATCTGCAGAACTGAGTGAGAACATTCAAGCTGCATGGGATGGATCATCACAGGACACCATTAGGAACCTCTATAACTCCATGCAGAGACGTCTGGCATGTTGCATTAAACCCGACGCCGTACTGAGAGACACCACTTCTGTATGAGTAGATCAATAAATATTGATCAGATCAGATACATTAATACTAAGCTTTATCTTCTTTCTGAATAGCACTGTGTCTAACACTTCCTTCTGGATGTAACTACATATAACAAAGTGGAATGGGTCCATTAGCCACTGCTGGAGAGATGGTCACTCACACTGGACCAGGGCAGTTCTGTGGAGGGTCCATCCTGCCTCCATTAGTGACAAACTCAAGAACCTCCTGATTGCTGCGGCTGGGGTAGGGCATGTAACCCAGAGAGAAAATCTCCCATAGCAACACTCCAAAAGACCTAGAGAGAGAGAGAGAGTGAGAGAGTGAGTGAGAGAGAGAGAGAATATTTAGAAATGGGAAATTACAGTATAAACCACTGAAAAGGTCACTCAAACATTTCATAAATGGAATGCCTTGATCATCAACGCATCAAAAGGTCTAATATTTTGTATTTTTTAACTCTGTAAAACACAGCATGGTAAGAATAAAGAGGATCTGCCAGGACATCTGAAAAGAGTAGTGAAAGTACATGAATCTGGGGAGGCTATTAAACCATCACAGAACAATTTGAAATTCATCAGTCCACTGTGAGCCAAATCATTTACAAATGCAGAGCTTTTACTGTGACAGCAACCTGGCTTAGAAATGGATGCCCTTCCAAAATATCCCCAAGAGTTACAATAAAACCTGTCTGCGGATGGAGCTGATAAGTGCTTTCTACTGATATTTAAGAGGATGTGAAACCATACTTAATGTACTGTAGGTTACTGGAAATCAAAAACTGTGGTACATTTTATGGAACATGAAGACACCGTGTAAACAGTTCGTATTATTAGTATATTTGTATATTTTATATGGGCATTTGAACAATATTGAGAGATGGAGGTGGTAGAACTAAAGTGGATGTATTACTGTTAACAATGTCTAAAGTCAGGATACGGCACAGCACATCAGCTGCAAATAATTAGGAGACTCTCAGACATTAGTTTGCTTTTGATGGTTGAAGCGAGTGAGATCACCATGGTGAGATCTCGCTGGATGTCTGAGGCCTTCAGAAAGAAGATTGTAGATGTATATGAGTCTTAGAACAATGAGAAACCAGCTGTTCCACTGCCAGCATGACCAGGTCAGTGCATCCTAGCAAATTCAACCCAAGCGCATAAGGAAGCCTCCAACAATCCACTGAGCAGCTCTCACAACAGATAATGTCAGGTTACAGAATCTATGATCAGTAAGGGATCAATCAAGCTTGATTTTCTGGGAGGTGAGCAAAGAGCAAAGCCTTACTGTCCCAACTTTACATGACATTTTACAAATGATTTTTACTGCTGCTCTGCTGCTCCACGTCCAGAGCCAGCTGAGATGGTTTAAGCATCTGGTTTGGAAGCCTCCTGGACACCTCCCTCATGAGCTGTGCCAGGCATGTCTGACCAGGGGGAGGCCTCAGGGAAGACCCAGGATACCCTGGAGAGGTTATATATTTCGGCTGGCCCTGGAATGCCTTGGAATCCTCCTGGAAGAGCTGGAAGAGGTGGCTGGGTAGAGGGAGGTATGGGTCTCTCTGCTTAGGCTGCGGCCCCCATGAGCCAGACCCCGGATGAGTAGCAGGTGAGGGACGGCAGAATGGCATTTCTTGGGTCGTATGGGTTTCGTTATATCACTTCCATCTCTCAATATAGTTAAAATGAAGATTTGAATCAGTAAAACAAGTTCATTGCAAGTTCTTTTTAGGACCAATAAAGTCTGTGCGCTTCAGTATGCGATGTGAGACATTCTTCATTCCTCACCATGTATCAGTTTTGGAGGTAAAGATTCCTTCCATAAAGGCTTCTGGAGGCATCCATTTAACAGGCAGCATTGCACGACCACCTTTTCGGTAGTAACTGGCTCTGTGGAGACACACACACACACCAGGTCTGTCAGTCACATACCATTAGGGACGCCCACAGCAGACAGGCAGAGAAGCACAGTAACTGATTAACAGAGCTTTTAGATCAGAGGGAGAGAGAGAGCGAGAGAGAGAAAGAGAGAGAAAGAGAGAGAGAGAGACTGTGACTGTAGTCATGGAAACATGCTTATGTTCATTTCTCATGCTGTAGGCATATCTGAAAGTATATTCATATTTCGCTCCAAGTGTTCCAGCCACCCCATGAAATCCAAAAACTGTGTGCATGAGGGAGATTGCCTCTTCAGCTCTCATATAGTAGTTTATCACCCCATCAGAATGTACAACAACCTGCACCTGCCTCTATCCGCCGTACAGGGTCTATAAATTAAAGGTAGCCTGCAGAAGATACATTTACCCACAACATATTATCCTATTACAGCCAGAAATAAACACAAAAATATGTACAGTACGTACAATACACTGCATACTTTATTCTCCTCCTTTCACCCTGATCTTCAATGGTCAGGACCCTACAGGACCACCACAGAGCAGGTATGATGTGGGTGGTGGGTCATTGTCAGCAGTAACACTGGTGTGCTGTGAGCACTGATGAAGGAGTAGAGGATGACCAACACAAATGGTGCAGAAACTGTTCATAATACAGGGTGGACGGAGAGTGGACACAGTCACTGCTGTGTCTGATCCACTCGTACCAGCGCAACACACACTAACACCACCACCACCAGGTCAGTGTCACTACAATGCAGAGAATGGCCCACCCACCCACATAGTAGCTGCTCTGTGGTGGTCCTGTGGGCTCCTGAGCATTGAAGATCAGGATGAAAGGAGACTAAAAGTGTTCAGATGAACAGATGGACTAAAGTCAGTAATTCCAGAACTACAAAGTGCTCCAGAACCAGACATGTTTACCAGATCGCCCAATCTTAATTTATGTCCATTTCATTTTAGGACTGGCAAATACAATATTCATTATTTTAGAGCATATTGCATTTGATCGCAAGAAGAGAATGATCTTCAAAATACCCCACAGAACAATCCCACACACCACAATGCAGCAAAAACTGAAATTATTCCAAAGGCCTCTGCATATCCCTATGCAGCATAGTGGATTATGGGCTTTCAAACATGCTCGCGATGATGAACGACTGTTTAAACTGGATTATAAATCAATCCCATATCCTGATCACACTCATAATTCTAGCAGATGAAGTGCAGACAATAAGTAATTTAGCATGAAAGTGTCTAAAACATCCCCTGATCTCCTTATCAGAGCAGATATTCCTTCAACCCCCTCACAGCCGCAGTGGCGCTCACACCTTCCCTCTTTCAGATGGGATCTTATCTGAGCCCTGCTCCCATATCAGATATGCTCCAGCTAACATATCCCAGCTCTTCTGGAGAGACTTGGTGAAGGGAGAGCAAGTAAGAGAGAGGGTGTGAGAGAGAGACGGGAGGCCGAGGGACAGATACACAGAAAGGGCCTGATTGCCACCACATCCCGCAGCTCTTCGGGAATAAGCTTGTGGGATGGAAAGGTGTTAAGCTGGGTGTTTATCGGAGAAAGGAAACAGAGAGCTGGAGGGAGGCAGACATATTGCCTCGTGTCTCCCAAACAAAGACATTTGCACTCCTGACAAAATCTGGCCACTGCCAGCCTTATCATGTCCTTGTGATGCATGAGCTGGTGTGTGGCCCTTTGAGATACCGCCAGCCAGAACCAACTCGGAGATCACGCTACACCAACTTTACATATATATGTAATCCCACACACAGGAGAGGAACGCTTCTTGGTACAGGACAAAGTGCGAGACAAACGCCGCTGCCTTTTGAAGTATGGAGCAGAAGGGATCATATAAAGCCTAGGAAAAGCTCTTGGCTATCTTCTACCATATCTTTGAAGGCTATTTTTCTCTTCCGCCGCCGTGGTAGAGCTTCACGATATGGACCGAGCTTGTATTGCTGCATTTTAAATGTGATACGGCTTGTAACATATTAGAACCACACCAGGGACAGAGTAAAGATTAGTCCAGATTATTTCGATCAAAAGGACATTGCTTGTGTTGGATTACATGAACACTGTCAACAGCGGTAGAGGAAATTATTTTTTCTGCTGTTTGTTCGCCTATGCTGTAGACGGAACACATTACTGTGCCTAAGTTATTAGTGTGACTTAAAAATGATGGTTCTTTAAAGGTTCTTTAGTAAAAATTTTTATATATATAAAACATTTTATATATATATATATATATATATATATATATATATATATATATATATATAGTTAAAATATGAAACATTTGGCATTGTTCATTGCATCAGAAAAGGTTCTTCAGATTGATGAAGAATGTGCTGTACATGGTTTTATACAGAACCAAAAAGGGATTCATACCCACATTATGCCAAAAAAGGAAGAGCCATCTTTGATTATTTTGTGCAGAACGTCCAGTAAGACAGATCCATTGATGTAGATAATATAATCACGGTATAACCATGGTATTATAAACCACACAGAAGAAGCAACACGAGATAAGATGGTCCTTTTTAGTCCCACAGTTGGAGAAACGGAAATAAGATATACTGCATGTTGTTATACTGCATTGAAAAAACACTCATTCCAGTGGATCTGCAATTTCCCTCTGGGATTAATAAAGTAATTCCGATTTTGAATCTGGGTTTAAGAGTGTGTGTGTGTGTGTGTGTCCATGATCTGCTGAGAGCAGTGTTGGTTCTAGTCTAACAGCAGCAGGGAGGAAGGAGCTGTGATACCGCTCCTTCACACACTTAGGATGAAGCAGCCTGTCACTGAAGGCGCAGTCATCTTTCCCTCCACCCTGATTAGTCTCCCAGTTCCTGCTGCAGAAAAACATCCCCACAGCATGATGCTGCCACCACCATGCTTCACTGTAGGAATGGTATTGGCGAGGTGATGAGCAGTTTCCTCCAACCTGGTTTCCTCCAGACACGATGTTTTGCATTCAGTCCTAAAAGTTCACACATTTTGTTTCTCATGGACTGAGAGTGTTTTAGGTGTCTTTTGGTAAACTCCACACAGTCCGTCATGTGTCTTTTACTGAGGAGTGGCTTCTGTCTGGCCACTCTACTATATTCCTGATTGGTGGAGTGCTGCAGAAATGGTTGACTTTCTGGAAGGTTCTCCTCTCACCACAGAGCAACATTGGAGCTCTGTCATGGTCACCATTGGGATCTTGGTCACCACCCTTACTAAGGCCCTCCTACTGATGAAGAGTCCAAGTGGTTCCAAACTTCTTCCATTTATGGATGATGGTGGCCCCTGTCGCTGTTGTTCATTTAAAAGAAAAAAATCTATCTCCATTTTTAGTTTTGCTCTGTACATTGTGCAAATAATTCTAAATGAAAAGACCAAAAGAAATGCTGTAAAATTAGATAAAATGAGTCCTTATGTTGTTATATTAGCTTCCATTCAAAATATAGAGCATTTTCAAGGTACATGGTTTTCTTTGGACAGCAACATCATTTTATATATATATATATATATGTGATTATTTTGAGAATACCTTGAGAGTTGCAGTTGCAAAACAGTAATTAGTAGATGATAGGTGTTTAACGATCCACTCAGCAAATAATTACCTTTGATTAGTGATACTAATTCATGATTTCATATCCACATGATATTTTGAGCAAAATTTAATAAAGATATGTGGTGTCTGCTTATGCTGTTGCAGTAATTTGCTAATGACTGTGGAGCTGGGCAGCAGGAGGCGTGTGGTGCACAGAGCTGGAGTTTATTGCTGATTATTTAAAATACATAACATTTACATTCATGGCTGAAGCTCTAATCCAAAGTGAGAAAACTGAAGGTTTGTCACATTACAGAGGTGGGCCAGTGTCATGTTAGAGTCTTGCCCAAGGACTCTTATTAGTGTAGCACAGCATAGGAACTGAACCCCAGTCTCCCACAGGGTGTGGTGGCTAACTTGTGGTGTTATCTGTTGCACACACTCTCTATGTCTATGCATTATTATTTTTAATTATTATTGTATATCTATGCAACTAGTTAATGAAATAGGAACTAATACTGAGTAGGATGTCCCTTTGCTTTAAAAACAGCCTCTATTGTGGTGCCAAGGTTTCCACAATGTGCTGAAAACATATTAGCTGAATGCTAATGTGACTGAGTTATGCAATTCATGCAGATTGTTCAGTTGTGAATCTCCCATTTTACCACATCCTAAAGGGGTCCTAATGGACTCAGGTAACTGGGAAACACTGAAGAACACTGAGCTCATTGTAATGTTCCTTAAACCACTTTAAGATGGCATGAGATTAGGGGCAAAATGTGGCCATGAAGGGATGCACAGGGTAAGCAACAATACTAAAATAGCCTTTCAATCAAAAAGTCATTCAAAATAGTCATTCAATCAATGACTGACTGGTATTAACTGGGCCAAAATATGCCCTGAAATCTTTCTTCACATCATGACACCACTTTCACCATTTAGGCTTCTGGCAATAAATTCTGACTGTGTGCATCAACAGAAATTCAGAAATATCACTTGGGCTACATGCCTGTGCTCACAATTGTCCTGAAAATCCAGACCAGCAGTTCTAGAAATGCTCGAACCAGACTTTCTGGTTGGCTTCTCTCTGATGGTTGATGTAAACATTACCTGAAGCTGCTGGCCTGTGTCTGCATGATTGTCTACATTGAACTGCCACATTATTGGCTATTATGTAATTGCATGAATGAATAAGTATACTGGTCTTCCTAATGACTTGCTCAGTGCCTGCATCTCTGGGGGAATTTATAGAGTTTGGTTTGACTCCTCTCTCATGCCAAATTCTCCAAGGGTTGATTCTGATTGAATGCACATGAGCATACCTGTGTGTGTGTGTTATATATTCGACTCCAGGATATATGAGTGAACGAGAGAGCAAATAAACCCGAGACCACTGGGTAATCTGTATGTGTATTGGTTTGCGAGAGAGGTTTTTGGGTAAACAGAAGAAGCAACTGCAGAACACACACAGAGTTTAAGCGAATGTCTCAGGGTTAATCATATATATTAAACCAATACTTCACACACACCAAATTCCCTGAGACAATCTTGTGAAGAGCCAATGGTCACAGGGAGTCTCAAAAGCGCCAAAGACACTTGGAATTGAAACTTAAAAACTAATTCGTGAGTAAACACTCCCTTTGTCCCTTCTCTCTGGGTATGCTGAACTCTCCTCAGTTCCTGGAGCTCAGTGGGGACATCTGAAAATCTACATCAGCAATTAGAGCTCTTTTATGGCATTCCTCCCATGGGAACACCGAGCACTGCAGCTTCGGCTCCACTCCCTCAGCTTTCAGTTGCCTAATAATGCCTGCTTTTCACCACCTAAGAGAGTCAGACATTGTCAGACACCTACTGAGGCTGTGAAAGGCGCTGTCAGCCTTGCAAGGCCTTATTCTAACACATTCTACCTGCTTGATGACAATATGTACCTTTAAACCAAATGAAACAAAAGAAATAAAATATGCTTTACATCCTGCTTTGCTCTGAGAGTTTCAACCAACGTTGCAAAAGCCATCCCACTTATCAAAAACAAGAGAACTTGAAATATTGTGATTTCTATACCTGGAATATCAGACCATTATAGCCCCTTCGGTTTCATTCTCGAAGCTTGTACTTTTCATGTGGGTTTATTTACCAATAACAGTCATCGCTCATTTTTCAATTTCTAGTTTCAGCTTAAGGCTATTAATAGAGCTTTAAACAGCGGACAGTCTCACAAAGCAGTTTTATAGAGATCCGGATCCGAGCCCCGAGTGGGAAAGCCAATGATAAGAAAACACACCTTTGGAGCAACCAAGATGCAAAAGGAGAACCCTTTCCCTGAACTAGTCACCAGAAAAACAAATAACAGCAAAATCACCAACCTTTAGAACCCTAGACTGACTTTGTGGGATGTTGCAGTTTGATGTGCTTTTATTAACCAAAATAATTATAAAAGCATTTAAGAGAGATAAGATAATCCTTTATTAGTCCCGCTGCGGGACTAATAAAGGATTATCTTATCTCATCTATTATCTTTATAGGAGACAGTCACATGTACCAGACATTCTTATTATCAGGAGATCCTAGGCTACTGAAACTTGTCTTCATTTGAGACATGAAAATTAAGGGAATTTAGCTATTTCTATGAACTTGATCATGTATTCATCAAAAAATGTACTTGTGACTACAGTGTTTGTGTTTTTTGCTAAAAAAAAAACATTGCATCTCAGAAATTTTGTTCTACTAATACTTGTCAGTGCTACAAATAAAATGTTAATAAAAAAACCTAAATGTCCTTTATTATTTTTGTTAAACATGCAAGTATCAGTATAATCCCTTTTCAGTGATATCATTAGCCCCGCCTCCTCTCTCTGATCAGTCAGAGTCTGTGTGCAGGTTGAGCATGTACACATGGACAGAGCAGTAAACATGCACTGGAAGCTCCTTTGGTATTTAAACTGTGATTTAATTCAGCTGGAAAAGAGTGAATCTTAGCTGCTTTCTGAGCTGAATTACTGATAATTTCATACAGATGATGGTTACTCTGATCCTGAGATATGAAGCCTAGAAAACAGCATTAACTGCCCAAAAACGAAGTGCCGCTCACCTTCTAAGAGAAAAAAAAATCACTAATAGATAGGCTGTAAAGAAAGAAACAGCGAGGGAATAGTAATGAGCTTAATACTCTACAGATGAATTCTGATCAATTTATCACTTCACCACACTTTCAACCAGTGATAAATTCTAGGGGTCTTATGAGGGGAATGAAGATTAGATCCATGGCTGTCATACTAATCTGAACAGAGGTAAAGAAAGCCTCTCTTACCCCGTAAGAGTTACACAGACTGTCATGGACATTACTGTTCACATACTTACTGCCCAACGTGGAAGTGGTGGCTTTCACTAGAGGGCAGACCAGTGGACCTTAATGAATTGTTATTGAATTCTTTACGTGTATGATTTCGGTACATGAATTTTTATTCTGATTCATTTGAAAACAGTGTTCTTTTCGAACATTGGGTGCAAAAATTGAAATAAAGGGAATTAGAAGACAGGAAGAGGGGAAGACTTGAAAACACTTAACATGTCCTAAAATAACGACTGAATAGGAGGTGAAATCTACGTTTCCTCAATTAGTCATTCAATTAATAATTAGCATTCTCCCTCTCACTTAATCTCAAATGGAAGCCTTTGCTGAGTGCTTGCACTCCAAATTGAGGGGGCTTTAGTCAGTATTTATTCCTAATGTATTCTAGGTTTGAATAAAAATAAAAACCATAAATATCAGATTGTGAATTAATCAGATACAGAAGACTGCTTATTACGACTTCTTGCATTGGGGCGGGTTTAGCTGCTTCATGTTATAATGCAACAGTAAATCTGGAGGAAACATTTATTTTGGATTCAATTTCAACACTAATTCAAAGTGCTGCTTCAATGAACTCAAAGATTATTTCAGTGAACTGATGAGATTATGACACCTCGTACCTCTAATCTTGAGAAACTGAACTGTGTTCAGCACATAGCTGTTGGAGACCTTCTCCATCCTAGTGTTTATCGCTAACCACTGGGAATTCCTTGACAGGTTTACCTGTAGATGTCTCTGGCCATTCCAAAGTCTCCGATTTTGGCCACTCTTCCTGGACCTTTGCAGGTGAGCAGGCAGTTTCTTGCTGCAATGTCCCTGTGAAAGAACAAGAACCAGGTTGAGTCTAATGTCATGGTAGAGTATCTGTCTTGAGATGGCAGCAGTATGTGCATGAACGTCGTCCTGTTGGAACAGAGCACCGGGGTGTGTGTTCAGAAAAGGAAGAACCACTGGTTGCAGGACCTTATTAAATGTACCGTTGATCTGTCAAAGTGAATGTAATGAAGACCAAAGGTGATCTGGCATCGTACAAAATTATCCCCCACACCATGACATCAGACCTTCTGGACATGTTATGTGACAAAACGCTGCTTTTGTAGCTGATCCCATGCCTCCACCCATGTTGGTCATTTCCATGAAGACAAAAGTGGGAATCACCAGTGAACAAGAACCACTACCATTCTGACATTCAGACTCAATCTGGCACGACACCAGTACAGTCAAACTTTGCGGTCAGTTGACTATATATTTATATATTACTTACTATATTACTTACTATATATTTATATATTTTATATATATTTATACTCCACCACAGCACGTTCTGTTACTGAAC
This sequence comes from Acestrorhynchus altus, assembly GCA_034509495.1. Classification (NCBI taxonomy): domain Eukaryota; kingdom Metazoa; phylum Chordata; class Actinopteri; order Characiformes; family Acestrorhynchidae; genus Acestrorhynchus; species Acestrorhynchus altus. The sequence continues at coordinate 4,086,824 of CM067513.1, forward strand.
ACACTTGCCCATGGATTTTGAATCGGATTTTTTTCAGATCGGGAGCAGCAGTGTTTTTCCTGTGACATTTACACCTTGACAAACTAGATGTCAAGGTTGGGATTAGGTGCTTTTACCTTCACTGAGTGGATTCAGCTCCACAGCTGCTTTCAGAGGCTGGAAAAGGCAAGAAATTAAGCCTGATTCATTCTAAACTGGTATTACCCTCCCGAACACTGGACAGGAGAACTATCTGACAGTGTTTTTGTGTTTGTGTTTGCTAGTTTCTCTCAGTCGGGATCAGCATAAATCAAAATGTTACAGCTTTAGTGCCATTTTGGTTGCAATCATTTTCTTTGCTGACCAAGCTATCCACCAGGGAACACCGCCTACAGTACCAAACATTCTGATCTGCTAACAGACGGTCCATTAGCTCTCAAATAGTTTTTTTTTAATTGTTTGAAATTAAGTATAATTTGGCCTCACAGTAAATGAAGTGTATGCTGCCTGAATATTTAAATAGTGAGATGTGTGTGTAACAAAGATATTCAAAATCCAGGTCAAAACCACAAATAAGCAAACAGAGCTCAATAGTGCTCAGAACTCTAAAGCCTCAAATTTAGAACATTTCCACCAAAAGAACTGTGGTTCTTGAATTGCTTCTGTTCGGCCCTACAAGATCTTTTCTAGCAAACCATCCCAGGTTTTAGAAAAACTGAGGATACGTCACAGATTACATCATCAACAGAGGGGCTGCACAGGGTCAGTAAACTACCTGAGAGCATTTGTTCTGCTACAGACATTTGTTTTTCTAGTTTTTCTATAAACTCTTTGATTCTCACTTTTCAGGTTCCAGAACCTCTTTTTATTGGTGGAAATGCACCGAACGGTTCAAAATTAGGTTCGTGAACTGAAACAGAGCCATGTTCATGTTGGTGGAACAGGCCTAACTGAGGTGCATAAAAAGATTCCCAATCAGTCCTCATCAGTTGCAGCTGTTGAGATGTTGGGCCTCAGGTGAGAGGCAGGGCTTAGCCCCAGCCCAGTGGAGTGCATGGCCTGTGCATGTGCTATCTTACCTGAGGCCTGCAGAGGGAGCCATAACAATGTAAGTCTTTTTTTTTTTTTTTTTTAACTGAGTGAAAATATTCTAATAAAAATACCATGTACTATCTCATCGTGGACTGTTTCTGTTTGTTTTTAAGCCAAACGCAGTTCAGTGAAATTCACTGGTTTTATAGCAACAGGCTACCAACCTCTGTATCTAATATTAAAATGATTATTCCTTATTGAATGATTACACTGATGCAGAGCAATGATGCCAGGTTGTAGATTTCCCTGTCAGGCCGTTGAATATGCTTTAAAATGTTTTCTTTTCTCTATAGTTCAGTCTTATCTGTCTGCTGTTACGTCTGTGACTGACAACATAATTACCCCGAAAAATCAATGTTAATATACCTAACAAGAAAAAGTAATAACATGAATGTGGGTTCCCGTCTTGGCCAGAGTATAAAGGGAGACGACCTTGTTTTCCAAAAGTGCTTGTTTTTTTTTTTTGTTTTTGCTTTTTTTCAAGTTGGACAAGTAAACATACCATGTATTGACGGCAGATTTGTACAAGGTCACTGGGAACCAAAGAGCCGTGAGTTTTCAACCGAGAGTTCTTAAAGTCGATGAATACAGTACTGTGGTCTCTAATGGCAAAGGTGGTGAAGGGAATCCATTGCACTCAGCCTCTCCATTAGCTCGATTGATGATTTGACTGCACATGTAGCGTAAATGAGGTCTAATTGGACTCGTTCATCACCCGTCGCCTGGACGAGAGTGTGAAAGTGTGGAGAAGGAGCCGAAGTTCAGTCAGGTAAAGAAAAGTGTGAAGTGAATGTGTTGATTTTAGTGGACAGAGGAGAAGCCAGCTGCTGGACGCTGGCAGACAATGTGATGATAATTGTGTGTGTGTACCTGTGGATGAACTGGTTTTCTTCCAGGTACTGGCAGCCACGTGCTATGTCTCTAGCTATGTTGAGAAGGTCCACCATGGTGAGGCTGGAGGGATGCTCCTGAGAAGGGAAGAAGAGACACAGTGGTGACGCACAGAGAGCCAAAAGAAAGGCTAAAGGTGTTGTGTTGGTTCAGAAGTCTGCTCACCAGTCTGGGTCTTGTCTCCCTAAGGAAGCTCTTGAGGTCTCCTCCAGCCATCAGCTCCAGCAGAATGAAGCGTGGCAGGGCCTGTAAACTCACCCCTATACATCGCACTATGTTCTGATGGCTGAACTTACTGTGAGAGAGAAAAAAGGAGAGAAAGTGAGAACTGTGCATAGGATTGCAAAAGTAATTTAAAGTCCAGTACAAGCAGCCAATTACTGACATGCTATTTTTATGAGATGATTCTGAGAAAATTATATGTAAGATAATTAAATTACAGAATAAGACAAAAGGAAAAGAAGTGAAAACTGAACTCTAAAAGCTGGAGTTCAGCTGTGCAGACACATAGAAGTTAAATGGCCAGTATCTGGTTGTACACTGATCATCAACAAAATAGTTGCACCCAGAAGGACGTGTGGGACTGCAATGCAATTGGGAAGGAAAATAAAGGTGATCAGGATCAATAACTCATTATAAATGTATCTGATCTGATCAATGTTTATTGATCTACTCATACAGAAGTCGTGTCTCTCAGTACGGCGTTGGGTTTAACGCAACATGCCAGACGTCTCTGCATGGAGTTGTAGAGGTTCCTAATGGTGTCCTGTGATGATCCATCCCATGCAGCTTGAATGTTCTCACTCAGTTCTGCAGATGGTGCGGTAGGGGTGGAGTGTTGATAGAGCATCCAATAGCATCGCACACATTTTCAATCAGGGACAGGTCTGGAGATGAGACTGACCACAGCATAGTATCTGTGTCTTCAAAGCAAGATCTTGAGATGGCAGCAGTGTGTGGACATATATAAATTCTGAGATCAGGTCCACTGGTTGTAGGACCTCATTAATGTAACGTTGGACTGTAGAGCGCCCGTAATGAAGACCAAAGGTGATTTAGCATCGAACAAAATTGCACCCACACCATCACACCAGGCCTTCTGGGTGCATGACAACAAACCGTTGATCTTGGTGCTGACCACAGCGCCTCCATTCGTTGATCACCTCCACCATGACAGAAGAAGACCTGCTGCCATTGTGAGTGACTCTCAGGACAGTGTGGCACAACACCATTGCAGTCGTGCATTGGAATCGGTTGACCTTCTCGGTGCAACTATTTTTTTTCGATGAGTGTTTCATTACCTGATTATGAGAGCCTCCATCAGAAAGTCCAGTTCATCCTGCTCAGAACACACCTCTGGGAGAGTCTGAGACAGATTCGAAGAGCCATCAATACAAAAAAATGGCACTGATACAGTTCATGTGAAATGATATCATCTCAAAAGACCAAATTAAAATATTTGTAGGCACTTAAATGAATTCAGCTACTTTAAGCTGAATTTTTCACTGAAATAGCAATATAAGCTTACCTTGACTGCTACCTGCATAGGACTGGGCTCCCCTGGTATTCCAACTGCCAGACCCTCATAGACCTCGCCAAAGGCACCATGCCCCAAACCCCTACACACACACACATTATAAACATTGTTTACTTTTTCATGTGTCTTGATTCCACCTTGAGGTAACACTAGTGTGTCCTGCAGGAGACCAAATATCATTGTAACACGTTCATGGATTCTGCTCAGCAAGAAACAACATGCTGAGGTAGTGATTTCAGCTGACCTGGTCAGGGAGATGTTGCGGCGGGGAACCTCCTTCAGGTCATTCACAGACGCTGTCTTGCCAGCAAAGCAGTAGTTGGGGTTATAATCGGTCATGATGGTGGATGCTCTCAGCTTACTCAGCTTGCAGTCTGGGCTCTGCAGCTCCAGCTGAATGGACTGAAGCTCAGTGTGCTTGCGCCTGTACACTGGAAGTCACACAAAACACAGGAGTTAGAATTTAGCATTTCACTACACTAGGAATCCACTTTTTAATCCACGTCTTAAACTTCCCATCACTTGCTCCATGCATTTTTAACTCTTACAACCCGAGAGATACATGCCAGAATTCTAAGCCTCATATTTAAGGCTCACAGTAACCTACAGACATGATACAGATATCATAAACTACGACGTACTAAGATGTACCTAACCATTAAGTCCCAACCAGGATCTAACCATTGTAATCTCAGGAAATATCAGTAATTGAGCACAAAAAATGACTAAAAGTTACTCGTTTCCAATTGATAATCCCAGTTTAAATGCCAAAAGAGCTTCCAGTGCATGTTTACTGCTCTGTCCATGTGTTCATGCTCAACCTGCATACAGACTCTGACTGATCAGAGAGAGGAGGCGGGACTATTGACATCACTGACACAGATACTGGGTTATAGAGAAAAATGAGAAGAGACTGTTTCTTTACTTTCTTTTACTGTTCATATTTCATAATAAAATTCCCAATAATACCGATGCATACACAAATAAAAATAATAAAGTAAGGTTATTTTATTTGCACTACTGTATTTATGTATGTGCTAGTGATTCATACAAATTATCTTAGTTTTCAAATTAGCCTAAGATCCGACAATAACAATACATGGCATAAATGACAGTCTCCTATAAACACTTTTACATTTTTAGTGACTAAAAATACATCAAAATATGAAAACATCCCACAAAAATTGGCCAGGAGTTCTAAAGGTTAAGGCTTTATTTTTTGTTCTGTATCTGATCACAGGATCTTATATCACAAGGTGGGCCAATCTTAGCACAGTGACACTGACATTCACTCGTACCAGTGTCTCATGACTACACTGAGTGCGCTGAGAATGGCCCAGAATGGTGTTTGCTTCTGTCGTGCATCTGGACACTATTATGTACTCTCTGAGCACAAATATCCTTTTAAAAATTCATGGATTTACACCAAGCTATAAATCTGGACGGATAAAATGGGCTATAGTTGCTGTATTTCAACAAGGTACATCAACAAAGTATGGGGCTTTAATAAAGTGGCCAGAGAGCATACAATATATTCTTGAGGCAGGTCAAGTGAGCGTAAACAGATGTTTAAACCAGCAGGCTCAATAAAATACAGTCAAGAACAATTCCAGCTGAACAAAAATACACACTCATGTAAACACCTTGACATTAATGCATAAATAAACAAGACACATGCATGCTCATGCCTACAACTCAACCCCCTCCCCCAAACACACACACACACACACACACACACACACACACACACACAAAGGAAGCCTCGTAGCCCTGACCCAAGCTGTAAACACATTAGTGTTGTCTGTGAAAGTGATTTATTCATAGATCCGTAATGGACGAGGCTTGTCAGGGGACGGTTAACTGGCTATCCATCATCAGTCTGTTTCATTCATCAACAGGAGACTGCTACTCTTCCCAGTCTGGACAGCTCTCATGGATGATGTGATGTGTGGTGTGATGGCTCAATGAGTGTGTGGGAGCGCATGATAAGGCTGTGCTGAAACACGTGCCTGGAACTCATTCTCATGCACGCGCACACGCACACGCACACACACACACACACACACACACACACACACATACACACACACACACACACGTGAGACGTGTGAGGTTATTAGTGCAGGCCACTTGTAGATTTTCTACAAAAATTGCAGGTGAAAGAAGTCATCTCATTTGCAGATCAATGTCATTACATTTCTTTGTGTGTGATTTAACCTCTGAATGAATAAATAAATAAATAAATAAATAAATAAAGATACTGCTGTTTTCAGGAGATCCTAGGCTACTTAATTTTGTTCACTTGAGATGAAAGAATTAACCTAATTTGAACATTTAAGGGCAATAGGGGCAATTACGAAATTGATCAGGGTGTTTGTGAGCTGAAAATGCAAGAATTTTGTAATTGTTCTTCAAAATAAGTCCAAAAAATATAAATACCATTTATGTATGTATTAGTTTTATTCATTCTCATGACTTTTATTCTGAAATTTGAACACGGAAAGGAAGCAAGGAAAGGAAGCAAACAGCCCTTCCCACATATCTGGGTCAGTGATGCCTTTAGCCCCGCCCCTCTCTCTGATCAGTCAGAGTCTGTATGCAGGTTGATCACGTGGACAGAGCAGTAAACATGCACTGGGTGAGCTGGATTACTCTCTGATAATTCATCTCACAATGAGAATTGTTAGACAGGGTCTTTATGAGTTTGTTACGGTATGTGTATCATGTCTGTTGTTCACTCTGATCCTGAGATATAAAGCTTAGGAAGCAGCTTGTAACTGCCTGCGAAGTGTGGATCTCAGAGCGTGGTAGAGCATGTATTTATCCATGGGTTATTATAGATCTTCTCTGAAACATCTACTGACGTTGAAGAACATGGAATTGATTGCCTGTTGTGACAGCAGCTATATTAAGGATAACAAAGGTACATTGCAGTGCATTATAAAGTTTGGGCTTTATTATTTAAACTGATACCCCTTTGGTCTCTGAAGTGCTCCACAGCACTGAAGGTTATTTTGTTCTTGCTCTAGTGCCAGTTCTAATCTACCAAAATACCTGAGCGTGATGGACCTCCTACGGTACACATGAATCATATGTCTTTTATGACTCCCCTTTTCTTAGGAATCCTGATTTTGTAAGCAGTGTGAGCAGGACCAGTCACCCCTGTTACTCACTGATCATGACTCCAGACACTGCCAACAGCAGAGCAGCAATGAGTGCAGAGGTTCCCACAGACAACCCCAGAGCCAGGTGAGAGAGAGAAGGTGGGTGGTGTGGAGATATCTCTGGAAAATCAAATTCACACACACAAATACATGCTTAGTTTTAAGCAAGAGGTTTTCTTCCAGCCTATGTGTAATACACTCCAGGCTGAACAACCACACATGGCAACATGACACTTAGAACTTATTATTAGTGATAATAGGAGATTTGATTCTAGATGTTTCTCCCACATTGTTATTGGCTGTAAAATATAAATCAAGCATTTATATATTAACTCAGCTTAAATAAATATAAATTAATTCATGTGAAATTCTGATTTTCATGAGCTATAAGAAATCCTGAGCAACAGTAAAAAAAAAAGAAAAACAAAAATATGAAATATGTCACTTTACTTGTAATGAATAAAAACTTTGTATGAAATTGGGATCACAAATTTTCCACAGTATTATGTTTTTTGAGATGCTCTAGTACTATCATTTCACAGCTCTTAGGTGGCCCTATGGTCTAACTGCTGCCCATTAAGCATGAGGAGACGATAAGTTTAAATCCCAGCAAGGGTTTAAGGTTATAAAACCTCCAAGACTGGAAACATCATGTGACGGGGGCGGGTCTTAAGCTACAGATAAGTGGATCGAGGGGGAAAAACAATAATAAATTATGCTTTTTAATCTGTATTGTTGACTAAACTGCTCAACTAAACAATATGTGAGTTAAGAGACTTTGTGACTTGACTAAGTTGACTTAACTAAAAAAAAATTACTTTATCATTTTAAGATTTGACTTTTAATGTTGATATGTTATCACTGATTTTCAAGTGAACAAATGAAAAAGTCTCAAATCTGCCATTACAGAATGTGAACTGAATGTAAATGTAATTAATTACGTGAAGACATTTAAAAAATATAGAAAATCAATGGTAATAACTCTAATAATTTGACTCCCTCTGTGCTCTTTCACCTGTAGAGTTGATGCACAGCACTCCATCACTGGCCAGGATTAGACCCTCATCACAGTAGCACTCTGTTCCCTTCAAAGTCTCACGGCACTCTCCTGACTCGCAGTGACTGCAGTTCTGTACCGGGTTAATGATCACTTCACCGTCACCCTCCATAGCTGTCAGCAACATAACAAACAGCCCAAATATACAAGATAAAAACTATGATTAGTAAAGGACTATACACTTTACACTCATTCATAAGTGTGGAAATGTCTAGTCATATTGGTGTGTGTCATTGCTGTCATGCAAAAACATTGTATCTCCATTTTTGGAGTTCTCACTTATTTGGCATGATGTGAATCAGTTAAGTTAAAGATGAAATGGTTGCCAAAAGCTATAAAGATGATACATTCCTGTTGTATTTTAAGTGACAAAAGAAAATCATATTTTACATTTTCAAAATAACAATAACTTTGGGCATCCTGCAAGTTTAGTACCTAATAGCGCCCCCTTTGGCAAGATCACAGCAGAGTTTTTCAGTTCTTGTTTGAGATTCTAGTGAGATTCCTGGGCCGTCTTGCATGCACTACTCTTTTGATGTATAACCACAGATTTGAATGATGTTTAGATTAGGGGACTATGAGGGCCACAGTCAAACTGTCAGCTTGTGCTTTTTTGAAGTTTATTATGGATTTTGATCTGAGATTACTATCATTATATATTTGCAGAAGCCATCCTCGTTTCAACAACAGCTTTTTTTAGAGATGGTGTTCTGTTTGCTTCCAGAATTTGCTGGAATGTCATTGAATCCTGTAAGGAGCCGCCTGCACCGTGGCCGCTCAGCCACCAGAGGGCGGCCATCTACCAATCAGGGCCACAATCAGCCTCATTGAGATCAGGTGTGTGAAGGCTATTTAAGGCTTCCTCAGGGTCCACTTGGTGTGGTGTCTTGGTGTCTCTATGCTAAAATTTCTTTAAAAAAAAAGGAGAACTTCTCAACTTTTCCTCCATTAAAGAGAAGCACCTCTCTAGTTTCCCTCCTTAAAAGCAGGAGTGGTTTTCTGGTCACCTTTGTCCTCCTTTAGAAGGAGAAGTTTTGTTTTTTACATTTTCCCTTCTCACTGAGGAGTGGTTTTTAGTTGGCCCCTCTAGACTCCAGCCAGGCTCATAAGATTGGTTGCTCACCTCATTTCCAGGGTGAAATGTTGGCTCACTCAGTCACCTCTGAAATGCCCTAGTAGGGGTTCTAATCCAGTGTCATTTATTTATTTATTTAGTTGTTTATCCATTTCTTCCTTTTCTTTTCAGAGCACTGAAAAGAGCAGTGTTCTGCTTATTAAACCCTTGTCACTTAACTACGTAAAACACAAGCACCTTTCATTACTGATGGGCTGATAAGCCCAAATATCTGTTCACCACTCCCACCTTAGCATCTCAATGGCCAGGGTTCAAATCCCAATCTGACCAGCCCAGCTTTCTGCTTTTGAGCTCACCCAGCTTTGACTGGGAGTCAAATACAAGTAAGGTCTCCACCCTGGTGGGATTACATTCCATTTCCCACCTGGGTTGCAGCCCCTGTAACAGAATCCATTTTGCCCTCTACCTGTGAAATGTTCCCCATGCCGATGGCTGCATTACAACCCCAAAACCTGATTGATCCAACCCTATACTTAATGGTCACTGTCAACTCCAGAGTATACTGTGATAAAGGTTCCTGGAGGTTTGCAGTCACGCAGGGGTTCTGATTTGCCCTTCTAGCAATCCTATGAGGATCTGTCTCTGAAATCTTCTCTTGGTACTTATCTTGACCTCCACGGTTCCTGTTAACTGACGTTTCTTTATTACATTTTGAACTGAGGAAATGGCCACCTGAAAACACTTCACTATGTTCATGTAGCATTCTCCTGCGTTGTGGGCCTCGTTTTCAGAATGCTAGGCAGCTGCTTAGAAGAACCCATGGAACCCATGGCTGCTGTCTTAGGTGTTTATAACATTTTTCCTAATGATTATTGTGAACAGGCCATTACCCTAACAGGTTAATCAAGGTCTGAGACCTCTGTCAAAGTGTCTTTTGCTGTACAATTTCCATTTGCTGATTTTTTTTGTTTGTTTGTTTTGTACTTTTAAGTAAACTGCTGCAAAAATAAAAGCCTGAACACGGTGATTCAAAACTTTTACACATTGATGTCAGACATTTCACTGAAAGTATAGCTTTTCAGCCTCACAAACCACTGGAGACAAATTATTCAAGGCCCATGTATCTTTGGACACTAGTTTTACCTTTGAGTGCATCCATGAAAATATCTCCATCTGGGCTGATGAATGAGATACCATCCTCTCCATCCTGTTTAGGGTCATTGTTTGTTGAAGTGCTGCCACCTACAAACACAGATGCCGAGAAAAAAAAAAAAAAAAAAATCTCTGATGCAACACAGATGTAACAGGATCAAAGTACTGCAATGTGGGTCACTATGACATAATGTAAACAGTGTAAAAAAGAGAGAACCTCTGTAGCCTCCTCCTCCTCCTCCACTGGTACAGGCCCCTCCACCTCCACCAAAGCCCCCGTGGGTCTTCCAGCCCTGAATATCGCACGGCTCTCCTCCCTGACCTCCAAGAACCAGTGGCTTTCCTCCCTGAGGTTTAGGAGCACTGTCGTTCCAGCCTCCACCACCCCCTGAAACACAAAGGAAAGAGAGGAACATGCATTAGAACATGGATACCTGAAGAACATCTAGTTATCTGTTTAGCTGATTCGCAACCAAGTTAAAGATTGGAAACATTTGAAGACATTGTAAAAGTGCAGTTCTAAACTTTTGAAAAGTAGTGTGCAGTGGACAGCTTCCTGGCTGCCCTAGATCAAGCAACGGCCCCCAGTTCAGCCTTGTCCTTGCAGAACGTTCTTCAATCATCTCATCTTTTCTGCTGCAGTGAGTGCTATAGAGCTGAATCTTTTCATTCGCTTCCTCTGTCCTCACTCTGCGAGCATACAATACAGTTGTGAGAATGGGACGCTTCACACATTGCTGTGAAAAGCAAGAGGACGTCTGGAAGCAGCAGGCGCTGAGATGATTCTGGATGTGGCAGATCGTCTCCGCTCTATCGTCTTCCCTCTGCTTCCGAAAGCAGGTCAGAGCTGTTACTTAGTGGGAAAACGCACCAAATTATTCCGCACACCCAGCCCTGCCCTATTTTTCCAACTTTCCAGGTCTTTCCCTCAATCTCACCACAGCATTAAAATGCCTGTATAACACAGACCCACAGAGAGAGAGAGAGAGAGAGAGCGAGATTTCATTCAACACTAACTCTAACTCTAACACTAACTTCTCAGGCAGTTATATGCTGTTTTCTAGGCTTCATAGCTCAGGATCAGAGTAACCTACAGACATGATACACACATCATAACGTACTACAAAACATATCCCGTCCCAGTGCATGTTTACTGCTCTGTACACATGTACCAGCTCAACCTGCATACAGACTGATCAGTGAGATGGGTGGGGCTTATGATGTCATTGTCCCAGTGTATTGGGTTATATGAAGAAAATGAGAAGAAAGCTGTCTTTCTTTGGTCACAGTGTTTAAATTTCAGAATAAAAGTCCCGAAAAGGAGACAAAATACTGATACATAAATAAACAAATACAAAAATAATAAAGACTTTTTCACTGTTATCTTGACTACTGTCAAGTATTTCGAAAAATATTATTGTAAATATCCTTATCAATCTAACTATAACAATAATTATCATAAACACTGCCTAAAAAGCTAAAAAAAATAAATTACTGAAAATTAAAATGAAATTACTTCTCTATTTGAGTAGCTTTGGACCTCATAAGACTAACAATACCTGGTATATCTGTCTCCTATACATTTTTTATATATATATTTTGGTGAATAAAAGTATGTCAGTTTATGAAAATATCCTGAAAAATTAGCTTATGGTTCTAAAGGTTAAACAAAACACGTTTTTATTCATTTTCATTTTCATTCTTTTTCAAAAAGCAGCTTGAAACAGTGAAAACACTGACATTATGATATTAATTGGCACATTTGTTGCCTATTGAATTAGACTGTGTGAGAACATACTGAGCTCAAATTTGGAAACGATAACTACAAAACAAAATCAATTTCTCTGCAGGATCATTTTCCCCTCATTTTTCCTGGTATAAATAAATATGGGTTTAAGTCTGTGGGAGATATGAAGATATGAATACTCCTGCAGTACTGGAAGACAAGTGGGACTATATAGGTCACTCAGTAGCAGTAAAAAACATAAATGAATTTGGACACCACTTCATCAACACGTGTCAGTACTGGTTTATTGGTTACTGAAGCCATATTTAACACACCATATGAACTGAATTGACAGTTATGTTGCTTAGAAACGCAGGCCTCCCATTAATAAAATGCATGAGTAAATACACAGTAAACTCACGGTGTGTGTGTATATATATATATATATATATATATATATATTATATATATATATATATATATATATATATATATATATATTTATTTTCTATACTTGTAGTGAAAATTCAGGAAGCAGGAGTTTTTAAATTGTATGAACAAACAAATAAAATAAAATTTAAATAATAATAATAATAATAATAATAATAATAATAATAATAATAATAACTCTATTGTCTATATGTTAGAGAACGATGAGCTATAAAGAGGTTTCAACATGCATACAGACATGCAGAACAAATGCTCAACTTAAACAGGCTGCTGTATATGATTCCTACACAAGCCCCATGTGCCAGAATTGTAAATGGAAATAAGCACTTGTGAGTGAAGGAGAATAGGAACTGTGATTAAGGCCTTATGCTGGCCTCTTGCGCTGGCTTCCTGCAGCAGTAAAGAGAACACAATGGGGGTGCTGGCCTTTGAAAAGCAAGGCTCTGATAGAACCCGTACTGCAATCACAGCAGGAGAGGACCATAGCAGACCAAAGTGTGTGCACACATACCCCCCACATACGCCCCTTTCTCCCATGCGTGTGTGTAAATGCTATTATGAAACTCCACAAAGGTTGATATTCACTAACTGCATTTGACACTCCAGCATGAAAGCATCCATATTACTCAAAGGAGCACACATAAGGCTAAGAATGGTGCTTTAGGTTGTTGGGGATGCTGTTAACAGTGTTTAACAGAGGTAAAAAAATCGTATACCATTAGAATAAATCAGTAAAGTTATTATGCTGGTTAGAAGAACACGGGTTTGGTTCCAGAGCTTTCTGAACTTCAGCTGCTGTATGGATTAGTTTAGTTCCACCAGCAGCTTACTTGATTTACTTTAATGAGATTGATGATTAGATTAACTAGGATAGTGTTCCCACTTCTGGCCCTGGAGACTCCTGTCCTGCACATTTTAGTGGATTCTTTGCTTTATCCACCCCCTGCAACTCTGAAAGAGCTTGTTAACTTTTAGAACCCAAGATCCACATTTTGCAGGCTGTTTTAGGCTTACAACGTGATCAGGATCAATATGATACACATATTAAAACAAACTACAAAATTCAATTCAAAATAAAATTCATTAATCTGTCCACGTGTACATGCTCAACCTGCATGTAGCCTCTGATGACACATGTTTTTGCTCCCACAGAGTTCAAATTTCAGAATAAAAATCATGATATTGGAAACTACTGATACATAAATAATAAAAATAATAAGATATTCAGTTGTTTTTTGGATCACTGTCAAAAAAGCTGTAAGAATATATCTACTTGTATAAGAAATCACAAAATTCACAAAATTACAAATTTCTTATAGTTTCAGCTGAATTTCCAGCAGGATTTCTGAGACAAATATATATTTATTTATTTGTTTATTCTACCCTTGATTTTCTCCCCCACAAATTTGGAATTGTCAATTCTCCAACCGCATTATCATCACTCTCCCCTAGGAGGAGACACTAGGAGGGTAAAGACATATGATACATATGACGTCAACCAAAGCCTCAATACAGTTCAAAAATCAATTTAAGTGTGAATGAAGTAAAGAGTGGAAATGAATTGTGTTCAGATCTTTACTACTTGGACTGGCTTTTAGAATTTCATGCCATGTTTAATTACGTTTCGAAAGTTTAACGTGTGTTTTGCCAGAGAGATACAACTGCATGAATAGGAGTTTCAGTTATTCTGGGAGGAGGTTCATGGGAGGGGTTTCAGCTTATTCTGGGAGGAGTACATGTTATACTGGGATGCGTTTGGGTTATTCTGGGAGGAGTTTCTGCGGGAGGAGTTTCAGCTATTTGGGAGGAGTTTCATGGAGGAGTTTCAGCTATTCTAGGAGGAGTTTCGGGGCAGAGGTGTTTCAGCTGTCTTGGGAGGAGGTTCATGGGAGGGGTTTCAGCTATTCTGGGAGGAGTTTCATTTGTAATGGGAGGAGTTTCAGCTATTCTAGGAGGAAATTCATGGGAGGGGTTTCAGCTATTCTGGAAGGAGTTTCAGTTGTAATGGGTGGAGTTTTGGTGATCAAATTATGTATTTAAACACTGCTTTAATGGCTCAAATAAAAAAAAGAATTTATAAGACAGTTACACATTATAGGCTCCTCAAATATTTCTTCATTTGTGATAATATTAACATTAATTATTGATCAAAAATGTACTTGTGCCTTTAATGTGTTGTGACTTTTTTGCATATACAGACTAAAAACCATCCACCTGTCTGTCCCCTCAGCCTGCCCTGCTACCACCCAAGGGTTATCCTCTGTTTCATTTTTTTCTTATTATTTATCTTATTTATTTAATTTTACTGTCTATTTTATTCTTTGTACGGTGTCCTTGAGTGCTCGAAAGGCATCTTTTGAAATAAATTATTATTATTATTATTATTATTATTATTATCATTCCTTCAATTCATTCATTTTCCAAACCGCTTATTCCTGAATAGGGTCACGGGTGAGCCGGTGCCCAGCCGGCAACTCTGAGCGCAAGGGCGGGAAACAACCCTAGACAGGGCGCTAATCCATCGTAGGGCTATTAATAATAATAATAATAATAATAATAATAATAATAATAATAATAATAATAATAATATTGTTGTTTTTATTATTATTATTATTATTATTATTAATAATAATAATAATAATAATAATAATAATAATAATAACTTATCATTCTGATGAATAATTTTTAACCATTAGAATGCCATTTGTCATTCACAAAACACTTGACACTAGTCCATATTAAATCTATAAACCCTAAATGACAGGTTGTGGTCCTGTCCATCCTTGTATAACTACTGGTTAGAGATCTTTAATACCATCTCAGATAGCATTGGGACCCTTCTTGACCCAAATGCAATTACAGTCCTCTTTGGTGTCCCCACTTTAAATTTATCACGACCAAAGTATAAATCACTTCACAGCATTTACTACTCTTCTGGCGAGGTGCTTGGTTTTGCTGAGATGGCAATCCGCCCCACCTTCTCACTCTCACTGGATTACAGATGTACTCAAAGTGTCAAAATGTTAAAATGGAGAAAATTAGGTACACCACAAGAGGCTCATTGGCCACTTATTGAAAAATGTGGAGCCCTTCTTTATACATGTGAGAAGTTTATTAGTCTATATCTGTGATATTGAACTGAATGGCCTTTATCATTTTTATTATCAGGAGTTTCATTCAGAAATGTAAAAAGCCTCCCTTCATTTTTTTCCTCTGTATCCTAAAAGCCCCACCCCCTTTCGCTGATCAGTCAGAGTCTGCATGCAGGTCAAGCATATACACATGCACAGAGCAGTAAACATGCACTGGAAGGCTCCTTTAAACTGAGCAATTAAAGCAAAATATGGTCTTGCAGTTTGTTCTGATATGCATATCTGTATATGTCTGTATTTTACTCTGATCCTGAGTTATGAATCTTATCCTGAGACATATATCATTTTCTCAGATATTTTAACAATAATATACTAAACATTTAGTCATACATGAGCAATACACACACACACACACACACACTCCTGTATAGTCCTAGTTCCAAGCCTCATCCTGCATTAGTATTCAATGAGCTCTGTCTAAGGGAGGATATACACAATGTCCTTGAGAAACTGTAAGGCTTATTTCATCCAATCATTCTTAGATGCTCATGCTGACAAAATCACAGCCCTCCACAGCTTAACTTAAAACAGCCCCTGCCACAACCCACACTACTGCTTTTTCTCCTCCTTCTTTTATGGATGCTTATGCATGCCTGTGGTGTAGGGTGCATTTTACATTGTGCCTAAATGACTGTAATTCTCAGCTGGCCCAGGAGTTCAGTTCAGTTCAGATGAGCAGTCTAGTTCATTCACAACACAGATAATCAGGTAATCATTCTCAAACGGGAACGGTCAAAGGTTCAAGCCTCTAATGTAAACTTACCTGCTGCTCCTGAAATACCGTTGCGGCCAGGGATGCTGGGGTCCTGGTGCACAACCTCATATTGGCTCTCAGCGTGACCGCTGTACCCACGGCCTCCACCTCCAGCGGCAATGAGCAGAGGAATGTAAACTCTGTTCTCCATCTGAAATGATTTAAGAGGGCTTGTCTGACGCTTAACTTTTAGAATGACACTCTTCAGTATCGGGGTCGTGAAATTAAGCTCTTCACACTACTATACTCTAGCAAAGGGGTTTATAAAGTGCAGCAAAAGGGTTTTGACTCACACCTTTTTGGTGCTATGTAGAACCATTTTAAAGGTGTTCTGTCGTAGTGAAAAGACCAAGGTTCATATTAAGGCCTTTTGGTTCTATAGAACCTTTATTAAAAAACTCTATTTTGGATCAATGGATGGATGTCTGTCTGCTCCATCCATCTATCCATTAGACCATTTATGCCATCTGTGAAATATAGTGCTGGTAGTATCAGGGTTTGGGTCTGATTTGCTGTATTTGCGCCAGGATGGCTTGCCATAATTGGTGGAACAAAATTCTGAATTAGACCAGCAAATTCTAAAGGAAAATGTCAGGACAACTGTTTTTGACTTGAGTGAATGTGGGTCATGCAGCAAGACAACGACCTTAAGCACACAAGAAATTATACCAAATGCTTATTTTTGTTTTTTTGTTTTTTTTTAACCGAATGGTTAAAAAAGAAGAAAGTTCATGTTTTGGAATGGCCCAGTCAAAATCCTGATCTTAATCCAATAAAAATGTTGTGGAAGGACTTGAAGCAAGCAGCTAATGGGAGGAAACCCACCAATACAGCGTTAGAGCTGTTTTTTATAGAGGAATGGGCTGAAAGTAGTGCAGGACTAATCAACATTTACTGGAAATGTTAGTTGCAGTTATTGTAATAAACATATGAATTTGATTTGTTGACATATTTGAAATATATACAATTCTAAAGGGTTCACAAACTTTCAAGCACCACTTCAAGTTGCTGGATTATGGACCATGCTCACATTGGTTAAGGCAATAAAGGGAGACTTGAGAAATTTGAGCTAGAGTCATGGGTGTCTTCAGCTGATGATAACTGTAGTCAGACTCTCCTTGACAAGAGCAGAGCATGGAAGCTGGAAGAGAAGGAGAGGCTTCTCCTCATGAGAAGTCAGGTAGAGAATTGGTTGTGGGCATGGTCCTTCTCCTAAACTTTGGTTATTTCATAACATAGCTGATAAAATACATGCATTTGTTTGAATGGAGAAACTTTCTATTGAGTGTTCTTCAAAGGTGTACCACAGAACCCACAGCTTATACAGATGATCTGTCAACAGAAGGACTCAGAACAGACTATTTTGTCTAATGCCAGGCTTTGAGCTATGTTCTCAGGAATGATGGTGCTTTTGGCCTGATTTGAGGAGTTGGGGACCAGGTGGGGTGGTGATTATCCAACATCCTGACCTCACTAGTGTCCCAATACTTTTGTCCATATTGTTTATATGAGTGTTTAAAGAACCTCTACATAATGTCACTGTTTTATATCAACTACAGCTTTTTGTCTGGATTCCAAGATGAAAGAACCTTCGTCTGCAAACTTAATCACCTTAAAAATGTAGGTAGCACCCCCGCCTCCGCCTCCTCCTCCCCCTCTGAGCATGCTTGTGCTGTTTGGAGGGCCTTTCTGATCCAGACAAACCTGCCTCAGAGGCTCCACAGCCTGCAAGAGAACAGGAGCAAACAGAGATGCAACAGGGAATTCAAAGACGTCACATTCCTTAAGTTCTGTTCTGTTTACAGCTGCTGCTCTCCACCCGTCCACCTGTGGATCTGCTGCTTTAATACCTGCTGCTTTTTCTGTTTCTGTCCCAGTCTCCTCTGTGCAGCAGCCACCTCTGGACAGCTTGAGGATAATAAGTAAATCTGGCTTTGTACTCACTCTGGGACAGGCATCTTCTCCTTGTTGTCCCACAAGGATGTACAGCACCTCATCTTTGAGAAGCTTGAGGTCTGCTGTGATGTAGACCCCATGCGACCGGAGCATGGTCAGAACACTGCGTCCACCTGCTGCACCATAAGCTGTAATCCTGTATCAAACACACAAACAAAACACTTAAGATGATGGAGTCGTTTAATCCTTAGAAATACACCACACACAGGCTTAATTACACTTAATTACACTCATCATCAAAAATATATTTGCACAAACAGTTGCACAGCGAAGATGTGTCTCTCAGTACGGCGTCGGGTTTAACGCAACATGCCAGACGTCGCAGTTGTAGAGGTTCCTAATGGTGTCCTGTGATAATCCATCCCATGCAGCTTGAATGTTCTCGCTCAGTTCTGCGGATTTGTGCGGTAGGGGTGGAGTGTTGATAGAGCGTCCAATGGCATCGTTTCAATCAACATTTTCAATGTAGCAGGCCATGGCATAGTATCTGTGTCTTAATGGAGAGCTGTTGAGATGGCAGCAGAATGCAGACGAACCTTGTCCTGCTGGAATAGTGAGTAGGACCACTGGTTGCAGGACCTTATTAACGTAATGTTGGGCTGTCAAAGTGCCTGTAATGAAGATCAAACGTGATGTGTGGCATCATATGAAATTGCCTCCCACACCATTTCTGATGATTGACAACAATCCGTTGATCTTGGTGGTGACCAATCACACAGATTCATTAGTCGTCTACACCAAGACAAAAGCAGTACTCCTCACTGAATGAGTGACTCCATGACAGTCTGCTGCAACACCAGTACAGTCATGCATTGCAATCGGTTGATTCCTTCGAAGTGCTTCTAGACTGAGCAAACCAAACAGGTGTGTTTGACTGATTGAATGTTGTTATGATGTGAATTGCGTGATACAAAGAAAAACATAACTCTGGACTTCTGAGTTATACAGTGTCTTTGGTCACTTAGTCATGCTAGACCGTAAACCTTTACGGAATCCAATCAGGTTAGCCCTGCTGCCCTTCTAAAGTGGACATTACTTAGAGTTAGACTCTGCTGTGGTCAGATACCACCTCACCAATTTCCTTGATTACTCTGGAAATGTGTTTTCTCATTTCTCAGCTTCTGTAGATGCCAATTAACTGAACAGCCTGTCTCCTTTCGATCCGAGGCTATAGCTGTGTCTAGGAGGAATGAGTTCTAGTTTAATCATCAGTGAAATGACTGCTAAACAATTTACTGAGGAGCTGGAAGGGTCACTCTCTCTCTTTGGGAAGGAGAGAGATAGTATGCATGTGTTTACACTGCAGAAAACAATATCTAAGCAAGTTAAATCCTCTTGAATTGAGTGCAAGTATGTGATATTTCTCGTTTTGAGATTATTAAAGAATTAAAGGTATAAATAAAATTGTTCTATGTTACTTTTCTATTATTTCTTTAGTAGATGGAACTTAAAACTAGTTTAAATGAGTTTGATTAAATTAACGTTAATATTTGTACAATAAACATAGAGAAAATATTAGATAATTACACTATGTTGAAGGTGCTCATTTATCATTTGTGTTTGCAGTGTAATGTGTGAGAGCTGTATTAATAATAAATACAATAATAAAAAATTAAACATGCATTCCGGTTCCCTATGAAAAGCGGACTTCACAGGGTATTTGGCTATATTAAGGTAGAACATTGTGTAGGGACGAGTGTACAATGAACGCTGAAAAAAGTTTACCCATCATTATTTCATGAATAATGAAATAAATGAAATCACTTCCGTATTCTGCACTCGTTGTTTTCGTGTGGATATTTCTATGTGAGCTACCCTGAGTATGACACTGTTTAATTTTGCATTCAACGTCCCACTGGAAGGCTGTATGTATCAGATGGTTAGCTCATAAACAACTTCTGTACAACTTTGGGATATCCTATGGGTCTACGAAGACAAAACACAATTAAAAATAAAGATGAAAAATACAGAAAATGTAAAATATCAAAGTATATGTGTACTTCCCAGTTTATTATACCACTGGAATGCATGTCACCACTCGATCTCTCAATGTTTTCAAGAGATCTCAACAGTGACCATAACTGTGGTGCGTTGTTTTGGTAGGATAACCACCATGCTAACAGACGGACAGCTGGGCTCTGCATGGCATTTATTTGCGTGACCGTGATAAATAAAAGACTCATCCTTGGTCTGTGCTCAGTGTGTAGGGAATATGAGGGAGCTGCTAAGGGTGGAGAGTCCAGAAATGTTTTTGGGACACTGCAGATACTATAGGACTAAAGGAAGACTCACATTTGCTTCACAAAGAAAAATAAATTGGCAATGCAATGTGGAAGAGGTTAAGAGACCTCCAGACAACATGAAGGTTCCATTTATTAAAGAGTTTGCCTAGAACTGTAGATCCAAGCCAAGACACAGTTATGAATTTATACAAAAATGAACAATTATAAAGTATATAAATAGATATGCAGTGTCATATATATATATATATATATATAGTATAGGTGGTGACAGTGATGTTACCTGTATTTTCCAGTTTCAGGAACCCTCCACATCTGGATGCCCTTCAGCACTCCTTTCGTCCCCACAGTCACGTTCATGTTGCTGTTCCGGTAGGCATTGGCACACTGAGAGGGAGTAGGGCCTTCAGGTCCTGAGGCTCCGCATGGGTGGAAAAACCATTTCATGGCTGCAAACACACAAACATATATTCCCACCAATTAAATACTGTAATTTCAATAATGTCTTAAAGTAAAATTACATAAAACACTACATTACATAAAATTTTAAATGCAAATCAATACCTGCAGCACACAGTAGATCCTACAAATACATTTTTTTCATCATTTAATTAATATTTTATATTTATTACATTTAAAGTGACACATTTCAGCCTTTTTGTTTTCATATCGATATTGTCAGATTAGTAATTTATTCTGAAATATATTCTGAAATATATTAATTCACACAATTAAAAAGGCTTGAAATATTTCACTTCACATATAATTAATATAAAATATTATTGTCTGAGCTTCACTGGTAATTACTGTTAGTAATTTCAAAATGTACAGTAAAGAATGAAGTCTTCAGATACAAGAATCATGTCAGTATGTTGACAATACTTTTTCTGGACACACTCCCTGGTGCACTATTCCATCAACACTCCACCCCTACCACACCACCTGCAGAACTGAGTGAGAACATTCAAGCTGCATGGGATGGATCATCACAGGACACCATTAGAAACCTCTACACCTCCATGCAGAGACGTCAGGCATGTTGCGTTAAACCCGACGCCGTCCTGAGAGACACCACTTCTGTATGTGTAGATCAATAAATATTGATCAGATCAGTCAGTTTATATTAATCTTCCTTCCCAATAGTGTTCCTTCTGGATGCAACTATTTGTGGAACTAATTTATTTGATAAACAGCATTTTGGAAAGAAACTTTTTCATAAAGAATTCAAAACCTTTTTTAGTTATTTTTCTTTTAAACATAAGAGTATAAAGCTCAGAGCTTCTGCTCATAGCTTTGAGAAGTGGAGTCTTTTGCACACTGGACGTGGCTATCCAGCTCCGACTGGTTCACATCAAAGGGAGAGGCCATAAGCTGCCCACTCGGCTGAGAAAAAAGGGGATTAAAGTGAGGACTGAGGAGAAGTGGAGCTACTATATGATGCTGGAATCTCTATCATACTGGAGATGCTGCGTCCAGCTAACAAGTAACAACATGTAATAACCAGCACTTTTCCCGTAGCTGCATTAACGGCGGTGGACGTCCGCCCATATGCATTGTTGATTTTTTTTTTCAGTGCCCTGCAATTGTGGCATGGAAAGGGACAGCCATTACTTCTCATTAGAGCTGTAATGGTGCACAGAGGCCTGACAGCATTTCTCCCGTTTGCCATTAGACAGGAGATTGCTGTTGTCAGATGGGCACAGCGGTGCTGCCATGGGCTGCCATGTGCACTTGGAATGGAGCTCCAAGAGAGCCAAGAGCAACTGTTTGTTCTTCTTATGCAGGAGACGCAGAGAGGATAAAGCTCACTGTTGAGTCTAAACTGGAGCAAAGGGGCGCACATGATGAACTGGAGTCACTAACAACCATGTATAAAGCACAGTCATTCCAGTGGATGCATGCTGTAGCAGGAGGAGGCCTATGGGGTTGTTAATTCTGATAGGTCCCCCATGGCCTGCATGCCTCAACAGTCTTTGAAGTTACATTTAGTTTCATTATTTCTCAGCCACAGCTCACTAAATCCAGCTGAGCGCTGGAAAGTGTGGCTTCTAAGCATCATTTGAAACTTTTGTGCTGGTACAGAACATCCTTTATATTTTTTAAAATGTCAGCTGTTGACATTTGGCTGATGCTCTTATCCACACAGCAAATCTGTTCAATCAGTGCAGGTGTTGATGAATGAACACTGTGAGTGTTAAACTGTTGTATTCGCAGTGTTAATTTAACAGTGTGGATTAACAATGGGAAATTTGCCGTGCAGTCACACGGGCAGAAGAATACAGCATTAAGGCCGGCTCATTTCTAGTATGGACACGGACGTGGCACAGCACACATGCAAACAGCATCCATCCATCCATCCATCCATCCATCCATCCATCCATCCATCCGTCCAGCCTGCATGCCTCAACAGTCCTTGATGTTATGTGTGTCTAGCTCTCCGTCTGTCTGTCCTTTACCCCAGTGTTTGTCTCTAATTATGTGTATAGTCATATCTAATGGGTTGATTGCTCCAAATGTAATTGGTCCGTATTCAGTGCTTCTCCATTTCAACGTAAGATCCGGTGTCTTGTCAGGTCACCAAAAGTACGTGTTTGGATTGAGAGTAAAATGATAACTCTTGTGGCCTTTTGTTGTTTACGTTAAGAGATGTCCACTAACTGACATTCCATCACAAAACAGCCACCTGGTCCTGGTGAAGCTCCTGCTCCTTTATTATAAATAACACAACCTTCTGTCACACACACACACACACACACACACACACACACACACACACACAGGAATGTATGCTGATCTCATTTCTCATTTTGCTCTGCCGCCAATGACTGACATGTTCCATTTCACCATTACCCTCAAAGTTTGCAAATAAGTCTTTTGATTCTTTCATTTCTCTCTCTCTCTCTCTCTCTCTCTCTCTCTCTCTCTCTCTCTCTCTGGAACTAAACATACTGTATATGACAAAAATAGCACAATCAATCAAAACTTACTTATTATTTTTATTATTATTATTATTAAGATGTGCTCCCTGGAGCACCAAAAAGTTATAATAGAAGAGAATATTGATGGATACACACACACACACACACACACACACACACTTTTACAGTCAATTCTGTTCCCTCTCTCTGAGCTTTACTCCGGCACTCACACAGAGCAGCAGCGTCATCAGTCATTTTCAAAAACACAGCTTTACCCCCTAATGTGCTGGGGTTTGAATACAGCCGAGGCCACCCTGTGGAAGAGCATCTCAGAAGGCGTCAGAAGAAAGACTTTAGTTTCATCACATTCTCTATCCTCAGCTATAGACACTGACTAGCAAAGAGTAGGGGTTCATGTCTTTCACCTCTGCCCTGTGGCCTCGGCTCACTGGAATGATGGACGTGGGGTTTAGTGTGAGAAGAAGGATGAGAGCTAAATTCAGCTCTTCCACCGATGCTGTCGGTAAACGGCTCAGACAGGCTGGCTCTTCAGATGTTGTCCAAATGTGCTAAAACTCATCCAGCCTGATGCCGTTTGTCTGTTTCACGTAGCGCATAATATCAGCACTGCCTTCATCATTCTGACAAACACACAGGCATGCATCACGCTCCCAAACTCTTCCTCTGCTCTGAAGAAAGCGCACGGAGCTCTGCGGCCTTCACCGAGGAACACAGCCTGAAGGACGGTTGTAATTAGATCTGAAGTGAACAGAAGCTTCCAGTGGAGACGAGAGGCCAGGCAGTGTCACACATTTTTTTTTTTTTGTTCTAATACAACCCCCATAAAAATGCCTTTCATCTTACTACCCGAGTCTTCAATTGGTAAAAATGGCTGATTCAAGAAGTGTGGCGCACACACAGCTCAGCACATCATGAGGTTAGCCATGCAGCCCTTCTTTTTTCCCTTCCTTTCCATCAGAGAAAGTAATCACACAGACAAAGACTTAAAAAAAGGCTCATCTAGCTGAGAGCGGCCCTGTCCTCTGCACTCAGGGAGGTGAGTCAGCACGGCCGGCCTGCTGTTTGGCTGCGTTTCACCGCCCGTCCTCAGCCCTGAATATGGTGGTAAAAGGGAAATCAATATGGAGAAGGAGAAGAGCAGTGGGAGAACAGAGGAAAGAGGAATGAGGGTAGCAACCTCCTTGAAAATGAGCGGAAGCCACTGAGCCAATAAGTGAGAGTAGCCCATATCCCATAGCCCAAGGACGACATGGTACAGTCATTATATCATACAGATTATACATTTTCGGTGTAGTCTAGCCTCCCTTCACCCTGATCTTCGATGGTCGGAACCCTAGAGGACCACCACAGAGCGGGTACTAAGGTAAAGAAAAAAAAAGGTAAAAAAAAGAAACACTAGGGGGCAGTGAGCACACATGCCCAGAGTGGTGGGCAGACCTATCAGCAGCACCCAGGGAACAGCTTGGGAGTTAAGTGCCTTGCTCAGTCATGCCCTGTCAGTTCAGGGATTCAAACTGGCAACCTTCCAGGCCCCGGCTGCCCCTTAAGTGGGTGGTGGGTCATGATAGTGTGTGTGCTGGAGTGCTTAAACCCCTCAGTGTCGCAGCCAGTGCCCACCAACCAGTAATTTACACCAGCCAGACTTTACATCTACATTGTGGGGCAACTAGGTAGTGTGTAGTAGAGTGGACAGTGAGTGGACGCAAAGTTTAAGCACTCCAGCAGCACTGCTGTATCTGATCCACTTGTACACTAACACGCCACCAGTGAAGCGAAAGTCTTGAGTCTCTTCATATGGTGCAACAATTATTTAAAACCAATGCAGGGCATAAACTCAGCACTCCTTGATATCAACCCTTTACAAAAGAAAAAAAACAGGAGGTTGAAAGAATGTAGAGAGCGAGGTATATATGAGATAAAGCACTGTTAATTAGCCATCATGGAGAACATCAGCCGGACTGCTGAGATACATATGTTGGTTTAATTGCACCATCAACCTTCTACCTACACAGCAGAATCTTTATTATCACACTTATGGTGTTCCTTGTGTCCAGATGGACTCGTAATAGAGGTAGTAATTCAATAAGGTAGATTTTAATTCAACAGTGTCTATATAGCTTATTAATTCAGGGAAGGTTTTTACACTCACTGTCAAACAAATAGTTGCACCCAGTAGAAAGTTAGATTGCATTGTTATAGGGATCAGTATTTATTGATCTACACATACAGAAGTGGTGTCTCTCAGGACGGCGTCGGGTTTAACGCAACACGCCAGACGTCTCTGCATGGAGTTGTAGAGGTTCCTAATGGTGTCCTGTGATGATCCATCCCATGCAGCTTGAATGTTCTCACTCAGTTCTGCAGATGGTGTGGTAGGGGTGGAGTGTTGATGGAGCGTCCAATAGCATCCCACACATTTTCAATCAGGGACAGATCTGGAGATGAGACTGACCACGGCGTAGTATCTGTGTCTTCAAGGTGAGATCTTGAGATGGCAGCAGCATAAATTCCTCTGGGCCCCACAGGACCACCAGACATTAGGATTTGTATTAGTGTGTTGCACTGGTGTGAGTAAACCAGATACGGCAGTGGTGCTGGAGTGCTTAAACAAAGTGTCCACTCACTGTCCACTCTGTTAGACACAGTCAGTCACTCTGTTAGACTCTGTTACATAGTCATTATGTAAAACCAATCTATGAATATAAGGTATCAATTGGAGCCACCAGATATGTACTGGATGAGACACTTAGCAAAGCAAAAAATAGTTAAATGAGTAAAAGGGCAGCATTATTATCTTCATTTTAGTTTAATGTAAATAAATCAATAATAATAATAATAATTAAAAAAACATACATTTTGAGCTGTCAATCATTCTACGCTGTAGAGCTTAAAACAACACTTCCGGGACAGCCAGTAAGCATTTGATGACCTTGAGACCTGATCTGAAATAAAGTCTGTCAGACTCTCTGTAATTTATGAAGGTGCCAAACAATCCACAGCTTTAAAAACTAATAAACGTACTGTGAGTTCCACGAAAATCAATTCTACAAGCCAGAAAACAAGCAAACAAGCAAACAGAGCGATGATGCAAGAGCAGGTGCAATGTTCCTTCTCTCCTGATATGAGTTAGTGCTTTAGTAGCTGCGCCTTTCAAATGCTGTAACCTGCCAGTAGTGGTTTTAGGTAATCTCGTAAACAGGGCATTGCAGACATCTAAACAAGAAGAAGAAGAAGAAAAAAAAAAAACGAGTCAACTTAGCCGGGTGAGGTGCATGCAAATCAGACCAACGTTCTGAAGACTTTCTCTTTGCTTTGCTTTCGACTCAGAAGTAAAGTAAGGCTCTGAATCTTCCAGAATCCTGCATAAATAAAATTTCTCAACACAATTACTGCCAAAAGTAATAAACAGAAAGCTGATAACCAAGTTAATGCCATATAATCTTCCCGTGGAACCACATTTGCATCAGGTACGTTCAGGGGATGATTCTATTCTGAAATGAAATCCAACATACCAGCAGCATCTCCCCAACATTTCTCCTACATTAAATAATCCATTAAAACCAAATTCCTCCTGCCAGACCTGCTAGTGCTGGAGTTCAAACTCTAGTTTGGAACACCATGTTTTCTCCAGAGACACAATCAGACCCCTGAGGTCTTCCTGTAAGGTGTAAATATGTAATGGTCTTATGAAACAGTTGAAACACTCTCAAATGAAGTTGTCAAAAACGTAGCTTCCATGCCGTGGAAGAGGAAGTTCAGTAATCAGCTTATTATTTCTTCTCTGTCCTGAATATGAATACTGACATGAAGCTCTGGAATATATAATAGTAGGCCTCTTTCATCACAGCATCTCATCACAGAAGGCAACTTTACACTTGAATGAAAAAAAGAAAAGAAAAAGAAAAACTTAATTATCAATGAACGTTGATTTAAGTCATTTTGGAGAAAAGTTGAACTGGAGATACAAGGTTTTTGTATGATTTGCATCTTTTCAAAGGGCCACAAATGCAATGTGTGGGTATTTACCCATTAAGCCAACATTTGCCTTGCAACCCCGTACTACCCCTTCTCAATCTACGAATCAAGCAGCACACCCTGCATGTATTTATCACTCAATTGTCCTTGTGCAGCACTAAGTTTCTACCACCTTAAACATGCAAGTGGACTATTTTTTTTTGTCTGGTGAACTTAAATAAATGACACCAATGAATCCGCCTCGGTGGAGTCAGGACAAAGCTGTTCTTTCATAAAGGACACAGTGGTGAGGAAACAAACCTTAAGGCACCATGATAAACAGTGTCTACTGAGTCTAAACAATACAAAGGTGCATGCATTTAAAAACCATTTGCTTGCAAAAAGAAAATAGAAACAAGAATCTTTTTAAAAGACAATAAAGACATTTAAGTAAAATCTCATCTTCAGTTTCTTTACCAGATGCATAAATGAGGCTAAAATATCAAAGAAATATCTCATATTAAACCGAGATATTTATATGCAAATATATTTCCAACCACATTTCCATTGGAAATGATGACTGACTAAAGGTTAGAGGGCATTTTCCTTGAATTCTTAAACATCTGTTTAGTTTCAGTTAGTCAACACTTAAAATCCACTGAATATTAAAGAGTAGATTATTAACCTTTAGGCTAAATTTGTGGGGTGTTTATGTAATTATCTCATTTAAAATATTAGGAAAGAATTTATAGGAGATTGTTATTTTCAGGAGATCCTGGGCTGTTCAAATTTGTCTTCATTTGAGGTGAATTTAGATATATGTGTGAATTGTAAAATTTATTTATTTGACCAACAATTTTTATTTATTTATTTATTTATTTATTTATTGCTTATTTTTTTGCATATATGTCAGAAATCTTGTTGGACATGAATCTTTCAGGGTGTTGTTGAGTTGAAAATGCAAGAATTTAGAGTTATTTCTAACGATTAGATTGACAAAATTATTTATAATCAGTTCTAATCATTCTAATAACTGTGAGCCAAAAAAAAAGAGCAATTAGCTCCTCCCTTCTCATTTTCCTCTATAACCCACTATCTGTGCCAGTGATGTCGTCAGACCTGCCCCCTCTCTTTGTATGAAGGCTGAGCATGAACAGTGATCAGAGCAGTAATAACAAAGACCATTAATATAAACAGGAGACCCTTAGCTCCTTGTCAAGGGTTAAAAACCAACACAAGCTGTTTTTTTTACCACCAACCCCTTTCTGCACGTTCTTTGGGGTTCTGGAGGAGTGGTAGCTGTTAGTCATGACAGAATCACAAGTTGGGTCACTTCAGGGAACGATAACATTAGGTAGTTGGCTAAATTATTAATCACTGATTATGGTCAACAGTAAAGCATCACCATTAGGGTACTGGATACGGCTCCAGAATCACTAGCCCATCGTTTGCATGCTGGTTATGGGCCTACTCCAACATGCTACCGACACATTAAAGCACCAGCTGCAGCCCTCGTCCAGAATCACTCGTGCAGTTTTAGTATGGTGGCTCTTCATGTCGTTGGCACTATTGGTAAGCCGGCCCCCGGTATGACCATGAATTACGACAAATGCTATCTTGACACTTTTGGGATTTGCTGGCAAGAAGACCATCTATTTTAAAGACCATCACCAGTGGTGTGGTGTCCTGCCTCATTTCTCCAGGTCCTTCAGGATTCTGGAGAAGTGGCCTGTGATTTACATGACACTGCCATAATCAAAAAGCATAAACAAACTTTCTACTGAGACTTTTTGAGATTGTCTGTCAGGCAGACATTATTTTTAAAGACCAACATCAGTGGTCTTTAAGCCCCGCCTCCTTTCTACACAATCTTTGGGATTCTGGAGGAGTTGCCACTGATTTTCATGACATTATCATAATCAAAAAGCATAAACAAACTTTTTCCTGAGAATTTTTGAGATTCTCTGTCAGGCAGACATTATTTTTAAAGACCAACACCAGTCGCCTTTAGCTGCACCTCCTTTCTTCACATTCTTCTGGATTCTGGAGGAGTTGCCGCTGATTTTCATGACATTATCATTATCGTAAAACATACCCAAATATGATCCTGAGACTTTGTGATTCTCTGTCAGGCAGACATTATTTTTGACATTATAAGTCAAACACTATCGAAAGACACATCCAGCCACCAGGATTTTCACTGCTGCTGCTCTTTAAAGGTCACGACTACAGCACTCAGGAAGTCTTTACATCCTACACATCCGGAGACTGTCAGCATGCTATTCATGGATGTGACATCGGCAAAGATTGAGTCACAGCCTCTTGTTAACTCTGCAAAAGCTTCGATGCTTATGCCACTCGAACCGCCTTTGATTACAATACTCAGCCTAACCAACATATACATGCCAATAACTACAACCATCCCCTATTTGATCAAAGCCTGGGGCCTTTTAGCTGGGCAGGCTGCCACAAACGAACGCCACACCATTGGGGCCTGGATCTGAGTGGGTGGGCTTTTGCAAACAAGTCCTAACGAATTGCAGATTAGCAGCTCATTCACATTTATTAAGCCTACGATTGCGTGGGAGTCATGTCACAAACATCATCTGGGGCTCTGCCAAGAATACTGATTAATGCAGCAACCCGGATGAGGGAAGGTGTGAAAGGAACGCCACATCTTACCATGTAAAATACATCTGTCTTCAAGGTGGCATTTCTGTTTACACTAACCAGGACCTGGCGGAGTCTAAGCAATACATACTGGCAGCCAACTGGTTTTATATCTACACTGATTAACCTCTTAGACTTTCCGTTATTGGAATATCATATACTGTTAGTATAACATCACCGACAGGGTCTACTTACTTCCCACACTAAGGCTGACCTTCTGAAAGGGTAAATGTGAGGAGGTTTCTATTTCGGATTCAGAGTGTCGTATGCAGGCAGAGGCAATGATGCATTTTAAATGGTTTAATGTAACTGGCCTTTCCATGATGTTTAATCAGGTTGACTTAGCGCCCTTACAGCAACCAGGCCTTTTTACGATCCAGTAAATGTCTTCTCCGGTAAATGTCCTCTCTCTCTCTCTCTCTCTCTCGTCAGTCAACTGCACCGTAGACACTGCATTCACTCGCATTATGCATCTCCATTCAACCCACTATCAACAGGATGATCAGTGCCATCATGTTTCGTATAATGTATATAATACACTGTGTCCACATATTTGTGGACACCCCTTGTAATGAATGCATTCTGCTATGTTAAACTGCACCCATTGCTGACACAGATGTGCAAGTGCACACACAGCTTCTCTCGTTCCTGTAGATAACTACTTTGTAGGGCTCTCTGGAGAAGATGTATAAGACTCGAGGGGTCTAAAGCCCCCCCAAGCATTGAGCTGTGAAAGTGGAACTGTGTTCTCTGGAATGATGGTGCTCTATCAAATACTTTTGAGATAAGTTGGAAGTTGGGGGTGAGGTGGATGTGGAGTGGAATGGAGTGAGGTGGAGTGGGGGCAGGCGAGGCCAGGCCTGGTGGGTAAGGGAACCAGCCTTGTTACTTAAAGGTTGCCAGTTTGAATCCCTGAACAGGGCAAGACTGACGTGCCCTTGAACAAGGCACGTAACTCCCCAGCTGCCCACCATTCCGGGCACATGTGCTCACTGCCCCCTAGTGTGTATTTGTGTGTATCACTGTGTGTGGATGGGTTAAATACACAGTGGGTTGATGCGCACCTTTCCTACCTTCCTTTCTAATCCTCCTGAATAATGCTGTTGTTGCTGAATGCAATCAAATCATGACAGCGATGTTTCAAAAGTAGTAGAGTAGAGAGTAGTACTACATGTAGTAGAGTACTTTCTGTAGACAGTTACTCCAACAAAAGCAGGATCAACCCTTTAATATATTTGATTTCAGATGAAACAATGAATGGGGTGTCCCAATACTTTTGTCCATGCACTGTATAATGGTATTACTGGTATGTTTAATGGTACATGCTCTTGATCACTGGTGTTTGAGTAACGACACTAGATATGAGCTATTAAAGGTGCCAGAAAGGGTTGGAGCAATGCCATAGAACAAGGCTATTTAATTACAATTCGTTAACGTCCAGTTAGAGAACGTTTCCTCAAGCCAAGGTCTGGAACATCATAAAATCTAATTGCTTTATGATTCAGTGTCATGTCTTGTATCTTGAATACTCTAGTAGTAGAATCATTTTGTGTAGAGCAACAATTGAATGTGAAAACATTCAATTTCACACATGATACTCTGTGAAATCAGAGTATCACAGATGATACTCAGTTGTATATATCAGCCAAACCTGATGATAAAACTAGATTAAAGAAAATGGAAGAAAAGACATAAAATCTTGGATGGGACGTAACCTCCTCCTTGTAAATAGTAACAAAACAGAGGTCCTCCTTTTGGGTCCTAAAACTGCAGGGAAAAATGATCAGACTTGATGGTAAATCTGGCCGATTTCTCAGTTGTACGTAGTTCAGTAGCCAAAAATCTTGGCGTCATAATTGATTCATATTTATCATATTTGACCAACATTACATTACATTTACATTTGTGGCATTTAGCAGACGCCCTTATCCAGAGCGACTTACAAAAGTGCTTTGCTGTTTACTTAGAACATCCTTAGCTAGTAGATAAGGCTGGAATCTAGAGATTCCACACATTTAGACCGTGTTGAAACAAGTCTTTATGGAGTTAAGTACTCCTGAAACAGACGAGTCTTCAGTCTGCGTTTGAAGACATTGAGGGACTCGGCTGTTCGGACTCCCAGGGGAAGTTCATTCCACCATTTTGGTGCCAGAACAGAAAAGAGTCTGGATGCATGTTTACCTTGCATCCTGAGGGATGGTGGGTCAAGCCGAGCTGTACTTGAAGCTCGAAGGGCTCTTGGTGCAGCTCGAGTTTTGACCATTGCCATCATGTATGGAGGGGCTGGTCCATTTTTGGCTTTGTAGGTCAGCATCAAGGTTTTGAATCTGATGCGGGCAGCTACAGGGAGCCAATGAAGGGAACGCAGCAGAGGAGTTACATGACTGAATTTATGAACATTGAAGACGAGCCGCACTGCTGCATTCTGGACCAACACAGAGGTAATATTACTAGGACCACTTTTCTCCATCTTCATAATATTTCCAAGTTAAGGAATGTCTTATCCTTGCACACTCCTCAAGGTTGGATTACTGCAATGCACTATTGTCAGGTTGTTCAAGCAGGAACCTAAACAGAGTCCAGTGAGTTCAAAATGCTGCAGCCAGAGTGCAAATCAAATGAGAACATCTGACCACATCAGTCCAATACTATCAGCACTGCACTGGCTTCCAGTTAAATTCCATATTGAATACAAAATCCTTTTACTTACATATAAAGCCCTACACAGGCTCGCTCCTGAATACTTACAGGATCTAATTCACCTTTATGAGCCACCACGATCACTCAGATCACAGGGTGCTGGCTTCCTATTAGTTCCCAGAATTCAGAAGGCTTCAACAGGGGGAAGAGCCTTTTCTCACAAAGCCCCCCAGCTCTGGAATAACCTTCCAGATAATGTTCGGGACTCAGACACTGTCTCAGTCTTCAAATCTAGGCTGGAAACTTACTTGTTCAGTGTAGCATTTGGTCATTAATGTCTTAGCTTAGTTACAGGCTGCAGATCCAGGGGTTCATGGACACTGGAATTTATGGTAAACTGCTACCGTCTGACTCCTTCTCGCGATCACTGTGGTTTGTGACGGTGGAGCAGTTAGATGCCAATGTTTCAGGATGCTCCCATGTTTATGTTACCTTCTGGTTCTCTCCTTAGTTACGCTGTTATAGTCAGATCTGCCGGAGTCACTCGCCACACTCTGGGAATGTTTACATTCTCTGTTCCCTTTTTAAATTTCAAACTAATTCATCTCGGTATCTTTTCCGAGTTAGCGATGACCCACCAGCCAGAACTGATTAGGTCCTAACCTTAAGGTCTTCTGCCCCACCTGAGAAGGACTCCACGCTACCCTGATACATCTTTTATATTAGCTTTCCACCTTCCACCTACTGGACCTGGACTAGTTTCCCACCCTGCCATGGACTAGCTGCTCACCCACCATCACCAACTGTAGAAATCTACTGTTAATATTATGTCCACTAGCGAACTAACCATTAACTATTACTTCAGTATAAACGAGCAATAGAACAGAGGTGTAGGGGTCCAGTGTCCCCTAACTATGTATAAGTAGTTTGAACAGAGGAGGATGGGTCCTCCACCTGTGACCCTGGTTCCTCCCAAGGTTTCTTCCTCCAGCTCTGAGGGAGGTTTTCCTTGCCACTGTCACCATTTGGCTTGCTCATTAGAGGGTCTGTCAGTTATACTTTGTTCCTGTTTTAACCTTTTTATTTATATATTTATTTTATTTCTGTCAAGCTGCTCTGGGACAACTTCAGTTGTGATGAGCGCTATACAAATAAATGTTGATTTGATTTGATCTGAAGTACAACTCAGCAATACTAACAGTCGATTTTCACACCGAATGTAACCAGTTATAAATAACACTGACATTTCAAACATGTAAATGTAAAACAGGGATTTTATAAATTGTTATATTTATAAAGACATAAATCTGCATCTTATAATAAAGAGCTTAATAACTCATCTCATAGAGGTGTCTGACATTACTGCTT
The DNA here is from genome assembly GCA_034509495.1 of Acestrorhynchus altus. Classification (NCBI taxonomy): domain Eukaryota; kingdom Metazoa; phylum Chordata; class Actinopteri; order Characiformes; family Acestrorhynchidae; genus Acestrorhynchus; species Acestrorhynchus altus. Next base: position 4,120,620 of record CM067513.1, read on the forward strand.
ATTGTACATATGAGCCACGCTGTTCCAACCAGATCTCCAAAATATGTACTTATATAACCTGAATGTAAACCAAGAATTTCATACAATGTGGTCAATTTATACACACTCATTTATTTTATATTTATCACGATTTACAATGAGCTTAGCTTCATAAACTTAGGTTTTATAATTGCTTAAGTTAAGGTTAGGGTTAGAGTAAGGGTTAGTTTTAGGGTTTAAGGTTGGGGTTTAGGGTTGGATTAAGAATTAGGGTTGGGTTCAGGGTTGGGGTAATGGTTAGGGTTAGAGTAAGGGTTAGTTTTAGGGTTTAAGGTTGGGGTTTAGGGTTGGATTAAGGATTAGGGTTGGGTTCAGGGTTGGGGTAATGGTTAGGGTTAGAGTAAGGGTTAGGTTTAGGGTTTAAGGTTGGGGTTTAGGGTTGGATTAAGGATTAGGGTTGGGTTCAGGGTTGGGGTAATGGTTAGGGTTAGAGTAAGGGTTAGGTTTGCGTCAGTTTCTGAAATTCTACTAAACTATTCAAATAAATGAACTACAAGCAAAGCTAGAACAAATACATTTCACTGGGATATTAAAAACAAATCTCCAAAATCTCAACTGTTTTAAAGTTCAGTGTAAAAAGATTTCATTTCAACTAATTTCAGAGCATTTCTATTGGTTTATTCTCCATGAAATTTCCAATATGAAAAAAACAAACTCAATTTATGTCAAGAAGTAAAGAAAAATTATCACAATGACACAATGAAAGAACTGGTTTAAACTCACAGTCTGGTGGTGTAGGTGGCAGGAACAGAGCTCCTGAGCCCCCACTCGTAGGTGGAATGGTGGGTCTGAACGTCCCTTCTTCCGTTGGGGGGAACACTGGAGGGAATTCTCCATTTGCTGAGGATAAAAAAAAGGAACAAATTACATGGTTACATTTACATATCAACTCTGATGTTGAGGAGTGTGGGGAGCAGTTCTGTTGCATCCTCACTGACAAAGGCAGCACCATTTCCCAGCACCACGCTCACGCTCAATATGCACCTACACGCATGTCTAAAATCAGTACATATACAGTATATGTCTGTGCATAAATCAAACACACTGTTCTGTAACTTCTTATTTAAAGGCCTTTCCTGGACCTGAGACGCTCCCACTGTGTTTATAGTTCCTGAGATGTTGTTCCTTTGACTCAGTCTATTGCAAACCTGTCATTGATAATAGCAACATCCGAAGCACACTGTAACCCATAAATATTGCACAGTATAGCTCAGTATGAATTATTTGACACCCATAGTGAACAAACGGTGGAAACAAGTGGATCAAATGTGAATTTTAATCTTTCAATGCAATGCAAGAACATATCTATTCTCACAAAAGACTAAACACTAAATAAACCCTGTTCTGTGTTACGCATCTAATATGGGTAGTTATGCGATTGCATCATCCTGCGTACATGCATTACACCTCTATCGAGTTCATGTAAATACTGAATGGAGGCTCCAGAGAAATGACCACTGGACTATATTTATGCATTCAAAATGCTCACAGTCAGTATGCTACTAAAGGAAAGGACGAACCTGCATCTACGCTTGAAGGTGCAACATATAAATCATCCGTCCAAAAATCCACACATCTGCTCTCATTCGTTATGGAGAGAACAAACGTCGGGGAAAAGGATGCATCAGGTGTTGCGAGGCTGTCAGACTGACATAGCAAGGCTGTCATAAATGCGCATAGGACATGAGATTGTGTTGTTGTTTGTATGCATTATAAATATAATATGTTTCCCCTTTTACCATTACTAAAAAAACTGCAACATGTATGTCATGTATTTCATACTATGTAATACATATGTAATAAACATGTTATTACATTTGAATAGTAAATGTGTAATTTTCATGTTTTCACCAGTTTTGTGAATCTGGATTTGACCATTTTTATCATTACAGTCTAATCAGATGTTGTCTAATAGATGCTGTTACACAAAATAATACTAAAGCCCATCAGATGTTGCAATATATGCGACATAAGGACATGTGACTTGAGATTGCACAGGTGGTAAGTTGGGAGTTCAGCCCCAAGTGAAGAATTCAAGAATCAACTGCATGTTTCTTAATTATGATGACAAGCCACATGAGTCTAGCATTGTTCTATTTGCCAGCATCCTGAGAAAACAGATCACCCCTCTCCCCACCACATGTAGTCCTGGAGACAATCGGGGACAATGTGAAAAATGCTACCTCTCATCTCAATGTCTTTAATCATCCCCTTAAAAAAAAAAAATAATAAAAACCCTCTACTCTCATGAAAGTAACTCCCGCAACACTCCAGGCCGAGTTGGCATCATTCATCACAGTCTAGCGCTACTCCCCACTGCTACAGCGCTTCATGATGCACGCTGCTGGCACAACTATTATCTGCCCTCCCATTTGAGACATCACAGTGCAAATGAGATCTGGTTAAAAGCAGGCCTCAGATATCCGCCTGATTCCTTATTCAGATAAGCCAGGAATATTTCATCTGTTTATTTTTTATGCATTTATAGGCAATCTTTTGTCTGATTGTCCATCCGTTCATCCATCCATCCATCCATCCATCCATTTATCTATCTGATGAAAAATGATGCTACCAGCAACATTTGACATTTTATGGGATGTCTTTATCTGTATTCTGAGCTGAATTACTCACTGATTCTTTGTTCCAATGATGAAACGAATGGAGAGATAGCAGTAGAGGGTAGTTTATGATATTTGTCATATCAGATATGAAGTCTAGAGCTTAGATTTAGGGCTCTAAGAGACGACTACCTACCTACTAACTAACTAACTAACTAACTAACTAACTAACTAAAATACTATGTAACCCTTTGAACCCTGTCTTTATTATTCAGTTATTAATCCTAATGTACAGACTAATGTGGAGTGATTGGTTTAGTATGTTTATCTTGTGGGGTCCCACGGGGCTCTATTCTGGGGCCCATTCAACTGAGGTGATTGCTGAATGTGATAGCATATAGGGTTGAAGGGGTTAACTTTCTAACCTATCCCGTATGCATGTCTGTCTGTCTGTCTGTCTGTCTGTCTGTCTGTCCATCTATCTAATTAACTGAAAATCTAACAATCCAGTTTACTAATATCATATCTATCTATCTAGCAATTGATTATCCATCTTAATAATATACACAAATCCAGCTCATTGAAAGGTAGAGCTCCATCTATCTGTCTGTCTTGGAATAATCTATCAAAGTAACAAGTGATTATCAAAATGTTGACGAAATAAAGTTATGCTACGATCTAAACCTCTAACGTCTGGTCACTAACTGCACAGAGTTCTCTTTCAAATTGTCATTCTGTGCCCTTTTCTTTCTATTTTTCACACTTTCTTTTTCCTGTTATTTTTTTCTTTCTTGTCAATTTGGCACCGCTCAAAGAATGACAGAATGACAGGTGAGCCGCAGGACACAAGGGCATCAGAGCACACATGACAATCAAAGACAGTCCTAGGTGGTGGTCCAAAATCAAAGCCTTTCAAACTGCAACCTTAGAGGAAACTGTTTAATCCTTTAACCCAGGAAACCACAGGGAAATGGCAGTGTGCAGCGATGTGCACGCTTTTCAATTCTGCTTGGACCTTCATGAGAAACCTCGCAGTACATAGCATACATTAAACAGAGTACGGAGAGAGAGAGAGAGAGAGAGAGAAACATCTCTGTATCACAAGTTACTGAGCAGTTAGTATTTCAACCTCATCAAAACAGCCTCATCAATTCTCATGGGTACTACAGTATTGAATCTTGTGGTCAATTATGTGGGCAATGGGGGAACACATTACTACTTAGTCACAACCTTGCAGTGACTCCACATTCAGCTTTTAGCTCAGATCACAACTGCAGTGGGTATTCCAGCAGTCAGTTTCAGTTAGGGCTGATGGAGGCAGCTACCAAAGCCTTCAGAATGCTGTGAATGTCCTCAAAGTGAGATGCCAGCTCACTGTACACACTAAATGCACATACACACACACACACACACACACACACACACACACACACACACACACACCCTCCCCCGATACAGGTCTGAGAGTCTATCTGATGACCTGAAGGTTCTGGGTTCAAACGTTTGGCTCACAAACCAGACATTTCTCAATTTGGCCGTGGTGGCTCAGTGATTAGAGTGCCAGGTTACTGATTACAGGGTTACGGTTGTGATAACCAAGTTCATTAAGCTGCCACGGTTTGGCCCTAAAGCAGGACACTTAAACTCTCTGCTCCAGAGGTCCTGGAGCATCGCTGAGCCCAGCTTTCCAAGCAGGATTGTGTGAAGAGAAGGATTTTATTGTCATATTCGAGACATATTGTTCCTACCTTCAACCTGCTGTATCTACTTACCTTGTAACGTATTTTCTATATTTCTTCTTAAATTTGACCTAAAATTTCAGCAGATCTTCTCCAAAGTTCTAAAAGTAGACCAAATCAAATGCATTATTAGACTTGATCATTCATTAATTGAGGAAAGTCATCCAATATTCCATATATGTGAGGGTAAACGTATGTACACCTTTTTGTGCAGCAATAACTGCAACTAAATGTTTTCAGCAACTGTTTGTCCTGCAGATCTTGGAGAAATTTGAACATATTTGTCTGTAAAAACAGCTTCAACTCTGATATGTTGGTGGGTTTCCTCCCATAAACTGTTTGCTTCAGGTCCATCCACAACATTTCTATTGGATTAAGGTCAGGACTTTAACTGAGCCATTACAAAACATTAACTTTATTCTTCTTTAATCATGCTTTGGTAGATTGACTTGTGTGCTTAGAGTCATTTCAGCTCACAGACAAATGTTCTGGTTTAATTCAGAATTCGTTGTTTCATCAATGATGGCAAGACGTCCCAGACCAGATGCATCAAACAGGCCGACCATACTTCCACCATAATGTTTCACAGATGGAATAGGGGTTTTGTCCTGGAATGCAATTGACTTATTTCTCCAAACATAATGCTTCAAAGATCTATTGGTCTCATCTGTCCACAAAGTATTGTTACAATAGCCGTTTTGGCTTGTCCATGTGATCTTTAACCAACTGCAGATGGACAGCAATGTTCTTACTGGAGAGCAGCAGCTTTAACCTTGGAACCCTGCCATGCACACCATTGTTCAGTGTTCGCCTGATGGTGGACTCATGAACATTAACATTAGCCAATGTGAGAAAGGCCTTTAGTTACTTAGAAGTTCCTTTGGGTTCCTTTGTGAACTTATGGATTATAACTCAACTTTTTCTTACTGTGATCTTTGTTGGTGGAGCACTCCTGGGGAGGGTAATAATGGTCTTGAATTTGCTCCATTTCTACACAATCTGTCTGACTGTGGATTGGTGGAGTCCAACTTTTTCCAACAGGATGAGCATCTTTCTTCTTCTGAGCTTTTCAGGAATCAAACAAATGTGTGTTGTGAAGATGAGACTTTGATAGATCCCTATTCTTTAAATAAAACAGGGCCCCTACTCACACCTCATTATCTCCAAAAGATTAAAAACACCTGACTCTAATTTCATCTGCAAATGATCTGCTGATCCTAAAGTTTCACATACTTCTGCCCTCACAAGACGATAAGCAATAAATAAATTAGTAAGTGCAATATTTTTGTCTCCTTTGTTTGATTTGGTTCTCCTTATCTAGCTTTACGACTTGTGTGAAAATCTGATCAGATTTATGCAGAAACATAGAAAATTCTAAAGTGTTCGCAAACTTTCAAGCACCACTATATGCATAGTTCAATCAAACTTAATAGTAGATATATATGCTCCAAAAACTCCAAGCTGCTGTCAGCTCGGAACAGTGTGGGCGTGTCAGATTACATAATGATTGACACTAGTGACTCCCTAGCAAAGTAAACAATCCTGCAATGGTGGCAGTGGTGAGCGATATCATCAACAATACTAAAAATGGCTCATACAGCAGACAGGATTTGGATGGGTTGAATCATAGCAATCTTGTCCGTTGTGTGTGCTATCTCTGGCATCGTTGGCAGCGTCGCTCACCACTGCCACTGTTACCACTATTTATTCTGAACAAGGGCCAACTCGCAAGAACATACACCACTTTTTTTATTCTCAACCAATTTCTGACTGAGAAACTCTTTTCTATATCATAAAAATATGCCTATATAACATACAATTGGCCATAAAATTAACACCAGTATTTTTTCTCAATTAAATTTTAAGCATTTTGCTCCTAATTTGGTGGTTCCATGTAACACACCATTTGTAGTTCCTCACAGCACCAGCAATGCTCTCTACACTAGGAGAGCATTGAAGGGTATGAACAAGCAGACACCCCTTACTTCTTAAACATCCACTGATGCAGCATTGCTGGTAGCCAACATGCTCAGTGAAAAGCATCAGGTCCCCACCATCTAACAGACTCCTAAACCAGCCACCATATGGAGAGAGTGCCATCAACCTATTGGGATAGAGCACAGCCAGTTGTGCTCTCTCAGATTGTGGCTACTGATGGCAAGACAGCATGATTTGGGATCCAAACTCACAACCCCCAAGCCATAACAATCAGTTCTTGAAGTTGATATGCTGAAGTTTCCAATCTTTGATGACTAGAGAAGTGGGTCAAAACACCTCCAAACCATCAGGCAGATCTTGTGGAGTGTTCCCGGTATGCAGTGGTCAAGCAATCCAAGAAAGGACAACTGGTGAACAGGTGACAGGGCTATGGATGCCCAAGGCTCAGTGATGTGATCCACGAAGGTGCCAATTCAAACGTACAGGACTTAAAGGATCTGCTGTGAATGTCCTGGTACCACAGGACACCTTCATGCCTCAAATGGTCAGATCATTAGGAAGGTGGTGCTGATATCATGGTTGATCAATGCAGTGTTTGCATTGGTTCTACAACTCTTTGGAAACACTCTTCCTCGAGTCTGTGTAAGCTCAATAGTCCTGAAGTGTGGGTGTACAGATATGGATGGTGTAGAGTGCATGCCTTAGGCAACACCACGCCTGTAAGATTCAACTGGACGGAACTACTGTGAGCCATGATCTTAGGTGGGTGCTCCTGCTGTTCACATAACTAGGATAAAATAAGCTTTCCTTGCAAATGCAAGTACAAAGCCGTGTGGAGGAAAAATAACGACACAATCTAGATCACATTAAAAAGATGTGGATCAAGATGTGCAGACAGGGGGCTTTAATAACAGTACCAAATCTCTCAGATAAGAGTGAGACCATTCTCCTCCAGGGACTTCTATCCATTTTAGTCCATTCTTCCATGAACTGGGTTTTCATTTCAGCACTTCATCTGCTGATCCAAGCTAAGACCTGGGACTGAGGTCTGGTGAATTTGCTGGTCATTTGAAGTGTCTTATCCATCATCTGTGGTCCATTATGTTTGTTGAACCAGTTGCACAGTTTGGACACATGCACCCTACACTGGACATCTTGAAATGCATATGTAAGCAGGTATTAGAAAAGAAATCATGCATGCAACTGAGACACACTATCTCATTTTGCACCTCTACAGACACAATTATTAGGTGTAAAATTAAGCTCCTTCATTGTTTCTCCTGAAATCAAGGTTTATTCTGACATTTTTTATATAATTTGTTTTTGGAGCATTGCAGTGAGGATTTGATTGCCTTTAACAATAAGAGTATTAGTGAGGTCAGGATGTTCATCACTCAACCTCATCTCCAGCTCCCCAATTCATTCCAGAGAACACAGTTCCACTGCTCCACAGCTCAACGCTGAGGGGCTTTGGTAGCCTTTTGACTCAAAGTTAGCAGTAAGTTTGTTGCCAATAGGTTAATGCTCCAGAGAGTCCTGTTCTATTGTCGATACTCTACAGGGACAAAATAAGCAGTGGGTACAAGTTAAAGTAGCTGAATGAATTCAATAGAACAGGTGTCCACAAACATTTGGACAATTCTGAGGGATGATTTCATAGTTTGACGTACTTTAACTCACAAAACAATAAAATGAAAATATTTATAGGAGACACATACCAGATGTGCTATGGATCCTAGGCTACACAAATTCATTCATTCATTCATTCATTCATTCATTTGAGATGTAATTATTAACTTAATTTAAATAATTCTATGAATTTGACCATGTTTTGATTAAAACACTAATAAAAAATATGTATCTTAGAAATCATGTAGGAAATTAATGATCTATTTTTGAGCTATTTGAGTTATTTGTAATGATGAGATCAACAAGGATATTATAATATGTTCTTCAAAATACATAATAATGGTCCAAATAAAGTTAAAAACAACCTGAAAAGTATTAATTACTGTATTAGTAATGTATGTATGTATATATGTATCAGTATAATCCCTTTTCAGGACTTTTATTTTAAAATTTGAACACTGTGTGTGAACAAAGAGAACAAAATCATTTCATTTATAGGCGGGTCGGTGATGTCATTAGCCCCACCTTCCCTCACTGATCAGTCAGAGTCTGTATGCAGGGTGAGCATGTACATGTGTACAGGTCAGTAAACATGCACTGGAAGCTCCTTTGGCATTTAAACGAAGAACCTTTTTTAATCCAGCAGTTTTCCATCATGAATTGCTCACCAATTAATCACACAAGGATAAGAATGATTATATTGGGTATGGGGTTGCAGTTTATGATGCATGTATCGCACATGTAGGTTCCTCTGATCCTGAGATATAAAACCTAGATATGACATCCTGTCCACAAAGAGCAGATCCGATGTTCTAAGAGTGAAGTCCATTCTAGCTTCCTGTTATACATGAATAAAGTAGACAACAATAAGAAAAATCATTGCTCAGTTTTCATTTGACAGCCAAGCTGAATGCTAAATAATCATTAACCTCACGTCTATGGGTTACATTTACTTCTACTTATTACGCAGATCTACCTCTGACATGGATAAATAATAACCTGCAAAGAATGAATATCATCAGCAGGGTATGACCTTTTTATACAGCCGTTATGTAAAAGCATGCAGACTTCAAATCAGCCTGCAGCCTCAGCTGTGTATAAATGAATTTCCACCCTGCTGATGAGAGCAGGACATCACTGACTGCTGGCACTGAAGGCTTGTGTTGAGATTTGTTGGTGGTGTGGTCTCTGGACTATTGACATCGAGTACTAAACAGTTACTATAGGAAGTAAAGAAAACCTGGATTTATGCACTAATTTTAATACAACGTCATCTGATTGTGATCTAAGATACAACCATAGACACAAACTAAAACCAAAATCATTGTTTCCTTAATGATCGTGAAATGTCCAGAACCTTGGGCATCAATCTCATACCATGACGCTCCCACCACCATGCTTCACATATTGTGTTATGATGTGTGTTATTAGTTTAGTTAGATTGTATTTGTCTAAAGCTGGTTTGTACCCCGACGTAAGCTGATTGTCAGTGAGACTCTGCTGAATTGTTCATTAGTCAGAGCAGGCAGTTGGAGAAATAATTGACTATTGAGAGACACAGCTTCCACCTTTTGGCCTCTTGATCACTGTTCATACACTCAACCTGACTTGGAGCATAATGTCCAAAACAGCAGCACCATTTAAGGTGGAATGGAAATTTATATATGAAGCCAACTTAGATCTGGTAAGAGGGGTGTGTGTGTGTGTATGTGTGTGTATATATATATATATATACTATCTGACTTGAAATGTATTTGTATTAGTACTTTAGTATTAGTAGATATCAGTGCACCAATCGTGGTACTCTCAACAGGTTCCCTTTCTTGCACTTTCTTGTACTCACTATATTGAAGCTCCATTTGCAGCATATATAATGTCTTTAAAAACAATATAACAGACACATTTAGACACATTTGGGATGAGCTGAAGTAACAGGTATGATCAAAAGCTAGGTTTCCAACATTAGCAGTTGCTCCCATGAATGCCTTTATGTTTGAATGCAATCCAATCCTCACAGCAATGTTCCAACATCTAGTGTAAAGCTGTCCGTGGCCATCTAGTGTAGCGAAGCCTCTAATAACACCTTTAATTGCAAAAGAAACACTAGAGGAACAAGTGTGTTTCAAAACTCACTGAAGAAGATGAACAGATGAAAGACAGAAAGATGCTGATAAATAAGAAAGAACTTCTGAACACTGTCCCTTTCGTCTCATTCAGCCAACAATGTGATATACATTTCCACTGGTGTATACTGTACAGGGCCACTCAGAATGTCAGTATCTCCAAAGCAAACAGTATCTCTGGCAGCCTCAGTACCCTGAATGGACACTGCAGACACATTCTAGCCATGCTGTTGGGCAGTAGATGGAGCTCTGCTACTGGCTGGTCTTTAAGGAGATGGGTCTCTGTTGCTGAGAAGCTGGCTTTGTTCTAAAGGCGACCAAGGGTGAGCTTACGAGGTTTGGAGGGTGGTTCTTCCAACATTAAAGACAAAGAGAAGCTTTTTGTTAGGCCTGCCGTCATGTGTAGCTGGCACTTGAGATTCCCAGTCCTTATTTTTTTACTGATATGGCTCCCTATCCAAACAATCATATGAGCAAAACTAATAAAAAAGCACAAAAGAAAAGCTGGGAAGCTGGAAAAAAATAAAAGCAAACACCCACAGAGTGAATTCAAAGCCATCTGCTTGAGCTGGAGGACAATGGAGACGAGAAAGGGTTGGTTTTGACAGAAGACACACAGAAAAGCCAATTGACACCTTATTTTTTTCCCTTCTTGTCCTAAAAAAATGATGTCACGTTTGTAATGTTCATCATGACCAAGTCTGCTCTGCTAATAGCATAAGCCACTTACTTGGGCAAATGACGCACCGTGCCAGGCCTGACAGCCTCACCGCTGACTGACTGGTGATAAAATATGGGACAGACGTTTCATTGGAGGCATAACGTGGAATAGACAGATTAAAAGGAACCATCTGGGCATGCCTGCAATGGATGGTACTCTGGCACTGCCATGTCAAATCAATGCACACTGGCAAATGGCATCATCTCCAAATTGCAGGGCAAATATTTCACGAGGGTGTCAGCCATTTAACACCCCTGCGCTGTTCTCTCCCGCAAAAAGAGAGATGATGATGATTGCTATAGTGTCGTTCTTGGATCTTTCCAAAGATTAATATCTTATCACGTCTGATGACATGCCGAAGTCATCAACTGTGAAGTGGCGGCCGTTGGTTTGAAGTCTCTGAAATGCTGCTCGGAGCATTGAATCCTTTAATGTTGAATGCTTTATAAGGCTCCAAAAGGCTTTTCACTAGAAGTGCAAATGGAACAGCCCACTGCATAACCCAAAAAGTCCTATTTTTATTTGCACAGACTAGTGAAGATATCTCTTAGTTCTTTAAACTTTACAACCCTAGACTAATTTTGTGGGATATTTTCATAGTTTCCAGATGTTGTTATTTTAAAGACATTCTAGGCTATTCTAATTTGTCTTCATGACAGATGTAAAAATGAACAGAATTTATATATAGACAATTTTCTGTGCTTTTTGGCTGATAAGGACTAAATAACACTTAATACAATAATAACAATAAATATAAATAAATAAATAAATAATTAAATTAAAGTTGATCATTTGGGGTATTTTAAGTTAAAAATTGACAAGATTACTTACAATAATGTCTTCAAAATAATCTAAATAATGTAAATAACAACATGAATGTCTTTAACTATTTGTATTATTTGTGCATGAATCAGTGTGATCCCTTCTCAGGACTTTAATTCTGGAATTTGAACACTGTTCTTTCTCATTTTCCTCTATAACTCAATATCTGGGTCAGTGACATCATCAGCTATACCCCCTCTCACTGGTCAGTCGGGGTCTGTATGCAGGTTGAGCATGTACATGTGGACAGAGCAGTAAACATGGACCGGAAGCCCCTTTGGCTTTTAAACTGGGATTTCATTCAGCTGGAAACGAGGGATTTTTATCTGATTTCTGAGCTGAATCACTGATATTTAATCACACAATGATGAGACCACCATGGATTAGATAGTAGATAAGGTAAGTCTATCTATCTATCTATCTATCTATCTATCTATCTATCTATCTATCTATCTATCTATCTATCTATCTATCTATCTATCTATCTATCTATAAGGACAGTACCATTTTGTAGATCGTTCATATTAAAAATGTTTAACATTTTTATGGTGTTACATCATTTTGGATGCAATACTAATAAATAAAATCCCCAAAATTAGCACACATTATTCCATCACAGCAGTTCAATTTGACAGTCAGGCTTTTTGTTGTTGTAGTGGATGCCACCCAAAATAGAATTATAACAGACAAGAAAAGCTGCAACCAACTGAACTAAAGCCAGCTGAACATCAATGGCAGCTGTTTTCAGGTTTTCAACTTTTATTCTCTGTAACTGTAGTATATTTGGCAACATTAGAAAAGAAAACTGTGGGCAGCATAATGGCCAATTGACTACATAATACTGGGAAACTGGCTTCGAAATCAGACCAGTGGAGAATGACTACACAAGCAGACATTATGTTTATACCTGTTATGAGCTACCTCACCTGTAATGGGTGTATATATATATATATATAAAACACTATTAGAAATTAAGGAATTATTTGATAAGTGTTTGATTTGGCAACCTTGTCCTGTTCCCTTCTCTTTTAAATGTACCTTTGTTGAGATATAACATTTCATAAAAGCAGCAACACAAGCTTAAGGCACAGTCTAATGTACTGCTCAATGTACTGTATGAATATAAAGTCTTCACCGGTTCCATCGGTTAATAAAACAATGTGTTAAGATGACAACGTGTGGGCGAAATAATGCTATTGTAATACGCTAATAAGATTCCCACCTCTCTCAGGTGGCAAATTCATCTCCTATTGCTGCCGATGCTGCCAGGGATGATATGTTATTTAGTCTGTGCTGACCTCACACAGCCTGAAAATCAAGTCAGGGAAATGATGAAGCAAAATCAGGAGCACTTAAGGAGATTTAGCTTAAGAGAGGGCTCCCACAATTCGCTCCAACTTCACAAGTAAATGAGCTTAGCTCCTTTAATCCAATCCGTTTGCATTAATGAGGAGCACTTCTGTTCTTCTTTCCACTGCACCATACTCAGGGTGAGGAGCCTCGAGAAGAGCACAGCTTTGTGTGTTTGTTATTCTGCTCACAATCACAGGAAGGAGCACTCTTTCCTACCCAATGGCCTCTCAGAGCCAGTCTAATGCTCTTATTGGACCTGTATTGTGGATATTTGAGAAATTAGCCTGCAGTCTGTACACGGCATGTCAAACCCAGCTGGACGGGTCTATGGAGACATAAGCTCATATGGAATGACAAACATAACTGATGGTTAATAGAAATGGTCAGACTATGGTCAGACGACACAGAGGCTGATTAGATCACTTTTGGGTCTGATCATTGAAACAGACGACAGCAGCAAATTTCCCTGACAGCACTTTGCAAATTGAATCTGTCTGCATGAAAGTCTCTGCTCTAAATTAAGTGAATAATGCAGAACTTGTCTGGCAATTGTTTGTCCCTGCAACCATATAATGGTGCTTAAAAGTTTGAGAACCCTTTAGACATTTCTGTAATTCTGCAAAAATTTGAATTTCAGTCCTAAAAGTAGACGTAAAGAACCAAATGAGGCCTAAATATCACACTTGCTCTTTCATTTATTGAGGAAAATGATCCAATATTACACTTCAAGTGGCAAAAGTATGTGAACCTTTAGGAATAGCAGGTCATTCGAAGGTGAAATGAGAGTCAGTTTCGGTTTTCGATCAATGGGAGACAATAAGATGGGAGTGGTCAGTGTTTTAAAAGAGACCTACCAAAGTCTGATCTTCACAACCCGTGTGGAAGTGTACCACGACCTGAACAAAGAGCTCAGAAGAAGATTTACTGATGCTCATCAGGGTGGAATAGAGTTTGGACTCCTCCAATCCCCAGTCAGACCGTGTACAAATGGAGGAAATTCAAGACCATTATTACCCTCCCCAGGAGCGCTCCACCAAAGATTATACAGAGAGAAAGGTGTCTAATAGTCACGGAAAAGGAACCCAAGGGAACATCTAAGCAAGTCTTTCTTACTAATGTTAATCTTCATGAGACCACCATCAACAGAACACTGAACAACAATGGTGAGCATGGCAGGGTTGCATAGAAAAAGGAAACTTCTCTCCAATAAGACCATTGCTGCCGTTTGCTAAAGATCACATGGTCAATCCAGAGGGGTCCTGGGGCAATGCTTTGGAGACCTATTATACAGTTGCAAATAGATCTAATAGCTATGGTGGGGGTCACCTAATGTGTCCCATTTGAGCCAGAATGGCTTGCCATCATTAATGGAACAATGATTTCTGAATTATGGGTGGGCAGTCTTCACCCTCCTGTTGTTGGGAGCATTGTATGTGCATTAGGAACCTCTACAACTCCGTTCTGATACATCTAATGTTGCATTACACCAGCCGCCACACTGAGCGACACTACTTCTGTAAGTGTAGATCGATAAATATTGATCATATCAGTCTACATTTATAATCATGTATTGTTCCTGGTGACCTTTAACTTCCTTTCCAATAGCATTGGAATCCCACACTTCCTTCTGGCTGCAACTGTTATGATGGATCAATGATTTCGGAATCATATCAGCATATTCTAAAGGACAACGTCAGGACACCTGTCTGTGAGCTGTGTTTCAAGAGAATGTGCAAGAGAATGGGCCATGCAGCAAGACAATGACCCTAAGCATATAAATCGCTCTGCCAATGGTTAAAGAAAAATAAAGGTACTGTTTTGAATGTCCTGACCTTGAGCAAGCAGAGCGTGGGAGGAAACCCACCAACATAACACCATGTGAATGAAAGCATGTTATTCAATAAACACCAGATCTTGAAGGCAAAGGTTCACATACATTTGCCACTCACAGATATGTAATACTGGATCATTTTCCTCAGTAAATAAATGAGCAAGTGCAATATTTTCGTCACATTTGTTTATAAACATCCTAATCAAAGCATTCATGTCAGCAAAGTGAAGGTATGTTAACTGCTATATGATTATGATTTGGCATCTCAATTTGTGCACTTTCCTGACAAGTATAATAACAGCACTTCTACCTTTATGATTGTGGTCAAAAGTGAGCGTACAATGTGCAGACCTATTATTACGGGAGCATTTCCATTTCAACCACTTGTGTTTGCAAGAAGGGAAGCATTCAATCACAACTGCATAGCCGTAGACAAGCTGCCACGCAAATCTGCTCTAACGTACATTACATGTTCACAAGTTTGTGGACACACCTAATGAATGCATTCAGAAAAATTAAATTCCACCTACTGCTGACAGATGTGAAGGCATGCACCAAGAAAAGAAAGGATCTGGCAGAGCTACACAAAGCATAGAGGGAGAACCAACAGTTTATCACGTGGAAAGTGACCCAACAGTCACGATGGTGGACATACAGTGTCCAGCGATACCCTCCATGATTCCCTCTGTTGGTGCCAGCATCATTCGCAAATGGCTGGATGATGGCCATCATCACAACTGGCCTTAACATCATGTCAATATTGCCAAGGACTTCAATGGTGTCGTGTCAGACTGTCATGAAGTCACTCAATGTCAGCTGGTCGTCTTCAAAGACGAGACCTGCTTTGGTCATGGAGACGACCAACGAATCAGTGTGTTGCAGTAGTCCGTCATCAGCATCTTCAGACCTGATTGAAAATGAATGTGATTGGATGCCCAATCAACACTCCACAACCTCCAAGGATCACAGGTCGTGCTGCTTGCCATCGGAGTCTACACCTCTTCAGCTCCATTTTGAGACATCTGACGTTGCATTACACCAGGACAAGCCTTCTCTTACAAAGCCCCGCAGGTCTGGAACAGCCTTCCTCCTACTGTTCGGGACTAAAACACACTCTCCATCTTTAACTCACACCTGAAAGCCTTTCTTTTTACGCAGGCTTTTCATTAACACCTCTAAGGGGGCACTAACCTTTCTCCCTCTCTCCCCCTCATGTCCTGAGCTGCCCCGGATGCCTGGCGGATACCGGTCCACTCATCCACTTCCTAGTACCAACTGCCAGACCCTACTATGCCACCTGCATGGACTTCATCATTCATTATTCATTCATACCTGCATCACTGCTACAAGCAAAACTATCTTTATCTTCCCTCCCTCTGTTTTATTCATTTCATTTCTTTTCTACTTCTCCATACCAATGCATTGTGCCATTGTTTATGCTCTCTGGTGTCGACCAGAGGAGGATGGGTTCCTCTCTTGAGCCTTGGTTCCTCTCAAGGTTTCTTCCTCCAAGTCTGAGGGAGTTTTTCCTTGCCACTGTTTGCCCACTGGCTGCTCGTTTGAGGCTTGGACCCGGATCTTTGTAAAGCTGGTCTGTGACTTCTTGTTGTAAAAAGCGCTTTATAAATAAAATTTGATTGATTGATTGACCAGACGCCACACGGAGAGACACTACTTCTGTATGTGTAGATCGATAAATATTGATCATATCAGTCTAAATTTATAATCACTTATTGTTCCTGGTGACCTTTATCTTCCTTTCCAATAGCATTGGAATCCCACACGTCCTTCTGGCTGCATCTATTATGATGGTGAGTGTAAGAAATAGTCGGCTTCTGTCTGTCAGTCATGTTTAAGGTTCTCTTTGGTTTACCATTAAGAGAGGAAAATGAAACAAAACAGATCGATCAATCAAACAATATCATGCAGGAAGACGCACTGACTCACAAACCGTATTAATGCAAATATAAATAATTTATGCTGCATTACGAAAATATCACGTTATTGAATGTGATTGATTCCACCAAACCCTTCTTATTTGTTTGTGTAGAGAAGACATTAATGAAATATGTATGAATAATCAAACCAAATGATGTAACCCACTTCTCCTGATGAACAAATGGACTCTGAATCAGGGTGTTTGCTTATTACGGACTTCCGAAAGTTCCAAACCACAACATAATCAGAGCTCGGGGACGAAATGAGTATAATTTCATATTAAGGAAAAGAACTGAAATAAATAAATAATGGTAGGCTTTATTTGGACTCAAGTCCCATTGCAGACATAATTATGTGAATGAAGCAAGATTTCCCAGTTTACCACTCGTTATCAAAGTGACAAAGCTCTGAATAACATCGGAATTAGCCTCAGGATGACGGAGTCGGGAGGAAAGACTACTCACTTGCAAGGAAGCAGTTCATGCTGAGAGTGAAATTATCCACAGCAAATGCAGCATCAGAGTCAGGAGGAATGTCTGCAACAAACTGGAGGTAGAACCTAGATTGGAAGGGGAGAGAGAGAGAGAGAGAGGGAGAGAGAGAGAGAGAGAATGTAATCTTGCTACTTATTAGGCTAACCAGTGCATTCTCCGAGGTCCTTAATGGGACCTACATTTAATGAGTTCTATAATTGCCTGCAGAAAGGATAGCAGTACATTGGACCAAACGACCCAGTAGACGACTCACTAACCTGGCTTGAGCAATTGAGGTGGTACTTCATATGATGGAGCTTCAAATGCAAAAGACATGACCAGTATCTACACTCTTCATCTAGTTAATGAATTTAGGTGCCTCCCTTGGAATTGCAACTGCACACACAGTTATGTTGTACGTCTTGGAATGTTGTGGAGTAGCTGCATAAGAGTGTACGTTCAGCATTCCCAAAACCCAGTAATTAGTAATGAACGCTAGGAAAGTGATGTATAAAGCCCTCTAGCACTGGGATGTGGAGCAGTGGAGCAATCTTCTGGAGTTCATCCAAGACCTTCAATGACCAAGAAGAGCTACAATGGTGTTTGCCGTTGAGAAGGAATCCCTCAATTTATCCAACATAATGTGGCTGAATGCAATCAGATCTTAATAGAAATGTTGAAACATCTACTGCAAAGCCTTCTCAGCACAATAGAGGCAGTTGCCACTGCAGTGCAAATAATATCAAAGCCCTGATAATACCCTTGAATCAGCAGGTGTCCCAATACTTTTGTCCAAATATAATATTGACTGCTGATTCAAGGATATTAAAATGACTTTATCCCGCTTTCAATGGTCTCTACTGTCCAGAGAAGACGTTCTACAAGAGTCTGGAGCATTGCTGTTCGGATTTGATTGCAGTCAGTTACAACGGAATTAATGAGGTCAGGATGTCAGATGATGTCCCCAACTCATCCCAAACGTATTTGGGGAGCCCAACTGGGTCCCAGTAACAACACACATACACACGCTCTCAGTTGCATCCATATCAGCCTCACATGAGCCTCATATGACTATGCTAGCTGGGATAAACTGTCACATTTGCAGTTTGCATGTCCTATTGCGCTTGGATTTCCCAGCAAAGTCCCACAAGATCTGACTGTCAATGCGCTTTCAGTCTTGTCTGAATGTCACTCAGTGAGATGTGTGGTATCTTCTATTGTCTTGCTGGAGTATCTGCCACTCATTGTGGTGTTCCTGCTTCAGTGTATAGTGCTCCAGATGAGATAATGGACAGATCAGCATTATATTTATCTTAAAGGACCGAGATAATTGCATAGTAATAAATAAAGTACCCCTACTGCGCTGCTCAGAGCCACTCAGGGTGAAGGATATTAACACCATACGGATGATGGGAAAACCACTTTGCGGGTAGTTCCTTGTCGTTTTCTAGGCTTCCTTATTTTTATTATAGGAATGTTTATCTAGCTTGGAAAACGTCACTTGTTTCAAGATGAATTCAATCCCAGTTTAAATGCCAAAGGGAGCTTCCAGTGCCTGTTTACTGCTCTGTACATATGTGATTCCTCAACCTGCAGACAGACTCTGACTGATCAGTGGGAAGGGGTGGGGCTAATGACATCTCTGATCCATTGGTTTATAGAGGAAAATAATAAGGCAGAGACTGTTTGTTGTCTTTCTTTGGTGTCAAATTTCAGAATAAAACTCCTGAGAAGGAATAAAGTTTAGACACTTAGATAAATAACTTTTTTTTTTTAAACTTAATATTGTAAGTGTTCTTGATAATCTAATAATTACAAATAATGTATTAAAACGATAGCATTTTTAGCTTAAACACACTCTGGACAAAACCTAATAGTAAGTAATTATACTCATTATCCACACAGGAATTGAACCCATCCACACACAGTGATACACACATACACACTAGTGAATTCAAACACCAGGGGGCAGTGAGCACACATGCCCAGAGAGGTGGGCAGCCCTATCCTCTGCGTCCAGGGAGCTCAGGTCTGATTACACTCATGGTTCAATAAAGCTTAAGCAGAAGGGAAGCTCCTTTATTTCCAAACCGTGACTGCTTCATCCAGCTTCAAGTCGTCCCTGTGGTTCCAAATCAACAATAATAATACTCTGAACGTGACCCTCACTGTGCTTTGATTCCAACCCCAAACTGCTATCTATCCACTCACCTAGGGGTTCATGTTAGAGGGCCATGTTACCTTGGAAAGCTGAAGGGTAGATGGTCAATATCAATACAGAATTCATGAAAATTAAAAGTAGACGATTGGAGAGGAAAAGAAATAAGAAAAACAAGAAGAAGAAGAAGGCCAAAAATGAAATTTTAATCACTCTCTGAGGACCAGCATTAGCAAAGCTCAGGCACTAAAGGAGGGAAGTCCAATCAAGCACACAGAGATGAAACGGCCCTCTGTTTTTCTCTCCACTCCACAATCTCGCAAGTCAAGTGCCTTTGCTAATTGGAGTGAAAGTGTGGTTGAATGCGGAGGCCCTCCACATTGATTCCTTTTCTTCTCTCTCCTTCCTTTCTTTAGGAGCGAATGATATGGTGGGCCAGGCCTAAAGCACGGGCTCGGTCCCAGTGGGATTCATTAAGATTTCAGGGTGTACGTGGGGTTTAGCACAAAACCGAATGCAAATTACAAAAAAAAAAAAAAAAATCTGCATTCAGAAAGACTGGAAAGCAGCTCGTGTTCAGCCACTTATGCAGCTTGTAGTGATTTTCACCTTTTATGTGTTGAGAATGAGCGGCGCCGCTCGTGATATGTGGTAATGCGCCGTGTGCACTCAGTTTTGAGAAATATGCCATAAGACACTCACAATGTAACGTGCTATTCAAAATGTGGAGGCAAATAGTTACAATATAGTCATGACTTACGAGTCGACTAATCCAAACAGGGGGAGAGTGATGAAACTCCAGCCTTTGTCCAGCTTGGCTTCATTGGTAGAGTTCCATAGACTTCTTTGACCCTCAATTCCTGTGCTGTTCTCCACAATCCAAAGAGACAGAGCACCTTTGGGGTTCCCGCAAACTTGGAACTGAACCTGTGGGTGAAATGACACATTTCTTAGCTCATAAGGTTAAAGAATAGAAGAGAATAGAACTTTATTGATCCCTTGGGAGGGTTCCTTCAGGGAAACTAAGGTTCCAGTAGCAGCATCACTACAGTACAGAAAGTAGAAAGATAGATAATAATAATTGAGTAAGAAACACTATATAAATGTATAGAATATATAATATAGAGACTATATTACAATATACAATATAGATAACAGTGCATGAGAAAAAAGTCCAGTAGGAGGCGGTGTTGCACATTATTATTGCACTTTTGAAACTGTTTATTGCAGAGAGTCCAGTTGTGTTGTGGTCGGGTTGCAGGTTACTGTTAGCTGTTGGTTCGGTTCCTACTCGTTCCCATCCTCCATCCCCCTGTTCCCCCTCCTCCCCCCAGAGAGGAGCTGTACAGTCTGATGGCGTGCGGGACAATAGAGTTTTAAGTCTGTTGGTCCTGCACTTGGGAAGGAGCAGCCTCTCACTGAACAGGCTCCTCTGGTGGCTGATGACAGTGTGCAGAGGATGACTGGCATCGTCCATAATGTCCAGTAGCTTCTTCAGTGTCCTCTTCTCTGCCACCGACACCAGAGAGTCCAGCTTTGTGCCAACCACAGAGCCAGCCCGCCTGATCAGCTTGTCCAGCCTGTGTGTGTCCTTCTTGGATATGCTGCCCCCCCCAGCACACCACAGAGTAGAACAGGACATTGGTGACCACAGACTGATAAAACCACAGGAATTTCCTGCAGATGTTGAAGGAACATCAGCAGATTTTACAAACATCTCCTTTGTCCATTTTCTGCGGGTTTAGTTGTGACCTAATCATGGATCATTTCATGAAGAGAAGCTACTAAAACAGTATAATTAATTTGCTACTTAAGTCATGGCCAACAGTAAAACACAGCACACTGGATCCAGTCGTCATCCCGACTCATTTTTCAGGATTTTCAGAGTGGGAATATCTTCTCAAACTCACTGAAATGGAGTGTAACAGGAAACACAAGTATGGTAGGATGCTCTGGGTGAAAGTTCAAGCTGTTTGGAAGAACGTTCAGGTCTAATCACTCAGTGTCACACTCAGCATTTAACTATTTGAATCCGAGATCTACACTTTGGGTGCAGTTACATGCTGTTTTCTAGGCTTCATAACTCAGGGTCAGAGTGACCTACAGATATGATACTACACGATTAACCCAACCTAACCAATACATACAGAGACATACAGAGACACACATGCATTTGTTGACAAGCTACACAGAAGCATCGTCTGAAGTGATGGAAGCATGTGGACCGACATGAGTCACACAGCATTACATAGTTGTGGCAAGAGGTCTAATGCAGCTCTGCTGAAGTTCCATAATCAAGTATCATCATTCCGGAACAGCTGGGAATGGCAGAGGAGCATCAAGATAGCTCCGAAGCTGCTGTTTTAAGATTAAGAAACCAAAAATAACATGAAGATCTCAATAATAATCATGCATTAGATGGTGTTATACCATTTAAATCAAGTTCAATAAAATGTAAAGACAGAAAGGTTGGTATCTTAATTTGTCAATTATTATCATTATAAGTCCAGAAATTCCACAGAACAGCAAGAGTAAGACTATAATTACCCTATCAGTGATAATTCTCTTCCGTAATCCCTCTTTAGTCTAAACCTAAGCTTAATCTTGCGTTAGGAAACAGCCCTGTGGCATGCAGTAATTTAGAGATGAAGGAACTATGGTGTGTGAGGCAGCATGCTGTGGAGCGTGACATAGCCAGCTGTTACAGCAAGTGAACTTTCTCCAACTACGGCGCTCAGGCAGGGAGCACTGGCCAAGGAGAAAGGGATGAAAGTGCTAATCTAGAGTCGCGGCTCGTCTCTGGGCCTGCGCCAAGCTGCTGTCATGCCCTGCTGTGCTAGCACATTGCCCAGGGCTCCATACATACAACAGTGAGCATTCACCTCACTTCTATCGGACACTGTCAGTCAGAGAACATCAGAGAACACTGGCCAACTGTCTGCTTCGTCTCCATCTGTGTCTCATTCTACTCATCCTCACACTTTCCCTCCTCGCACGCTTTCCTTCGTCTACTATTTCTCCAGTTTTGCTCACTTTCAGTCTGCTTTCAATCTCAATCTGCACTTGATCTCTACCCCCTTCGCACCATCCATCTTTCCCTCTGTCTATCCATCTTTCTGTCCTTCCCTCTATCTGTGCATCTTTCTCTGCTCTCCTTTGTCCCCCTTTCTCTCCTTCCCTCTGTCTGTCCATTTCCCTTCCTCTACTCCCCCCTGTCTGTCTACCCTTCTGTCCTTTCCCATCTGTGTGTTGTTCTCCCTATCTGTCCATCTTTCTCTCCTCACTTCTCCCTCTTTCTCTACTGCCCTCTCTGTGTCCATCTTTCTCTCATTCTGCCTGTTTGTCTGTCTCTCCCTCCTCGTCCTCCTCCTCCTCCAGCATCACTCTCTCCTCCTCTTCTGTAAGTCTGCCGCAGATTGATGAGGTTGAGCTCTGTGGATTCAGCATTCTCAATAAAACCCCGCCTGTCAAAGCTCTGCCAGCAGCCCGGAACTGGAAATTGGCTTTGCTAATTTTTTTGGAAGGACAAGGACATTAACATTTCCCATTTTCTTGCCAGATTTCCTTTTAATTGCATTGGAATTCTGTTAAAATCCGAGTGTAACGATAACCTCATTAGACCAGATCAAACTGGCTGTATGCATTACAACAGTTAAGGGTAGTTTTGCCATCCATCTTATAAGGGGATCCGATATAACCTTGGTCCTTGACACAAGATTAAATGTTGAATGTGTAGAAAGTGCAAAACCCTCTGTTGTACCACAAAGCAATTGAAATTCTGGGGCAGAAAAAAAAAAAGGTATCTCATGTAATATGTTGAAATAATTACCATAAAATCTTACGTGGAGAATCAATTAATCAGCTCGTTTCAATTAACTCTGACATTTTCTCAAACGAACTTTTTGGCACATTAATCACGATAGTCTCGTCTTGCATTTTGACCTTATATATGACATAAATCAGTGGAACCGGTATGCAGTGGCCTGCTACTGACCAGGTCTATTGTTGGAGAGGCTTAAATGAGGGAGGAATATATTTGTTGCGATATGAAACGAGGCCTGATGAAAAATGCTCCAAACATAATTTCCTCAGAGATCCAAACCAGGCCCCACAGCGTGAGGCACTGCAATCGAGCCTGTTTTGCAGTCAGAATGCAGAACCGTGTGCTGTTGTTCTCTTACCATGCATGGGGCGTTCCGCAGAGGGTAGAGGAAGAGTGGACTCCGCACGACTACTGACCCTCGTTGACCTTTGGATTGACTTTCTACAGCCAAAACAGCCCCTGTCAGGTGGCACAGCAGATGTACACAAAACACATCAATCCCATCCACAGAAATGAACTAGGGGCAAGCACAGAAATACAGAAGCATAGAGGCAGGGATGGCTTTGCGGCAGTGCTTTGACTGGACTCTGATTATCCGTCACGGAGTCAAAGGTTCAGAGTTAATCATTTGGGATATTAGAAGACTGTACATACAAAAACGAGGTCAGCTTAACCTCCCTAAACTGCATGCTTACTATTCAGTTATTAACACGTATTATGCAGGCATTATCATGATGAATTATTCAATCGCTTTTATGAATAATTCAGGGATGTCTGTGATACTAATATGCGAGTTGTGTGATTATGAGAGTGTACGTCCACACACAGGCCGTTAAAATCTAAAGGGTTAAAAGGAAAATCAACAAGCTTATCCCTGAAATGCCGTCTAATACAGTCGTGTGAAAGAATTAGGACGGCCTGAGCAGCCATTGTTGTTTTTAACAGATTTAAACACTTTCATTTGAGCAATATTGGGTGATTAATGGAAAGTCAATACCAGTGTAAGGAAAAGGTTAGAACATCTCCACATTTATTGCTACTTAGTATCATCAGCTGCAATGATTGGACCATCGTTAGAGAGCATTTTGGAGGAGCCTGTTGTATTTAAAGCTCAGACATTGGTTAGGTTTGCACTTGGTTGAAGAAGTTAGTAGCATCACCATGGCCAGATTCAGAGAGCTCTTTGAGGCCTCCAGAAAAAAAAAAAAGGTTATATATGCAAATGAGTCTAGGAAGGGAAATCAGGCGTTCCACTGTCTGGAAAATCATTTAAAAGTGGAGACCTCCTGAATCAACGGGCATCGTTGCCAAGTCAGGCAATCCTAACAAGTGCAGCCCCAGAGTTGAATTCAAGATGTGTTGAAATCTCCAACAATCCTAGAACGTCACTATGAGACCTACAGGTACGTCTTGGCACAGTGAATGTCAAAGGGGACCATCAGAAGGAGGCTTCACACATTTGAATTTGAATGGGAGGAGTGCAAGAAGGAAAAGCCACCACATGAGCCCAAACCAGCTGATCAGCTGTTAAGCATGGGGGTGGCAATGTCAGGGTACAGTAGGCCATAGAGAGCTCTACATCATAGAATCCACAATGTCCAAAAACCGGAGCTGAAACATCACACTGCTGAAAGAATTCTGCTTGGAAGAGTGGGGAAGAAACTTCCCAAACCAATGGACGATTTTAATAAACAAATAATTAAGGGTCATGTTTGTGGACACACCTCTATAGATCTGCATTCATTAGAAGAAGTACTGCCAATACAATAGGACTCTCTGCAGCAAATGAATATGAACCTATTGGCACTATGCTTAATGTCAGATGAGGGTTTTATCTGCTTAATTCCAGATTAAAGTAGCCAGTATTAAGATCTGGAATACAACGATGATGCTCCATTCACTACTTTTGGGATGAGTTGGAGAGTAGGGGACGAGGTAAGTAAGTAAGTAATTATACTCATTTGACCCGCTGTGTTGTTAGACCTCCACATTTTTCCCATCCGCACACAGTCATGCACACATGCCGTGTGGTCAGCCCTATCACCAGCACTCTCAGCTGGGGAGTTCAGTGCCTTGCTCAAGGCTCTTCAGTCGTGTCCTGCCAGTTCACGGATTCGAACTGGCGACCTTCCAGTCACAAGGCTGGCACCAGGCTATGACTGCTCCCAAATTTGATTTAATTAAGGTGACCTCACCAATGCTTTGGTTGCTGTATGCAATCAAGCCCTCACAGCAATGTACACTGAAAAAAGGTTTTGATTTTTTGATTCTTCGTTTATTAAAGGTGTTTGATTCGGGAATCTTTGGAAATAATGTAAAATAATTTCTGATTTTATGAAAAGCCATCCCCACACAGAGTTTAATAAAAGCAAAATAAAGGTTGTTTTTTTTACCCTTGATTTCAGAGGAAACTATGAATGAGCAGATGTCCCAACACTTTTGTCCCTATAGTGTTTTTTTTTAAAAGACATTTCTTCAGTTTAATTTCTTCAGTTACATTCCCTTCATCCCTCAATATTGCTCAAATAAAGATGAAGCGAATTCCCTGGGCTGCCCCGATTATTTTCCACATGACTGTATAATCAGCGATCTCTAAACGAGTCAAGGACAATGCAGACATCGTAGACGTGTCTACCTGATGACGAACAACTGGTCCGGAGCCCTTTGGGTAGGGAGGGATAGACCACCTTGTAGGGACTTCTGCCTGACACCAGCTGCCATCCACAATCACCATCTTCAAAAGAGCAGTAGCTGCCGTTGAGAAACTGACCTGGAGGGAGACGAGAGCACAGAGTCAGGGAGACAGAAGAGAAGAGGACAAGATGAGAAGAAGGGCTAGAATACAGAGAGACCCAGGAGACAGGCGCCAACTGAAAGGAAGCGAGATTAAGAGAGAAAGAAAAATGAGCTAACAATTTAATCCCAAGGCTCAAGAGCCTGTGAGCTTTGATGAGAGGGAGTCTTTGGCCAGTCTTACACTTCTGAAGAAGCAAAAGAGGCAGAGAGACCTCAGAGACAACAGAGACAGTGTGCAAATGAACATTTACATAAAGACGACGGTGAAACCAAAAAAGGAGATAAAGTTAGGCAAAGAAAAGAAGAAGAGATGCTTTTGGCCATTGCTCAGGAGTCGGGCCATCAACAGAGCCGATGTGAACATTATTATAATACACACTGACCGGGCATAACATTATGACCACCTCTTTTCTTTTTTATCGTACAGCACTGTAGCCTGTAGTTCATCTGTTTCCATGCATACTTTGTAAGCCTCCTTTCTCCTTGATCTTCAATGGTCAGGACCCCACAGGACCCACCAGAGAGCAGCTATTATTATTCTGAGTCCATCAACCAGAAATATCCAGCCAGCAGCGTCCTGTGGGCAGCGTCCTGTGAGCACTGATAAAGGACTAGAGGATGACCAACACAAACTGTGCAGGAACATATGAGCTTCTGTCTCTGACTTTACATCTACAAGGTGGAACAACTAGGAGGGAGTGTCTAATAGAGTGGACAGTGTGTGGACACCAGTGTTTAAACACTCCAGCGTTTAATTAACACTCCTACGTCCACTCATATCAGCACAACACACACTAACCCATCACCACCATATCAGTGTGTGTGTGTGTGTGTGTGTGTGTGTGTGTGTGTATATATATATATATATATATATATGTGAATATACTTATTTGTTTATCGCACAGAGATGTGTTATTTTATGAGTATTTCTAGCAGCAGGAATAGAAAATGTCTGTGAAATGGTAACCCTGATAATTGCTGCTTTTTACAGATGTTTTTAGTGCCCCTGCTGCCAGAAAACTATTGCTCTAGTTTGACTGTGTACCTTTTCTCATTTAGGCCAAAACGTTGTACTTTAAAAATAATCATCGGTTGTTTAAATGGTCCTTTGAATATTGACAGCAGCGAAGCTCGTCGTTCCTAAATTCAGTCACGTAACTCCTCTGCTGCGTTCCCTTCATTGGCTCTCTGTAGCTGAACATCAGATTCAAAACCTTGATGCTGACCTACAAAGCCAAAAACGGACCAGGCCCTCCATACATGATGGCAATGGTCAAAACTCGAGCTGGACCAAGAGCCCTTCGAGCTTCAATTACAGCTCGGCTTGACCCACAGAATGCAAGGTAAACATGCATCCAGACTCTTTTCTGTTCTGTCACCAAAATGGTGGAACGAACTTCCCCTGGGAGTCCGAACAGCTGAGTACCTCACTGTCTTCAAACGCAGACTGAAGACTCATCTGTTTCAGGAGTACTTAACTCCATAAAGACTTTTGTTTCAACAGGATCTAAGTGTGAGGAATCTCTAGATTCCAGCCTCGTCGTCTAGCGAAGGATATTCCGAGTGAACAGCAAAGCACTTTTGCAAGTCGCTCTGGAAAAGGGCGTCTGCTAAATACCATAAATGTAAACGACGCTGAGTTTGGTCTGAGGACACAGGACAGGTTTCTGGAGATTCACAGTAACCATTTAACTATTCACAGTAACTTCCATTCCACTGTATTTATAATAAATCTAATTTATAATCACTTTGTAACTTTAATGAGAAAAAAAAGGGACCAAACTCTCCGTGAGCTGGTCCTGAAAATCCTGCATTTAAAGAACATATTTTCCCTGTTCAATGAAAAACATGTATGTTCTAAATGTTGACTTTACAGGAGAAGGCAAAAAATAATACAGATTATTATCACAGATCTAAAATCAATACTTAACTTTAAATGAAAGTAAATGTAAAATAAGTCAATACAATTAATTTTATATTCATTCAAGAAAACTCAAAATGAACAAAAATGGAGATGCATGGATTTCACCAGACAGCAGTGATGGGCTGTGTGTCAGGTCACAGCTCCAGGCATTTAGTTTTATTGTTTCTATGTAAAACCTTTATGAATAGTTTATGAAAAGATATAAAGTGCACTCTTTACCCTGGGAAAGTAAAATTAATGTACATTAAAGCTATGCAGTTAAGGACCTCAAGGACCATATTGCAGCCTTGAATGTACATTGTAAACGTGGAAATCAAATATTGTGGAATATTGTGGAAAAAAACCCCCACAAAAAACTGAGCTTGTTAACTTCACATCTTCATCTACAATGAGACCGTGAAGTGAATCATCAACAGACACCAAAAAATAAAGTAAACCAAGGGTCAGATGTTCCATTTACAGCTGTGGAATTTGGCAGATGCTCTTATCCAGAGCGACTCACGAAAGTGCTTTGCTGTTCACTCAGAATATCCTTATGTAGTTAGAAGTGGTTAGAAACCGGAGATTCCTCAAGCTTAGATGCTGCCGAAACATATGTCAGATTGGAGACCAACAAGTATAATTATAAATCTTTAATAAGTTAAATGTTCTTCAAACAGATGGCCTTCAGTCTGCATTTGAAGACAGTGAGGGACTCAGCTGTTCGGACCCCCAGGGCAAGTTCGTTTCACCATTTTGGTTCCAGAGCAGAAAAGAGTTTGTATGTTTGTGTTCCTTGTGTCCTTCCTTCAGGGACGGTGGGTCAAGCCGAGTTGTACTTGATGCTCGAAGGGCTCTTGGTACAGATAGGGTTTTGACCATTGCCATCATGTATGGTGGTGCTGGTCCATTTTAGGCTTTGTAGGCCCCCATCAAGGTTTTGAATCGGATGTTCAGCTACAGGAAGCCAGTGAAGAGGATGCAGCAGAGGAAACATTGAAGATGAGCCGTGCACTGCATTTTTGATAAGTTGCAAGGGCCTGATGGTCCGGCAAAAGGGAGTTGTAGTAGTCTAGTCTTAAAATGACAAGAAACTGAACAAGCTCCTGAGTGACCTCTCTCGACAGAAAAGGTCAAATTCACGTGATGACGGGCACATTTGGCAGTGATATGAGCTCCAGCGACAATAATTTAAGACTGAAAGACTTAAAAACACACACACATCCAAAGTAGGCCAGGAATGAAGTCCATAATCAATACTAACATATATACCTTAAACCAGCAAAAACATTACCTATAAAACTGAGCATATCCCCCTCAGGAATGTGCATTCCTGGACCTGGGCCTAGAAGAAGGGGCATGTCTTTAGGTGTGTGGATGGGCACTGCCAAACGTGCCCTTGTGAACAGGTTGTTTATGAACTCTGAATGTTTATGTTTATGAAATCTGTGAGTAATCCAGTTTGGAAAACAGCCAAAATGCAATAATTTCCAAATGCATTAAATCCCAGTTTGAATATCAAAGTTGCTTCCAGTGCATGTTTACTGCTGTGTCCAAATGTACATGCTCAACCTACATACAGACTCTGACTGATCAGTCAGGGGGCGGGGCTGAAGATGCCACATACTCAGATATTATGTTACAGGGGAAAACAAGAAGGGAGGGGCTGTTTGCTCTCTTTGTTTGCTGACACGTTTTAGAGTAAGAGTTCTGAGTAGGCCTAACACTGTTACATAAATAGGGCATATATACATTTTTTACTTAATATTTGAGATGTAACATGTATTTTAGTTATAATTTGCAATATATATATTGCAAATATGTTGTAGGTGCACGTACATTTTTATCAAAACATGGTCAAATTGGACTGGGTTTCTAAAAGTTAAGAAATATGCGTCGTCATCCCCAGTGCATGATGCATTGTCGAGCCAAGAATACTCCTATAGGAACTCATATAGAAAAGAACAGGTCCTCTGTTAAAAGCATAGGCAAAGTCATTCAGCCTCTCACTGTGCATGAGCTAGCTCTTTGTGGGCACCATCAGGGTGATGGAAAACCCTTCAAAAAGGTACCAAATGTTAAAATGGATTTAAAAAAAGACAGGGACAAATGGAGGAAGCTCTCCTGGACATTGCATTAATAATTGACTGCTGTAACTGTATTCTTGTTGCCCCCCTCTCCAAATTTAACCCTTGTTTACCTTATTTAGGAAAAGCAATATTTTTGATGCCCACCCAAATAATTAAGATGCCCAAGGATGCCCTGGTAACACCTCTGCCAATACGTGACATGTTCTGCCAAGAGGTGAAGAGCCCCGGTTTAAGGAATAAACTGCCAAACACAATCAACAGTATATTAATGGTGTGTCCTCAAATGTTCTACGTTTGTAACTGGATCCCGTATTTTTGTCCTCTAATGTAGCTGATACACCCAAATGGAAGTTGATTACTTCTGGTGCACATCATTGATCTGAGAGGCAGGATTGGAGAGCGTCTAATCATCCTCTGAGGTGAGATGAGGCAGCACGGACCTGACTTCCATTAACCAGAAGAGTGTAAACACATCGACCAGCCCGGTGCCATCCTTCAGCAACTGAGCAGGAGCAGAAGTGCTCCTGAGAAAAACACAAGCCAGTGCTGGGAGGAGGGGGTTTACTCAGTGATGTGAATAGAAAATTCAGTTCGATTTTCCTGTGCTTTGCTGTCCTTTCCATAACTCTTATGGTAATATCTCTGTTGTGCTTAAACTTTGCCTTGATGGAGGATAAATCAGATGAAAGTGGATAAATCAGAAGGCCGTACGAGAGGTGACAATGTGCTGAAGAGAGCTGGTCAGTGCTATATTCTAATACGGGGCTGAATGATATGTGCTCTGATTGGTACTGCAATGGGCAAATGAGCCCTTTAGTACATCACATTTCAGTGTGGTCTACAGGCATCCTGGGCAACATCAGATGTTCCAGAGAAGTTCCAGCAGTTTTCTTGAAAGGTGGACTAAGACAGTCTGTTCGTTGCTGGTTGTGGTGGATTTTAATAGCAAGACCATTCAATTAGCCATTAAAAAAAATAGTTGCACCCCAAAGGAATCAACCAACAGTAATGAAACATACTCGGCTGTGCATGTGACTTAACAAGGGTGGCCTTTTCACTGTTCCTGATAAACTAAATAAGGTTGTCTTGGGTGTGTTTTCAATTCTGACTTGTGCTATTGTGTTGGTATCATCCTTTGAAAGTCAAGTATGCCTCAAAGGAGAGTTTGCAAGCAGCGGAAAGAGTTTGAGAGGGGTCACATAATGGGTTCCAGGAAGCAGGATGGTCTTATCGATGTTTTGCATGACATGAAGGAGCTAGGAGACGGAGAAGGAGAACTCATGGACTGTTTGACATGCCTGGAGTGACCCAGCAGCCATGATTGCATACTTTCACCAGGCCACAAATAGGACCACAGATTTGGTGAAACAATGAGAAATCCCCAAAACTGGGTTCCAGTAGCATGTAGGACAGTTGTTCGAAAACATTTTTTTGGCCTTCTAGACAGCTGAGGCTTGAAAAAGAAATTCCATGTTTTATTTGAAGCTTTTAATAGAAATGTCCATTTATTTAATATTGTATTTATAAATGATTTTTCATTTTCTCCTGGAACAGAGCTGTTTCTATAGCAACACTGACAGCCTTTTAGCTCTGTCTCCTTCTGGAGGAACATTCGCTGGTTGTCATGATGTATTCGCGAGCAGGTCATTTTATGGACGTATGATACCTGATCCCCAAAAAGCATAACATAAGACAAGTTAGCTAGCGCAGATGCATTGATTAGTGTGGCATTTGTCTCATCTTAGAGCGCTTCAGTCTAGGTCCTGATGGAATATTACAATTTAGGTTTCAACCAACAATCCATGGAATCCTGAGACCTTTTCTGAAAGCCCTAAGAGCTCCCCTCTGATAACCACAATATTTTGCCCATATCGTGTAGTCCCCACAGAAGTTTCTGGAATCATATGCTTTTCTGAATTTCCAAACTGGTAACAGCATCTACACACACTGAATGCACCAGGTTGCCACTGGATCTTAAGGCACATGCTTAAAAAAATCACTGATTGACAAGTTTGACAGCAAGATGGTCCAGAACAAAACAGGGCCTTTGAGCTCCAGGGGGCCTTCCAGATGCCCTTGGAATAAATAGAGGCAGAGGCCTCTGACAGAGATGGACTGACAGGGCAAACAAGGCTTTATGTGACTATGGATCATGGACTCCTTTTGGATTGGTGGATTATATGCATTTAAGACAACATGTATATTTATTCTGTTTAAAGGAATAGAAAATCAAACTTACACCAATGTCATATTTGCAAATGCAGTAGATTGGTGTCTGAAGTTAGACCATCGTTTTATGTAGCACTGCAGCTATGAGGCTTACGTGATTTTCTCCTCTCACATTACTTTATCTGTAAGTTAGATAAGCCAGATGTTCTATTCAGTCTTGTATTTAGAAAGAAATAGACATCAATCATACACAGCACAGCCTCACTCCCTAACAAGCCCTTCAGAATTGCAGGGGGTGCGTTAAAGCATGATGTCCTCTAAAATGGGAAGGGCAGGGAGGCCTCTAGGGCCAGGGTTGAGAAGCACTGAGACGTTCAACAATGTTTTCCAAAGGTTCCTGGAAGGTTTCCTTGTGCTTTTATCACAATCTTATTAGAATGTTCCCACAGAGACAAAAACCAACATTATGGAAACATCTGAAGTAACATTACTTATTATTAAACATACAATAAATGAAAAAACATGTCTAAGAAATGTGAAAATCCCATATTAATTTGTGTGAATTAACAAATGCATATCTCTGTGGGTCACTGAAGTCCATGTATCTCCATTTTTTGTTTTTCAGTTTTGTACACTATGTATACAATTCTGGATCAAAGGACCAATAGAAATGCTCTAAATATTTAAAATAAGCTCTTAATTTAATCAAGTTTTGCTTGAAACTTGCATTGTGCTTTCTCCTGTAAAGTTTTGGAGAACCATGCTTTCGATGGGACAGTGACAATATATAAAATAACAACATTCAGAACATTCACATAATGTTCTACCAACCAAAATGTTTAGCTGAGAACACATACTTTTATACCCCTTAAACCTAGCCATTAAAATGGTTCAGAAACAGCTGAACCTTCAAACAATCTTCACGCATAAAGTAAATCTTACAGTTTTTGTTTCTGTTCAAAAGTAAATCTAGGTGGTTAATGTAAGGCTGTGAGTTTGCCTTCATCAACCCAGTGGTACGTACTCATTAGTTTCACTATCACATAATTAAACCATTAAATCAGATTGTTCAACAGGTCATGAGGTCAGCTGATACAGGACTTTTAGGAGGAAAAAACATCCAACATCCAACTTTTTGTGGATGTTGGTGTAAAATAAAATTTGCCTTAAT
This sequence comes from Acestrorhynchus altus, assembly GCA_034509495.1. NCBI lineage: Eukaryota > Metazoa > Chordata > Actinopteri > Characiformes > Acestrorhynchidae > Acestrorhynchus > Acestrorhynchus altus. The sequence goes on from CM067513.1 coordinate 4,153,894, forward strand.
TTCCCTGAGGGAACCCTCCCAAGGGATCAATAAACTTCTATCTAATCACTCTAAAAAGATTTGAATCCAAGTCATTTTGGAGCATTACTACTGGTCCATAAATCATTCATTTTTGACATAATATATACAAAGAGCTCTCTGAGGCCTTCAGAAAGAAGGTTGTAGGAGCATAAGAGTCTTGGAAGGAAATGAAAAAGATTGCAAAACAATTAGAAATCCAGCGTTCCACTGTTCATTGCTCACAGTTCCACTGTCCTAGCACGTTCAGCCCAAGAGCAGACCACAAGATGTGTAAAGAAGTCTCCAACAATCCTCAAATATCATCAGAGGACCTACAGACCTCTCGCTGCAGCTGATCTCAATGTGCAGCATCTACCATCAGAAAGAATAAAGCAAGTTTGGTTTTCATGGGAGGTGAGAATGGAGGAAACAAAGAGCAGGACTTCTGGAACAAAGTGCTTTGGACAGATGAATCCAACACTGAATTATTTGAACACAGTGACAGAAGACGTGTGCCACAAACCAGACAGCATTTGAGCACAAGAACCTCATACTAACTGTGAATCATGGGGGTGGAAGTCATGGTTTGGGGCTGCTTTGCTGCAGCAGGGCCTGGAGATCTCCATCATAGAACCCACTATGAAATCTTTATTATATCAGAGGGGGCGTCAGGAGAATGGAAGAGCATCTGTAGAAAGACTGAGGCTGAAACATGACATAGCTGAAAGAACTCAGCGTGGAGGAGTGGGAACATCTTTCTTCCAGTCAAAGTCAGAGACAAAAGACATTTATAGGAAACATCTAACTGACATTATTTCAGCCAAAGAAGGAAATACCAGATATAGATTATATAAGGTCACGTGTCCATATGCTTTTAAATGTTAAAAAAAGGTGTTCATTAGGTCCATCCATCCATCCATTTTCTGAACCGCTTATTCCTGAATAGGGTCACGGGTGAGCCGGTGCCCAGCCGGCAACTCTGAACGCAAGGGCGGGAAACAACCCTAGACAGGGCGCTAATCCATCGTAGGGCGCACACACACACACACATCCACACACTAAGGGCCACTTTAGAGTCACCAATTCACCTACCATGCATGTCTTTGGACTGTGGGGGAAACCTGAGTACCCGGAGGAAACCCACACGAACACGGGGAGAACGTGCAAACTCCACACAGAAACTTCCCAGGTCACCCCACCCGGGGATCGAACCCAGGTCCTTCTTGCTGGTGTTCATTAGGTGTCCTAACTTTTTCACAGGACTGTAAATGCATCATGTGTTTTTAGTATTAATTAATATTGCTCTCTTGAATACGAATAACACCTTATTCTAGTCAAACTACTCTGCTAGCAGAAAAAGTAACTACAACTCAAAAATGATGATTTTTCTGAGCACGCATATGGTCTAACATGAACTTTGAAGCACTTACTGTATTAGACTAATTCTAAAAAGTAACTTATTGGACTTACTCGTATTAATATTCATGCATTTTCTTATTCAAAATGAATAAAAATCTATCAATTTTCCGCTTTGCTAGATAAACCTCATTACATGTTAAAGAAGTGCAATATCAGCAGAGAGAAATCCTCACTGGCCACTTTGTTCTAGCCTTAAAGGGTGAATTATCAAACTATTGCCTTGAACTATGAAGGTAATTAATGTAATAAAGTTGGCGTGCTTTTATTCTTTATGACACTGAATGATGTAGTGTTCTATATAAAATGGAGGTCCAGGCCTAAGTTTGCTTATCAGTACCTTATTGCTGAATAACAACTGAATCCTAAAAATAATTTAGCCATATAATTGATCTAGAATGTGCTGCTCATTTATATTGTATTTGATATGTGATTTGTCCACCATAGTTTTGGTAATTGGCCCTCATTCAAGTGTAAAGATATGGCGGGCATGTAAATGGCAAAGAATAGATACATCTCTAGAGAAAAATGTCTCTCAAACAGAGAACTATACAACTTTCTAAGTATGAAATACCTTCTGAGAGCTTCTCAGCGCTTCAGTCCAGGATTAATGCCCAATAATGGGGCTTAGAGGATACCAGGGTGCTCCACGAAAACAGGGTGGTAAAAACAAAGGATCGGAAATGGCTCGAATTTCAAACAGCTGTTTCAATCATCCTGTTAAAATGTGCTCCATTGGTCCTGATCCTGATCACGTGAATCAAATCAGGACCTGTGTGATCATTACAGGCTTGGACTGAAGTAAAGCTACTTTGTGACCTTGTCAGCTGTTAAAATAGATAATAAATGGGAATGTGTCTCATGAAAAAGCTTCAAAGAACACTAAAGAAGACACCAAACATTTTGTTATTTTCTATTCCTTTAAAGAACTGATGTAGCATTAGGGGGACAGAGAGAGAGAGAGAGAGAGAGAGAGAGAGAGAGAGAGAGTGTTGAGGGAAGGCATATGTCAGTGCTGAAAACGGCCAGTGGATTAGAACAGTGTGGGTGACGGCCAGGGCTGCACACTGCTACAGGGTGACCACGTGAATAGCACCCAGGACCTCTTATTTAAGAGGACGACATATCGTGGCTTCATTAGCAAGCCGCTGCCCTCTGCCCACCACTCTCTGCCTGTCTGTGCCCGGCGGCCACCTGGTGCTCCACAGTAATACTTACGGCACACTTCGCCCTCGTCATCCCCCTGCGGACAATTAGGAGTGAAGTCACACAGCTGGCCCAGGCTGATATCCTGACCCTCTCTGCAGTGGTAGCGGCCCTCCAGGGTGACATTTCGAGAGGTCTCTGGTGAAAGAGGGGGCGGGTGTACACAGACACACACACACACACACACACACACACACACACACACACACACACACACACAGTCACTATATGGTTTGCAAAAAGTAATTTCTCACTTCTCACGCATTTCTCACACATTTTCTCATGAGCAACTTTGTATGTAATCATTTGTATTTTAATTAAGTCTTAAAATAGATTAAAAATAATAATAATATGACAGTAACAAGCCCCTTTCCCACATACCGGGGGATTCACATTCCACACATTGGCACGGGTGCTTTGGCACGGGTGGTTTTTCCACATTTAAGCTGCAGATCATGCACTATGACTCCACAGTTCAACACATTTGGAGGAGAACAATGTAGAGATCCCTTAAAGCAGTCACAGCAATCAGTCAGTATGATGCCTAGTACCGACACTTAGACAGCTGTGCCACCTGAGAGCCACCGACACATGCACTTTCACCCAAGTGAAGGGGTAAAGTGTGATAATGAGACAGTGTACAATTAATCAGAGCAAAACCTACTACAATACTTGAACAACACGTACAATGCATGTACAGTAATGGTGTAATTGCATTTCAGTGGATTACACCCACCAGCACTGCCAGTTCACTTATATCAGCTAAAAGCTGTGTGTTCTCTGTTGGACTCCAGGCAATGGAGGGCGGTGGTACCAACGGGAAGCGAACTTGTAGCCAAGACTTAGACAGTTGCATCACCCGTGAGCCACCTACACACACAATCTCACCCAAGTGTTTACTGCAAATTAAAGGGAAGGGGTAAAGTGTGATAATGAGACAAAGTGGAAACCCTGGTAAAGTTGACAAGGCAATTAATCAGCATGAGACCTAGTGTACTGTGTTAACATACGGTGGTGAATTAGGGGGAGTACAATGGGGGTCTAGATTACAGTCGATTTAATGTAATTGAGTGCTTTCTACGCCTGATTTTAGACAGAAATATCTCAAATCTATTCGGCTTGTGAAAGCGGCCGATCGAAGCACGGCCGTTGAAGTCCAACATCTGTGTTTTGTGCTTGTCGAGTTTGTTCTGCGAGAGGAGTGCACGAACACTCGCAAGGAGTGCATGAATCAGAAACGAAGGTGCTGTTGGCCATTCACACTGAGAACGTCGCATCCCATTTTGTGCCAAACATCAAAACATGCATCCCAGTAAATTACACCTGCATGTCTGAACGACGCGAAGCCTGAACGTATTACCTCTAAACGTAGCTCGGAAATGTCCTGGGTTTTATCTGTGAAAAGGGCAACCGACTTCAAAGTGGTACCACCCAGCCTGTTAATGGAGAGGCATGTAGTAATAATAATAATAATAATTCAGATAATGTTTGTGCAGTCGCAATAAAGGTGAGAAACAGCACAGACAACAGTATTTCACTTTTACAAGCGCTTTTAAGGCCAAGTGATGAGGAAACAAACGGGTGCCGTGCTCAGACTTGCTTGTCGTCCCTCTTAAAAAGCACCTGAGCCAAGAACATAAATCGGATCCCATCGGTAAAAGCCTCTTGAAATGTAAACACCCAGACATCCAGTAAATTTAGCAGCTGAAACAGCATTGAAACGAGAACTTAAACCACTTACAGGCAAAGTCGCTGGATCGTTACGGCCGCAGATGACACGAGTATAGCTGTGAAGCATTTGCGACCTAGAAACGGAGCCGTGAAAAGGGACAAAGCTCTTTAATGTCTGGTGCAAGATGTGCTCCACACTGATGACTCAACATGCATGCCTTTATGTCAGGGGGGGGAAAGTGGAGGTCAGGGCAGATCTTAAGGTGAGTGCAAGGACAAGGTTGCGGAAATAATGTAACAGCCTCTTTCGAGTCGAACCTCTTTTTTTCATAAGTGGAGATATAAATCGTCTCAGTGCGACAACAAATCTTTATTTATTTATTTATTTACTTCTTTATTTATTTATGCATTCATCCCCCCCCCCCCCCCTTTCATTCTTTTGCATACGGAGCGTCAGTGTAACATCTTCCACAATGAGGAAGCTGTGCACAATGACCCAGATAGGTAAAGCGAGGTGACTGGATTTATGCTCCGACGCCTGATAGCATCAGAGAGCGTGCTCAGATGGAGCTGGGAGTTTGCATATCTATGCAAATGGCAGACGGTCGTCTCTAGCTGTAAAAAACGGACCGCTCACTAGGGGTTCATCATCTACCGCTGATCGTGATAAAGAGAGAGAAACACGCTTGGAAGGAAGAGAGAGAGGGAAAAAAAAAAAAAAAAAAAGCACAGATGTGAATCACTTTTACTTCTGTCTTTAAAAAAGTAAATAAATAAATAAACAAACAGGGGGGAAAAAAAGGGGGGAAAAAATGGTTAAGCTATTTTATCACAGACCACTGCAGCAGCACAGCGTGCCCTTGATTTCAGTGATGACATTTCGTTAGGAGACATGAAAGATAATGTGCTCTCTCTTTTTCTCTCTCTCTCTCTCTCTCTCTCTCTCTCTCTCTCTCTCGCTCTTTTCCTCCATCTGTCCAAAGATAGCAATGTTCCAAAATCAGAGCCACTTAAAATAATCAGAACTCGAGTTTACTTTGAGGGATAAGTGAGGAGAGTCAAACACTACTTTGCTGCACCACCGTTCCCATGTTCTTCACTTCACGTTGACTTCACGTTGACTAGGGCGTCAGAATATATTGATGCACTTAACCCTTAGAACCCGATATTCCACACTTTGTGGGCGGTTACATGACATTTTCTAAGCTTGGACACATATCAGAACAAACCCAATGTAGCCGTGGTGGATCGTCACTGTGTGATGAATTATCAGTGAGTAATTCAGCTCAGAAAACACATCAAATTCACTCATTTATAAATGAATTAAATCCCAGTTTCAATGCCAAATCAGCTTCCAGTGCATGTTTACTGCTCTGTCCACCTGTACATGCTCAACCTGCACACAGAATCTGACTGATCAGTGAGGGGGCGGGGTTAATGATGTCACTGAACCAGAAATAAGTCGAGTCCTCAGAATAAAAGTCCTGAGAAGGTATAATACTGATATACACGTAAATAACAAAAATAATAAAAGACATTCGGGGTTGTGTTTTATTGTGTTTTATATGAGTATAAATATCCTTGTCACTGTAATTATTACAAATAATTAATCAAAAATCCTGCACTTTCAGCTCAAAAACACTCTGGGATCAAGTTAAAACAGGAGTTCTGAGATGTACAGTGTGTTTTAGTTTGCATATGAAATTTAGAAATATTTGAGCAACTCAGAATAACAGTGTCTTGCATGTGTGAATTCTCCATTTATTTATTTATATGTTTATTTATTTATATTTTTTTTAATTTATTGAAATTATGTTTAACTATCCATATCCCAGAAAATTGGCCTAGGGTTCTGATCATGTCAAAACATTACAGAGGTTGAATTTATTACAGATTAAAGCCGAATGCAGAACTAACAAGAGACATATGACTTTATTATTTTATAATAATGTATTATTTTAAATAACAACAGTAAACAGATTGAAACCCCAGTTTTATGCTGCGGGCTGTAAGCAACATGCACGTTTAAGCTTAGCTCTGGCTGATTAGTGCCTGAAATTATAATAAATAAAAAAATGTTGCCTTTACCCCTCATTACCGATGAGATCTGAGCCTATAACTGTTTTGTTTTTGTGTCCAAAACAAAAATAAATTGACATTACAAAACACATTAAAATGTCATTTTAAGGGCAATTCTTTCCACTGATAATTACCTCCTTTAAAAGAGCAAATGACTTTTAATTATTAAGGATATCAAATTGAAACATAATGTTTTTAAATATTCTAAACATATCAAATATCTCTAAATTCAAATGAGCTCATTAATCCTATTGTTCTCTAACCTTACCCTACATACTCTGTGTGTATATATATATATATATATATTCATTCATTCATTCATTTTCCAAACCGCTTATTCCTGAATAGGGTCACGGGTGAGCCGGTGCCCAGCCGGCAACTCTGAGCGCAAGGGCGGGAAACCCTAGACAGGGCGCTAATCCATCGTAGGGCTCACACTCACACACACATCCACACACTAAGGGCCACTTTAGAGTCACCAATTCACCTATCATGCATGTCTTTGGACTGTGGGGGAAACCGGAGTACCTGGAGGAAACCCACGCAAACACGGGGAGAACATGCAAACTCCACACAGAAACTTCCCAGGTCGAACCCAGGTCCTTCTTGCTGTGAGGCAACAGCGCTATCCACTGTGCCACTGTGCCGTGTATATATATATATATATATATATATATATATATATATATATATATATATATAAACACCAAACTCTGGGTTCTGCGTACCATTACACAGAGGCAGGTGTTTCAGTCCCAGCAAGTCAGAATCCACCCCAGAACCTGAAATACCCAGTTCTGCCTTTTTTCCTACCATATTAATTAAGAGAATGTCAGTAAAGCAGGATTATGTGAGATTTGGTTTTACGCGTTCGTGAGCTGAATAGTGTAATTCAAGTTTCGAGCCAGTCCTCAAGAAGAACACCCTTTACACATGCTCATGTGGGCTGAGGCAGTAGAGCAATCTGACATTCATTTTACAGGATTTTACACAAATATGACTTACGTAATTAAATTTACCCGGTTTTCACCTGCATTTCTCTGCTACTTCACCAAAGACACATAGTGCAGCTGCAGCGTGCTGAGCATAGAGCAATTCTCATCTAGCTCAGAAATGCTCACAGTACAGAAAAAAAGAATATGTTACAATATCTGATCTCAGGGGTGTTTAAGTTTCTTCACAGAACCTCTATGAAATAAGGAGTTCTGCTGGTGGTTCGATCAGAAGGAGGTCTCCAAGATCATCCGGGATCCTCTCGAATTGGAAGTGGAACTGTACTGCACCTCAGAACCAATTCTTCGGTAAGCAGATACTGTGTCCACTTTAATACCATTCACTGTTCTTCCAATGGACAATATTTCTCTCTCTCTCTCTCTCTCTCTCTCTCTCTCTCTCTCGTGCCAGGATTGGTCCTTCAGACCACATTTCCATGCAAGTGAGTAAGACCCATTGGCACGTGTAATCGCCATGGTAATTAACGTCAATGCTTCACAGTTCAGCGCGGCGTGCTGGGTGGGACAGAAAGGGAGGAAAAGATAGAATAAAAGGCCGACGTGTTAAAACAGAGCCGCAATCTCGCGCTCCGACCGCGGAGAAGAAAAATGTTTGATTGATACTGAAGGTTTACATAAGTATGCAGAACGTCGGGGGTAAAGTAGTGCGCGAGCGTGAGCGTAAGTGTGCACATTGGGGGGAAATGGCTCAGTTGCGTCTGTCACTGAAATAATTTAATAAATCTGGCACACATTTGACTGCCAGTCAGGGAGTAAAAAACCTGGCAAAACAAATGCCCCCTTTTTCCAACTGTGAGTGCAGAGAAGACAAAACAACAATCAGCTGTGGCTGTGAAAAGCTCATCAGTGGGAGGAAAATGCAGCTGAACTGCAAATTCTTTCACTTCCAATGGAGTCATTTCCTCGCCTCGGCCCAAAAAAAAAAAAAAAAAAAAAAAGGCTTCAAGAGTGACTAAGCCAGAGAGTCCGGCCATAACAGAGCACTCTGCTCACAACCTGCCGCTTCAATCCCGCAGCAGTACAGAATATATGGATAGGGGGCCCAGCATAAATATTCTCATTTATTTTCAGTGTCAGTCCCAGACATCATTACAGACTGAGGAAATGAAAAGTGACGGGCCGAGTTGTGGAGGTTCACCTTCCCTGCTCTCCACACAATGATGCATGTAGACAGAAACGTGAGCAAGCGAAGGGCACAGCTGCCTTCATCTCCACACACAAATGGGCAAGCGGCCATAAAGAACGTCCCGTCAGGCCCGTCAGGCCTGCTGTTCGAAGCCTGGCCCCTCCACCGCTGCTAACCCTACCATTCACCCACCAATAGGGGGGGATAAATGGTCAGTCTGAATTAAACATGAGCCTCAAACAGGTCCAGAGGCCAAACAAGAGCAAACCGCACATCACAGCCACGAACTGCAACATTTCAAAGCAGACGTGAAGCCCGGCCGCCTCCGGGTGATTATTCAAATGGGCGCAAGTCTTGATAAAGCATTGAGAAACACATGTTCACAGGCCGTTTACATGAAACGCTTTGCGGCGAACGAGCCTTTAAGTGATTCATATTGGGATTAAAAGAGTTCCATCACAAATGTTTAAACGCACACGCAAATAAAGCCCCAATCAGAGGGATTCTGCTCCATTCGGCGTCGTTTCCCCCAGTTATTCTATGCTCATCTTTGAAAATCTCATGCCCTCGGAACACAGAGCTGCCAACCCTCAACATATTTCACTAACTTTCATTCAAATAGTAGAATAAAGTGAAACTCCCTCCCAAACAGTGAGAATAATTTATGGCAGAATAAGAATTTAATGGCTTCTCTGACAGTGTAACATCAAGAAAGGTCAGACAAGAGAAAGAACAGATAAATCTAAGCTATAGATACCATTTACAGTACTTCTGATGCTTTCATCACTCTTGTAGATGCTACTCCACAATGCCTGGGAGATGCCAGATAACTAGTCATACAGAGCACTGTGTATGTTATAGATATAGCAGATTTCTACGGTGGAGAGGGAGTAACTGTACTTTAGCAGTTACTCTAATGTGTGTGTGCTGTTGGGGAGGGGAAAGCAGGCAATATACCTGATATTGCTACAACTGATACTGTTACTGCTGTTACACCTATACTTGTTACTGTTACTACTATAACTGTTACTGCTACTACTACAAGTGTTACTGATGTTACAACTATAGGTGTTACTATACCTACTATATCTGATACTGTTACTACTATAACTGTTACTGCTACTACTACATCTGTTTCTGATGTTACACCTATAGGTGTTACTATACCTACTATATCCGATACTGTTAGAACTATAACTGTTACTGCTAACAACTATAAACATTAAGGTCACTACTATGACTTAAACTGTTATTTAAGTATTACAACTATAAATTCTACTGTTACTACTATAAATGTTACTGCTATAACTACCATAACACTGTTATTACTATTATAACTGCTACTGCAGTTACAACTATAAATGTTAGTTACTACTCTAACTGATATTTTCAGTACTACTGTTACTACTATAAGTGATGCTGTCACTACTATAACTGTCACGGCTGTAACAGCAATAAATGTTGCTGTTTCTACTATAACTGATACTGGTGTTTCAACTGTAACAGATGATATTACTATTGTACCTTTTACTGGTGTTACAACTGTAAATGTTACTGTTACTATTGTAACTGATATGTATACTAAAGCTGTTACTGATGTTACAAGTGTAAATGTAACTGTTTCAGAAATAACTGTTACTAATAATACTACAGTAACTGGTACTGTTACTACTATTGTTATGGCTATTACTACTATAACTGATACTGTAGCTACTAGAACTGTTAGTGTTCATTGTAACTGGTACTACCACTACTAATGTAACTGATATTGTTACTAATATAACTATTATTACTGTAATAACTATAATATTTACTGCTGCCAATAATATGATTGTTACTTTTACATCTATGCTACTGTAAACTATCACTTGTTGCTATATTTGCAACATTTCTTCAATGTAGACCATCTTGACCACAATGAACTGTGCTCTTTCCACTGAATTTTAGTCAGTTTAGTGAGTCTGAGCATTTATTCAAAGAATGTCCAACCAAATTACATCTCTCAGAGGTCACTGCAAGTCTGTAATATGTAGATGCTTTAAAAAAAAATCTTATTAAAGCAGTCCGGAGCCATGCTCATGTAAAACATTTCGACTAAATATTTGATCGTAAATGAGATCTCAGAGCCTTGCAGAGGCAATGATGAGGCAGAGGAAACACGTATTGACCAGAATGAATAGATAACTTCTCATCCCTGTGTGTTTTCTTTCAGAACTGATTTTGTATTCATAGCATTTTCCTATGCTGTCCTTCACTTTCTTATCAGTGTGTTCATCATTTCCTTCCTTCCTCTGACCTTTCCAGTCGTAGTTCCTGGTCAACAATCTAATTTCCTCTCCTTTTAAAACATTAGGCCTTCCCTTTGTCATTTTAGAGGAGCCGAGTTAAAATGACTGATTATCTTATTTTTGCCGAACAAAGTCCACATTCTTCTTCGAGTTAATCAAGCACTTTTTAACCTCAGTCAATGAAGCTTTTCTGTCTTCTCAAACAGGCGTGAGCTCTCACAATTTGTGCAAATACTGGAGCATTGAAGAAGCAGTCAAAGATGAGAGATTTACAGTGGGAAGGGCTGAAGATGAATGCTTGTGGGTTACACTCCACACTCCCTCAGGACAATTGACCGAGCAGGGAGCATCCATTTAGGAATTCAATTAACTGTACCCAGCTATGGTTGATTGGCCAGCAAAGAGCCATGCCATCATCACTCTTTGTCAGACTATTCCACTGTGGCTCTGAGAGGGGTATGAGCAAAGAGAACAAGGGCTTTGTGGACACGCTCATATTAACCCTCTCATCTGTCGCAGGCTTCGTGATTTTATTCTGAGTGACAGTTCATTTGGCAAACAGAGCTTTTGGGCAAAATGAGGAAAAATAAGAGTGTATGATGGGGTTTTGGGGGGATGACACCTATTTCAATGGATTAAACTTCACAACCCTTTACCTATTTTGTGGGATGTTTTCATACTTTTATTCACCAACATATTTAAAAACGCATACCAGATCTTGTAATTTTGATGAAATGTACATGCCCTTACATTGTTGTGTGATCTTTTTCCTTAGAAGGACTAAGCACTTAAAAAAAAAACACTTTGAATTTGATCAATCAAAGCGTCTTTAAGCTTCTTGAGTTTTTGAATTCTTTGTAATAATTAGATCGATTGGATTAGCCCCGCCCCCTCTCACTAATTATTCAGGATAAGCCTTCACAGGGTAAGCCTTGGAGTTTATTATAATATGTATCATGTCTGTAGGTACCTCTGATCCTGAGATACAAAGCCTAGACAATGGGATGTATGTCACACCTGTATGCGCTGCACCATTAAGATCAACCTCACCTGAATATTAGAGGCTGACTCCGCCCCTTCCACACACCTGTGGGCCAGTCTCCAATCAACCAGACTATTTAGACTGGGACTCGTGCAGTTTAGCTGTGAGATATTGCCACTTCTGTGTCTTATCGAGCGTTCTTTATCGGTTTGTGTTCTCTGGTTATTGATCTTTCTGCCTGTTCCTGACTATGATTTTTGCATGGTGTTTTTGGTCAATAAACCTGCCTGCATTTGCATCCTCCGTCCCTTGGCTGGTCATTACAATGTAACTGTCCTCAAAGTTACATTCTGGATCTCTCTCTGTCAGATCTCTCCTAGTCCACCATCAGTGATGTTAGTAAAAATCTGATTAGTAAAATAAACTGCTGGCTTAACACCCATCCCACAAAAAAGGTTCAGTGGTCCAGAAATATCAGGTCTCTACGTTTAAGGTAAAGGTGGTCCTATATTATAGAATTTCTCAAGACTCCAGAAACATATTTGCATGGGCCTGAAGGTTTCAGATAGAGGAGGGCCAAGTCATTATTTCATCAGTGGTTCTCAATCCTGGTCCCAACCCCACAGGATTTTGAGTTTCCACTAATTCCAGCTTGCCTGATCAAACTATTGAACTAAGTGATGAGCCCTTGCTGAGCTGAACAGCAGGAAAACTCCAACAAGCTGGGTGGTGGTATTGTAAGATTGAGAAGCCCCTGATGTACACTGTAATAAGATCCTTGAGGAACTTTTGGTGGTTCTTTCATTTGAAAATATAGAGGACCCTCGTAGACTGCTTCAAAAACCTTCAATAAACCCTTGTCCTTTTTTTGAAGGTTTGTTGAAGTTTCAAACTGAAGAACAATCATAAGATCCTGAAGGATCTTGTACTTTTTACAGTGTATATCATTAGAAAATAGCAGCTGCTCCCAAGATAGCCTGTCCATGTGTGGTCTGGTTGGGAAATTCTTAGCTAAGATTTTAGAGAGAGTAGTCTCCAACCAACTGTGCACCTACCTCAACCGTCACAACTTAAACGAGGCTCTCCAGTCTGGATTTAGACCCAACCACAGCACCGAAACAGCCCTGGTTAAAGTTACAAATGACCTCCTGCTCTCCCGTGACAGAAACCATAATGCTATATTAGTATTATTGGATCTTAGTGCCGCCTTTGATACCGTTGATCATTCCATTTTGCTTCATAGACTTGAGAGTAACTTGGGAATTAAAGGAACAGTCCTAAAGTGGTTTCATTCATACCTAACAGACCGCCTCCAGTGTGTAAACATAAACAATACTCACTCCTATCACACTACAGTTAAATATGGCATCCCACAGGGGTCTGTCTTAGGTCCTTTACTGTTCTCCCTTTACCTACTACCGCTGGGTGATGTCATCCGAAAGCATAACATCGACTTTCACTGCTATGCGGATGACACCCAACTTTACATATCAGCAAAACCTAATGAGGATCAGTGTCTCAGCCGAATAACAAACTGTGTTAGTGAGATTAAAAACTGGATGACGCAAAATTTCCTTCTTCTAAACTCTGGAAAAACCGAGGTCTTAATATTAGGATCTAATAAAACCTATAACCCGATCAACCTAAACGGTTTTTCAATCATACCGAGCTCGACTGTGAGAAACCTTGGCGTCATATTTGACTCCGACCTTACATTCGACAGCCAAATTAGTAACGTAGTAAAGACAGGATTCTTCCATCTACGCAATATTACTAAACTGCGTAAATCACTCTCACACAAGCACGCAGAGATACTGATTCATGCATTCATCACATCTAGACTAGACTATTGTAATGCCCTTCTAGCTGGTAGTTCAGGGAAATCACTACAGAGGCTACAATCAGTACAAAACGCTGCTGCGAGGGTTCTCACCGGAACTCGGAAATTTGACCACATTAGTCCGGTTCTTTCATCCCTCCATTGGCTTCCCATTAAATTCAGAATCAACTACAAAATACTGCTCCTAACATACAAGTCACTAAATGGCTTAGCTCCCCAGTACCTAAAAGAGCTCTTAATACCTTACTTCCCGTCACGCAGACTGCGTTCTCAGGACACAGGCCTATTGACCGTCCCTAAAATCAAAAAGAACACTGTTGGGGGTCGAGCCTTCTCCTTTAAAGCCCCCCAGCTCTGGAACAGCCTTCCTCCTACTGTTCGGGACTCAGACACTCTCTCCGTCTTTAAATCACGCCTGAAAACATTTCTCTTTTCGTAGGCTTTTCATTAACACTTTTAAGGGGGCACTAATCTCTCTCCCTCTCTCCCCCCCATGTCCTGAGCTGCCCGAGACACCTGCAGATACCGGCCCACTCATCCACCTACATCCTACTATCTACTTCCAGACCTGGCTATCCCACCTGCATGGATCTCATTTTTCACTACTCAATCATTCATACCTGTAGCATTACTATCTCAGCCAATCTTTATTTATCCTCCCTCCATTTTTATTTATTATTTATTTTATTTATTTTCCCTTCATTATTTTTTTTTCTTTTTTTCCCATTTTTCCATTGTGCCTTTGTTATCTGCTCTCCGGTGTCGACCAGAGGAGGATGGGTTTCTCTCTTGAGCCTTGGTTCCTCTCAAGGTTTCTTCCTCCTAACTGAGGGAGTTTTTCCTTGCCACTGTTTGCCTACTGGCTGCTCATTTGAGGCTTGGACCCGGATCTGTGTAAAGCTGCTTTGTGACAACGTTCTGTTGTGAAAAGCGCTATATAAATAAAATTTTATTGATTGATTGATTGAAATGGAAACTAGAAAGGTCCCAAATATGGATGCCCAATAGGGTCAGTGAATGGGGCCAAGAGGTGTTAAACACGGGTCCAACACCTTTTGTCTGAACCCACACCTTTACTTCTTAGAGCTCTCTATGGGAAAAACAAGCAATCCTGAAAATGAGAGAAGAAGGCCATTGCACAAACGTTGGCCATAACCAGTTCCACCATCTGGAATGTCCTGAAGAAGAAAGTCGTCACAGGTAGACTCGGTAACAGATGTCGAACGGGTAGGACCAAGGAAAACCCCCGTTTTTGCAGACTACAGCAAAAATAGAGGGATTGGCCTCACGGTTCCAAACCCACTTCTAGGTAAGTCCAGGTTTCAGCCATGCACAACCCGTGTGAAACTGCTAAGAAACCCACATAAGCATATTGTCTGGGTCTTTACATGAAGTGAACATTCTTTGATAAATGGATTAAAATCGTTTTGCCGTTTTTCATTCTTAATATTTTTTTTTTGTAGATTTTTTAAAATCAGTGCAAAACAGGCATCTCCATAAAATGTGATCTTATAACACAGCAGAAATGATTGCAGCCGCCAGTGTGAGAGAACTATAATCTCTCCAGTAATTTACTGTCAGGAGAATTACACCCTGCCCAGTTCCTTTGAGCGATTGCAGCTTTTACCTTTCATGACAAAGTTCATTCCATTCCATAAAGGAATTTTTAACATTCGAGCAAAACACACATCCCATAAGAAGAGCAGGGCAAGACCACAGGCAACACCGAAACAGAGAGTGTGTCTTTAAATCAAAGGATATCTCAGAGCTATGGGAGGGTATCTGTCTACACGTTGCTTCTGCAGAGGCACTGAAATTCTTTGATTCCACGGTGGCCTAGCCTCTGATGTTTCACTTTCACTTGGGAGCAGCAGACGGTCACATTAAAGCTCGAACTGTTCCCTTTCAGACGTGATTGAGACCCAGACCTCAAAGATTAAAGAAAAAAAATATATAAATCAGGAATTGAGAAACTTCACCGGCAGAAAAGAACTGTCACTCAAAAGATATCAAAGCAGACCTGAACCCTCATGCCCAGTGGCCTGTTATTCGTACCATGTCGAGCTTGTTTTGACGGTTCTGCACAAGGATGTGCTTCAACAATGAACACAATAAAAGCCTTTTTCTGCAAATATGCTATTTCATATTCATCTAAATTTGATAATGATTCCTGCCCTGCTTTGGGCCATTGTAGACTTCCTCGATATCGTTGTGTAGAACCTACAGCGGGAAGAAAAAGCCTGGGTAAATGCTGCCGTGCGCATGTAGTTTTGTTCTCCGCAAATAAAGTGATGGTTTGTGGGGGTGCCTCAGGGGGCGACAAGAGTGAGTAAGGAAGAAAGAAAGAAAATAAGAGGCGTAGCTGCCTGAGAGCAAAGAACAAATGAGAATTCGAAAGGTAGTCCTGCTAATTACGCTTATTCTTTTTATTTATTCTACTTTCCTTTTATGTTTTATGTTCCATTTTGAGGAGTTTTTCCTCCTCTAGGAACAACTCGCATCATGTTGATATGATGGTAAAAGGTACAAAAATAAATAAGCAATCTCCATAAAGTGATGCAAATGAGAGCCTTGAAATGGATGCCTAATTAAACAATGACCAAGGGGCATTACTGTCTGTAGATATTATGAATATACACTCCACAAAAGCCGTGCGAAAACAGAGCCCTGAATTAAATGCTTCAGTCTGTTTAATGTCATGTTTCGAGTTTTCTCCAGGCCTTTCCTTCACATCACAGAGCTCACAAGACCAAAGCCAAGCTCAGTCCTTTAAGATCTACTTCTACTGATTTATTAAAGCCACAAGAGGCCAGTGGGCTTCACATTTACAAGGGTGACATTTTAAAGGCAGGCAAATAAAACCATATCGCAAACAGTTTGTTATCAATTAAATCCATCGCAGATCCACTCGTAGGCCTCGCGGTAATGTTACGCTAACCGCAGCCTTCCGGACTCAACAATGGGTGTTAAGTATTTAGGGTTTTCTTTATTTGACCAGTCAATGAGTCAGATATCAATCAGAGTTCAGTTAATAATCAATATACATAATCCGAGCATTAAACGGACTCGGCTTAAGAGCGAGGAGCTTCAGTAAGCAGTCTCGTCGAGTTCCAAATGCATTAAAAGCTCTGCAGTGACATCTGGCTTCAGAACAGTTTCACAGTAGAGCCAAACACACTCCCCGCCAAAAGGTTTGGAACAGTGAGGCCAATCCCTTTTTATTTTTTCTGAAGACTGAAATCATTTGGGTTTGACATTACACGATGAATATGAGACCAGCTTTTATTCCAAGGAATTAACACACAGTGGTTCGATCCACACTGGTGTGATGATCAACGACCTCAAATGATTTAGGAGCCATAGACAGTTGTGATCAAGCTGCAACACGTTCACCTTTGCCAGCAGATCTGAAACAGTGGGATGGTACACTATATGGACAAAAAGTACTGGGACACCTGCTCAACGGCATGAGACATCTTTAGGCAGCAGGGACGTTGGGAAACATGTCCCAGTTCTGCCCCAAACTCCAAGCCTTGAGCACTCATGAAGTGTGCACTTCAAGATGGGTACCGGTACCAGCAGAAATCGTGATGCCGGAAGCAAGCTTGAAGCAAATGTATTTGCAGTAGGTTTACAGAAACATTCATCTGTATATTAAATGTGTGGTGCATTTATGTTCCAGTATGTATTCCGATTCTCAAGTATCTGCTTCCTATTCAACATTCCACAAGAATCCTGTTCTATGCCCTTGAGTGTGTATCATTCCATGCACAAGTTTTGCTCAAGACCCACTAAGTAGTGTCCCTGCTGGACTTCCTCTAGACCCTTGTGCTCCACTTGTCCATTCTCAACACAGCTCATTTCTCTCCCGTCTCCTGTGGGAGGATGATTGATGGTTGGGAAAAGCTTGCCATGCTCACGTACCCTATCTGTAGCTGGAAAGCAGCAGTCTATCACCGTATTAGGCTCTGGAAACTGCATGGTTTAGTAAGTAGGGAAATCGATGAGGGAACATGAGGTTGGAGGTTCAAATCCCAGATGGAGAAAGATGCCACCAGGAATAAATGTACACACTCTGCCATGTGATTGACTGATGAAGAGGGATGTGTGTGCGACACGACCGACAGGATGTTTACACAAACACGAGTATTAAGAGCTCCGAAGTTGCAGCCCAATCCAAAATGGCTGTGGATTCTAAGCATTCAATTCATATCATGTTTGTGTCCATAAACAAAGGATGTTGTGATTTAAATTCAATTCATTTCTATGTTGTTGCTAAATGGTTGAACTGTGGTTGCTGTGGTATCCCAGGTAGTTGCTATGGTGTTGCATGTTGGTTGCGTAGGTGGTACAATGCACTTTCTACAGAAAATTCTGGTTGCTAAGGTGTTGCTAGACAGTTCGGAAAAGATGTTGCAAGGCCGCTGCTAGGTGTTGCTATGGTATAGCTGTTGGTTGCTAAGATGTTGCTATGGTGTATGGTGTGCACAGGTCCAATTTGCATCCATAATTATATAAATTAGATAACAATAGTTCTCAAGAGTTCTCAATATTTATAAGAGGGAAAATAAGCATTTTGGGAAAAATAACATCCATCTCATTCCCTGGATTCATTTCCCTACACTTGAACACATGCACCCAGGGGTAGACAAGGGCATTTAGACAAGGCTCTGTTTATTCAGCCCCACAGGGTTTCATGCATTGCGTGATGTGAAGCATTCTTCCAGTAACTTGCATGAACAGATCCTGTGCAAAAATAACCCTTTTCCCAGTTCAACCCAGTTCAACCCAGTTCAAAATCAATACACTGTTGCTATTTCATGGTTTGTCCAGCTCCAGGCCATTGCTCCTAGGTTCTCGCTGACAGGCAACACCCCACGAGCCTTACTGCTTCAGTCACCTGGCTTTATCATTTTTCCATCACCAAAGTCCCTCAGATCTTCACACCTGCCCATGTTCCCCAAATCCAGAATTTCAGCCACAAAACAGGACTGCTCAGTTAATGACATGCAGCTTTGTGAGATAATCAACATGTTTTAATGCATCTATCTGTTGATGTATTCTGGCTTAATGGTGATTATACTTGTAGCTTTGTTCTGTTGTTCTGGAGCAACCAAGACGTTAATACACTGCCATATTTTAACCTTTAGAACTCTGGGCCAATTCTGTGGGATGTCTTCATACTTTGACATCATTTTATTCACCACATAATAGAAAAAAATATTTATAGGAGACAGTCACACACAGATATTGTTATTTTCAGAGGTACTAAACTACTGACATTTGAGATGTTAATATTAAAATAATAGAGATATTTGTATGAATTTGACCATGTTTATAACAACAAAATCAGTAGGGCTTACAATATTATTATTATTATTATCATTATTATCATTATTTATTTATTTATTTATTTATTTATTTATTTATTTATTTATTTATTAAGGATTAAAACACAACATCTCAGAAATACTGTTGGAAATTAAAAATACAAGAATTCTAATTAACTATTTGTAATCATTAGATTGACAAGGATATTCTGAATAAATGAAATGTATTATTTATGTATTAATATGTATGTAATGTATCAGTATTATCTCACAACTTTTATTCTGAAATTTGAACACTGAGCAACAAAAGCAAACACATAGCCCCTCCTTTGTTGTTTAACTGTACAAACCAATATCTGGGACAGTAACGTCATCAGCCCCGCCCCCTCTGGCTGATCAGTCAAAGTCTGTATGCAGGTTGAGCATGTACACATCTACAGAGCAGTAAACATGCACCACAGGACTGCTTTGGCATTTAAACTGGGTTCTGATTAAAGTTTTCTGAGCTGTGTTACTCACTGATGGTTCATTCACAATGACTCCCAGGATATGAAGCTTAGAGAATGGTATGTACAGGTGCAGATCTCAAGTTCTAAGAGTTGTGCTGGTTTGCAACTGAATCAGAAGGAAAAATGCTGACATATGATATATGTATGACAGAAGGCATTTTGCAAACCCCAGATGATCGATTTCAGGAGGACATTGGATCTTTGGACCAAAAAAGGCTTTGATACCTGATCCAATGTCCTACACTTTCAATCAGGGTGTTCTCAGTCCGAGCCACTCATCATTAGTTTACCAACTGTACTAAGAGAGAGAGAGAGACATGGCTTAAAGCAAACTGAACCAATCACATATCACCATACTGCATTTCTGTTTCTTCGTTCCTTCTTAATAGAGTTCATTGAGCTCGTGGCATTAGCCTTAAGTCTGTAATCACCTGACCAGGGACTAGAGATAAAGTTCAGCTCACAAGCTAACTCTAGCACATTTGCATTGATGTGTTTCTGATAAATAAAGCAATAAAAGTAATAAAAAAATAACAATAAAATAAGAGAAAGTAAATCATGTGAGCGTGAGAACATCGTAACAGAGCAATCACAGCAGGGATCATTTAAATTGAACCAACGCTGACAAGCACAATCACACCCTTAAATTAGAAGCCTCTTGAATTAACCGTAAAACTGTGATCATTAACTTAATTTAAGCTTCTTTCGCTTGTTTACAAAGATGTCTTTCTCGGGAATCCAGGAATCCTCCACTGAAAGGCTCTTTAGGTTAAGAAAGAAATAAATAAACAAATGAACTTGAAGAAATTTGCACACGATTACAGAAAGACATATTTTATAAAAGCTTATACTTCTAATATACACATGTACAGTACATCCATATACACATCACCAGCTCTTCGTTGTTCTATTCTCTATTGTATTCTTGCATTTCTTGTATTTTTCTATCTTAGCGTAATACTTGTTCATAGTCTGTGTGCTTGTCACATGTCATACGTGTGTGTTCTCCCCTCGAAAATGTCCTCGTATGTGTAACAAACTTGGCGAACTAAAGAGATTGTGATTCTGATTCCGACTTTTGTGAGACACTATTGAACGCTGATGTAAGGATTGCTGTGGAAATGGAGTGCGCAGCGCAGCAGCTGGAGTACCTGGCTCCAGGCGAACACCCTGAAGACCTGGAGGTTCGAAAACGAGCAGTGGCAAGTCTACTAATGGCTGGTGTGCATAAGGTGTGAGTGTGTGAAAACTACAACTGCAATCCCCACCAGAATGACACTCGGTGCCAATATGAAACACCAATGCTGCAGAGCTCTGGACTCCATGGGCTCTGAAAAAGGTCCAGTATATAAAATATACTTTCTCTTTGTCTTTGTCACAGTTTGGAAAAAAAATCCGTAACATTAGATGACCTCTCCAGATTAAAATTCTCAAGCTGCAAATGCCCTTTCCGGCTTTCCGTTGGCGAGCCGGTCTATCTGAGGAGATCAGTGCTGTACATGGGAAGCTGCTCTTTTCCACAGGACTGATTCACCCTTTAGCCTCATGACAGAAGGGGTAATTAGAAAGACACCTTGAATCAGAGTGGAGAAACGCTTCTCCGAGACACTCTTGCTGAATCCGTTGGACTAATAGGGAGCAGCGATTAGTGGCCACACTGTAAGGGATCTGTGTCTAGCTCCGTTCACTCGCGCACTTCAAAAAGAGAAGAGACCGTGTGAATATAAATGAGCCTCATCAAACTCAGGCCCAACTTAACACAGGCTGCCAGATATGTTTTTATGGTGTCATTGTGATCAAAATCAGGTTTGCCAGAGGGCTCTCGAAGCAGATGAGTCAGACAGAAATAAATGGCGAGTACGTTAACGCTTCATGACACGTCGATCAGCGCCTCCGCTCATAAAAGCAAAATATCCAGGACCTCAGGAAACAGTGACCCCCAGAGACAATGACACTGTGCCCTGTTTGTCTGAATGGGGATGAAGTGAAAGTTTCATTTATTTATTCATTAATTCGTTCATTTATTTATTACGATGAAGAGATCACTTGAGCTCAAGTAGCTCAAACCTACATAATGGGTCCACAGAAATAACACATTCATGCTATTCGGACCGACAATATAAAGGCTTCTTTGAGCGAGACCATAGAAGAACCTTTTTTAATTCCATTAAGAACCATATTTGAAAAAGAGAATTGGGTGTGGAGAACAATAGGACTGGTCTTTGTATCTTTTTTGATGCATCAATGATCAATGCAGCTCCAGAGAACCGGTATAGTGGGTTCAATGCCTGCTTTGGTCACTGTCTGTGAGGAGTTTGGTGTGCCCTCCGTGTTTGGATGGGTTTCTTCTGGGTACCCTTGAAAGTACACCGGTATATTGGCTATGCTAAATTATATATGAATGGGTGTGTGCAATGGACTGGCGACCTGTCCAGTGATTCCTGCCAATAATTCAACAATTTCAGCTAGTCTCCTGACCCACTGCAGCCCTGACCAGGAAGAAGTGGATAAGAAGATGGATGGAAGGAGAGGAACTTTAGGCTATCACATTTTGGATCCAAATATGAGGAACTTTTTGAATTTGTCTCACTGAACTAAACTTTAGGAGTGGGTTCCTAAGACCATTTCATTGAATCCTTAAAATAAGAGGTTTATCCACAGTTTCACATTGAAGAACCTACCAACCTTCAAGCATCTTGTCATTTTAACAGCAAAACACTCTCCTCAAATTTCTTTAAAAGTTAGTTTTCAGAAGATCCACACCTGGAAAACCTGGAGCACTTTGCATTAAGCATATTCATATATCCTCAACTTTCTTTGGAAGACGCTGTGGAAATGTGCACATCAGTGCTGGGAGGTTGAAGGACTGATTAGATGAACTAGATCAGTGTTTCTCCACCCTAGTCCTGGAACTCCCTGCTCTGCACATTTTAGTGGATCCCCTGATTTAACTCACCCCCTGCAACTCTGAAAGTGCTCGTTAATTAGCTGATTTAATCAGTGGTGTCGGGAGCAGGGAAAGCAATAAAGCGTGCAGGGCAGGGGGTCTCCAGGACCAGGGTTTGGAAACACTCAACTCATTTGAAGGGGAGCTGGAAATGAGCCCATGGGTCCCGCTTGATCCTGCAATAACGGGTAGGCGGGACTGCAGAGTCTGCAGTCAGAGTGAGCAAACATTCAACAGGTTGTGGGTTGAAGCAGGCAGGTAATATCTCTCACTGGGAGACGCAGAGCTCAGACGGATAGATCACTGAATGCTTGTGGAAACAGGCAGGAATGAAAACACGGCAGAGAAAATAAAAACACATAATCTAACCCTGTTCTTTAAAATCGTGCCTTGATTTCAGTAATAACCTCATTTTCATAATGTTGACATGTTCATCATGCAGGTCTGTTTACAGCCAGGGAATGAAATGTGTTCGTATGAGCTGCCCGTGCTAAAGTGGGCAGATACAGACGGCATGATGTGTGGTGAAGTGAGCGGTGCAGGCTGGGCTGATGCTGATTTTGCAGGCATGGGCAAGCGTGAGAAGGGTGGGGGTATTAAACCAAGCCTGTGCGGACAATTCTAACTGGAAATGCTGGACTTCTTCCAGAAGAGCTTGTGATTATACATACAGTACATATGCATGGATCAGCCAGAACATTATCAACACCTGACTCATTCTGAGTAGGTCCCCCTGGTGCTGCCAGAACAGATGTGACCAGGGTCATGGACTCAATAAGGCCTCTGAAGGTGCTCTGTGATATCTAGAAACTGTGAAGTGGAATCTCCATGAGCACCAATGAGTCTTAGGGTGCTTTCACACCTCTTGTTTGGACTTTTGGACCATTTCGTTTGGTCAGAACCAAAACTGCAGGTGTGAAAGGTGCCAGAGACATCGGTCTGGACCAAACAACCAGAATTTGGTCTGACCTAAAGAGGTGAAGTTGTAAATCAAACAAAAAAAAGTTGGAAAAAGAATTGTCATCGTGCCAAATCCGACGTTATGTAGCAGTATGGGCACCAAAGACCACATTTCCAATTCCTGCATCTACTGTCACCATAAATTATGACTTAAAATGAAGACAAACTAAAGGATTACGATGCTAATCCACGACACATGCACCCAAACGAAGTCAGAATCTGATAAGGAGGCACAATTCGGCACAGCACCTGGCCGTACTGGCATCACACTAAAGTGCACACCTGTACGAACAAATCAGTGTTAAGTATAGGTAGATGTAGCCCATGTAGGTGATGAATTCAGGATGTAGTAAAGTTCTTTAATGCAGGGGTCTCAACCTTTCCTACCTCATGGCCCAGCTGGCCCACTAAGTACCACTGCCTAACCCTAAAGATGGGCCTGTGCACCACTAGAGAATGGCCCACTGGTGACCCACTTTTGGCCCAATGGTGGCCCACTGGTGGCCCAATGGTGGCCCAATGGTTGTCAGGTCTGAATCCAGACCAAATGAACACAGTGTAAATAAAACACAAACCTTCGTTCAGATCCTGGTCTGAACTTTCAGATGTGAAAACTCCCTTAGGTGTCCATGACCCTTTTGGTAGAGCACTTTTGGTAGGTACTGACCATTGCTTACTGGGAACACGCCACAAGACCATCAGTGTTTCTTGTCAAAATGTCTCACGCTTGCCAAATTTTCCTGCTTTCAACACATCGACGTTCCAGAATGGACTGTTCACTTACTGCCAAACCCCATGACAGACGACACAGTAGATCAAGAAACTCTATGTTTTTTCACTTCCCCTGTCAATGGTATTAATGTTATGGCTGATTAGTGTATGTCATAAGTTATGTATAATACAATATTTTAAATCTTAATCTTAAATCTAATTTTAAGCCTCGCCTTGAAAATGTATGTAACACACACACACACACACTCCTGCCTTCTACAAGCAGTAGCTTTGTGACTTAGTCCATCAAACACATACTTTGCTGGGTGGCACGTAATTTGAGCTGTGCTGGCAGGTGCTTGAGGAACACAAGGCAGGCTGTAAAGCATGTCAATCTGCTAATATCTGTTATGGCAAGCAGGTACGTCTAAAGGACAGGGAGCAGAACATGCAGCGTGAACAAAGGTACATGGCGTGCTCAGGGAAGTACACTCGTCTGAGGAGCGAGTGAAACTGTGGGATTTGATTGGGCGAACACAGGGAACCGGTTGAGCTCCAGAAGCTTGGAACAATTAGAGATCTGTCTGCATCTGAATTTGCATGACAAGCAGCCTGTTGTTTCCCCCCCCCACGGCCCGACATGTGCAGTTTCCCCCAAAAGTTAATGAATCAGGAAGCACAAGGGAGCCGGAATGAAGGAAAGGATAAACACAAAATATGCGAGTTGTGTGTGTTTACATGGGGGCATTCGACACCAGCGCTGAGCAACAATTGTCAGACAACAAATGGGGAAGTGAGAAGAGGCAGTTATGTTTAATTCAGACGTCTGAAGTGAGGCAGCATGAATGTGTTTCTCTTGAACACATCATTCATGACACGGAACTGTTTGTTGCTGTCAAAATAAAATCGTGCGCCTTGGAAATGGTGACTTTATGGGAAAAGCATTATTAGACTTTATTCCAAGTCATTCTGGAGCACATCAATAGCACATCTATTTGTCGTTTAATGCTCAGATAGTTCCCGTATCTCCGTTTTCATTTTTCAATTTTTGACATAATGGGAATCTGGCAGTTGGGTTATATTGAGTCAAGAAGTCATGATAAATGGACCGACAGAACTGGTCTAAAATGACTTGGAAAAAATATATTTTTCCTTTGAAAGTTAAGAATGGTTTTCCTTCTCTTGTAAAAATGCCTTTCTGGAGATGCACTGTAAAAATTAGTTGCCATTTTTTTAGATTGGGGGAAAAAACAACAACAAGCATAAATAAACTTGGTTTGATATGTCTGTTCTTGGGCTGAACTGGATAGGATGGTCTGACCTGGCCATGTTGGCAGGTGTTTTAAATGTTCTCCACTACTTGGAACCATCCCAGACTGCATCTACAACCTTCTTACTGAAGGCCTCAGAGAGCTCTTTGGATCTCACCGTGGTGAACCCACTCTCTTCAACAATAAAGCGCAAACCAAACTAATGTCTGAGGTTCCTAAGACAGGCTCCTCCAAAATCCTCACTAATGACGGTCAAATCATTTGCACAACTTACTGGTTGCCCTTCCTTGGAGAATGATTGGTAAACACTACATATGTAGGCTCAGTAGTCGAGACCACTAGGACTATAATCTGGGTAATTAGATGATGCTCTCTCTCTCTACCTCATATCTAGTACGTTGCTGGCTGACTGGAGCTGTTTGAACAGTTCAAAAAGAGGTGATGGCCTGTCTTCACGCTTCTAGTGTTGGGAGCATCATATGTGACAGGGAGAGAGTCCTAACAAGTTGGCAAAACACAAAAAGCACGTAACCGCCCGAGTGCTGATCTTGGGTTCTAGGACTTAAACACCGGCAAATGTGTTGTGATGTCAATGATTTTCACGCCTGTCGATGGTGTTAATGGGGTACATCCATGGGCAAACACACAAACTCTATGCTTTTATGCAATGTCTTCTATGGTATTTAACTTAATAGTCTCTTCAGAATCTGAAGTATCCAAGCTGCTCGTACCTGCTTTGCATGCTGGTTGAGAACCGAAAAAACAGCGAATCAGTAAACAGTGTGGAAAGCCACGATCTTCAGAGAAACACTCTGCGACTTTG
Organism: Acestrorhynchus altus; assembly: GCA_034509495.1. Lineage (NCBI taxonomy): Eukaryota > Metazoa > Chordata > Actinopteri > Characiformes > Acestrorhynchidae > Acestrorhynchus > Acestrorhynchus altus. The sequence continues at coordinate 4,180,066 of CM067513.1, forward strand.
ATGACTGCAGGCTGGAGGACTAGCTGTGTTTTGTTTCACTTTGTGTACAACGGCACCACTTTTTACAACAAGCTGTCCCCAGCACGGCACAGGGACACTGGGACCCATGCAGCTCACTGCCGGAGTCCTCTGTTAGTCCTGCTGTCATATCCTCCAGCAACCTGAACATTCAGAACATGACAGGCTTCACTCATTCAGGCCAGTTTACCCACTTAGGCACACATGGACACTTCCTGTGGCATTCTGCAATACTGTCCTATCACTCAGGCTCACTGGACAAAAATAGTCACTCTGTGTGTGTATTTAAGGTGGTAGTAAATTCAGGCTCTTGCAGATGGCATTGCTCAAATGACTGAGCTATAAATACCTGCAGCGTGTGTGATGGATGGCTGAAGAGGTGGTACAGTGTAGTAAGTATTCTGTTGGATGTGGTGAAATGAGTCACGAAGCAGATGTTAATGTTTGGCTAAAAGGTGTGATTGATGTTGGACATACCAAAGGCCACAGAGTGAAGGAAGGAGCTGAATTTGCAGGAGTAACAGTGCACGCTCACATGGATCCACAAGCAGTGGCAAAAATCCCAGTTTACAGGAAGTTGTCATCAGAATTGTGGCCAAAACATGTCCCTGTCCATCAGTTTTGGCCATAATTCTCGAATCGGTTCTTTTTTCCCTTATTAATCTGGAAAATAAGCTGTTAATTGACTACTCAGTGCTTAAATACATTGTGTTAACTCTTAACACAGCATTGTCTACTTAAAGGCACAAAGTCAGATCAAAGAAACTGTGTACACACTAATCAGCGCCATAATCCAAGATCGCAGGTTAAAATCTCTTAAGCAGCTTGTCATCAGCAGCCAGAGAAAATTGGCCATGCTCTCTCTGGTCAGGTAGGTGGCGCTCTCTCCCCACATCACACCCAGTGAGATGCTGGCCATTGTATCAGAGCTGGGGACCCAACGCTTTCCTCTGAGCGCATGGGCGGCCCAGCAGTGATGCAGGGGTCGCAGATCGAAAAGAGGCGGGGACTGACTTCACTCTCCTAGTGTCCGGAGTATCTTAGGCGACAGGAGGAGATTCCTGATGGGGATGGATAATGTTTTTTTTTCCAAATTGGGATGGAAAAAATAAAACTTTCCAAAACCAAAATGTGGTTCTTCAATGACATTGCTCAAAGAACCATTTTCTTCTTTCAACAGACGAATGGAGTCGACTCATTTGATCATTTGAACAGTGCAACAACTGGAATCCAGGCTAGTGTTGCAAAACAACAGATGCATGCTTCCACTTAGCTCAGAAATGGCTAATTAATATGCGAAATTAATCAGCAAATGTGCTCAAAAGCCACAAAACCCACAGTCGTTTTAATCACAAGCTCGCTGCCATATGACAAGTTCTCTATAATGTAATATTAATCTTGCATTGACCGTGCTTGCTTTCAGTGCCTGGAAATTTCTGAACCCTTCAGGTCTCGTTCATATTTCGTCCCAAACACAACCTGAAAGCAATTTTCTAAAAGATTTGGTCAGTTTTTCTCTTTTCCTTCAGAATGCTTGGGATGCATTATCGATGAAGCTGACAGTTCTGATTCATGTGGCTGTCTTTCTCAATCCAGGCCCCGAAGAAAGCTAGCGGAACACCACAACCTCTTAAAAAAGGCAGAAGATCATGAGCTTTGAGATGCCAGCTCACACTAGATAATGGTTACTGAAGGCTCCACAGGGTTGTGCTCCTCATAAAAGCTACTGTTGAAGAGAGTGAGCTTTTACAAGACAAAGGCAGAGTGGCCACTTCAATAAATCTCACAGTGGACCACATCGCACTTTTATCTGCTTTAGCCAGGCCCGTAAACACTTCACTCTGCAGTAATGGTCCCACTTATGGGACTGCAATGCTGCGTCGCATACAGGCAAAGGAAGGGATCATTAGAGAGGGGAACCGGCCCTCAAACCTCTGCATCATGTCCTAAGTTATGGGCCTATTTTGAATACAGTACGCAATGGTTCTTTCACACCCTTCCTGCAACTGTAACACATACTTTCATCTGTACGTTTGTCCCACAGGGTTCTATTTAAGGGCCTATTAAACTGTCAATATTTAATGTTAAATATGGCAGTAATGTAGTTATGAGAGTGAAGAACTGAAGTGTGGCCTTTCATATAAGGGTCCTAGGGGTCGATTACCAATATGTACAAAATATCAGGCATCCAAAGAAGCCCAAAATGAGGACATTACAGTTTGTACATGGAACTGAACTGTTCACCAACATCACGTTAATGCACGTGAAGGAGTAAGTAGTCAGAAGACCATTGCTTACTTAATTTTCCAAAGTTCACCATTGAAACACAAGCGCAGATTGTCTACGCAGAAAATAATCCACAACATGAATTACTATGTAATAATCTATGTTTTTACTTTTGACGAATTTAACAGAACAATAACAGCCCCCACTTCTTAGTGGCTACAACTTTCAAAGGTAAATCGAAAGCAGCACATCAATTCCAGGCAGCAGTCCAAAGCCAAAAACAGCTAAAACACTTTTCTTACCCATGGTGCAGTTGGTGATGAAAAGGGGGTCATAGGTGGCCGTCTCCTGCTCTCCAGGCTGGTCATAACTGGATGAGATCCTGAAGGGCTTGCCCCGCGAGCCCAGGCTGAGGTGCACCACTGCCCAGCTGCCGAGGAAAGAGAGAAGCAGCAAGATCAGCATCAGAATCAGGCAGCAAGGGCGACACAGAGCCTGTCCCCTGCTGGACGGGGTCAGGGCAGGCCCCGCAAGACCTTCTTCTGCCCTGGTCAGCTCGGCTGTCTCTGGAGAGCCGACAGAGGGTGAAGCCTGGCCTTCTGAGACCAAACCTTCCCCCTCAGCCATTTTAGGGTCACCCTGTTCTGCGGTGTCACGCATGCCCTGTTGTAGCAGGGCTGTTAAGACCAAAGGTGGATGCTCCGTCCGTGCTGTTGGAGCCTGGATTTGCCTTCAGGCTCTTGGTGAATATGCTCGGCTCTGTGCACAAAGATCGCAGAGGATGTAGAGCTGCACAGCCAAACAGACTGCTTAGCCAAACATCACCTCTCATAATGTAGTCAATGTTCGGGCTAATTTTATTAAGCAAATTAAATAGATTTGGCTTTGCCTCCAGGCTACTAACCAATGATTTTACTTCCCTCCTTCCATCACTGGCTCCCTCCATCCCTCCCTCGATCCCTCCCACCCTGTCTTTCTCGTCACGCCTCACTTTCCTCTCCTTCCTCACCTCCCTGTTTATCCCTCTTTGTTCACCTGGTTATTGTTTTTTTTACAAGCCTCTAATCTCAACCAAGGATGTGCGTAATGTCTGATTTCGCACAACTGAACGTGAATTAGATGTGAGACGCGTGGCAGGAACTGTCGTTTCAGCCCGGCGTTCTACTGAGTGAACGTGTTGGCACTCAGCAGGGGTCCTTTGAGAGACATCGAGAGCTTTGGTGCACAGTGGGTGCACTCCAACTGAAATTGGGCTGAATATAAATCAGCAAAAAGTGGATATTTTGCAGAACGCCAAACACCATTTCTGTATACATCACTTAAAGCGTCTCACATCTAATTCCCGATCAGGACTTGCTTAAATAGCATCGGCGAGAGCATGAGACGCTTAACCTTGTGCACTCGTTTGATGCTGATGTTATTGTCATAAAGCCACATTTATTGTGGTGCCATTAGACTGCTTGAGACTGTCCCTTTCTCCGAGGTTCTGTGATTCATGATTGGTGGGCACAGTAGTAGGGGAGGGGTATTTAGTCACTTAAAGGATTGCATTGTTTCAAATGTGCCTGTACTTCTTACAACCACCATTAATTACTCTTTCCCAGGAAAAGGGGGTGGGTGGAGAGGGTGGTCTTCAATAAAAGTGTAAAATAGCTACTTTGTGCTGCCGACAGTGACTAAAGGTCCTGCTCAAGGCTACATCCAAGCTCATATGTAAGGAAGCACAGCGAGATCATTTCATTTCTCATGTCATCAAATTAACCTCCGCTTTCCAGCACAAACGTTATTCTCCTGATGTATCGGATTCAGAGTAATACATATTAATCGGCATAATGCTTAATGCATTATAGTTAGCAAGGCTTTGTAACGTTCTCAGCCGCCGGGTTCTAATTAACTTCGTGAGACTGAACATGCACAACCCCCTGCGTATACACAGGAGAACGTGGTGCACACACATATATACAGGAAAATATAGAAAGAGAGAGACTTGAGCTTCGGATTTTCTGCAGCAGGTTTACATTCCTATTCAGCCTCATTGCGAGATCAGTCATCAGTTTAATCATCATTAATTCGTCTTTTCTTCCTTTGTTTTTGGTCAAATATTGTAATGCAGAGTGTAAACAGTGTAAACATTTATATACAGTCCACATATGCATGTGCAACAGTACAGTACAGTGCAAAAACAGCCTGTTTTAATTAGTTTTACACTGAAGTCTTTAAGTAGATAAAGAGAACCAACATCAAATAAACAAGACTTAATTACTAAGAAAAATCATCCAATATTACATTTCTGTGGGTGGCAAAATTATGCAAACCTTTGCTCTCAGTGTCTGGTCTGGCTGTTCAGTCCACTAATTTAAACCCGTTTTTCTGTATAAAACAACTTCAACTATGTTAGGTTGGTGGGTTTCCTCCCCGAGAACTGCTCGTTCCAGGTCCTGCCACAACATTTCTATTGGATTAAGGAGAGGACTTTGACTAAGCCATTCCAAAACATTAACTTCTTTAAGCATTCTTTGGTAGAGTGTAAGCTTATTTGTGCTTAGGGTCGTTGTCCTGTTGCATGACCCACGTTCACTTGAGTTTCAGCTCACAGACAGATGCCCTGACATTGTGCTTCAGAATTTGCTGTGCACCAGGATACAATTAATCTAAAGGAAACTGAAGAGAGATTGGAGAAGGGGTTTGTAAAACATGGATCATAGCTTGCTTTGGTACATACACCCCCCAAAAAAACATATTAATGTAGATAAAGGGCTATTATAAATTATAATATAATATTACTAATTATAAATTAGCAATAAAGCTTGATATGTAATGGTTGATGCCTCTGGGGTAACAACAGTGTTTTCGCAAAGCAGATTGGGGTTAAATTCCCTGGATCACAAGCACCGCACTACACCAACAGGAGACCTATTAATGATAAGGGACTTCATTCAGCCACATGGATTTAATGATTCAGATATAAGTCACTTTGGACAACTGTGTCAGACAAATGCCATAAAACGCCAAGAATAAAAGACGTCTGTTTATATTTCTGCTGTCTCACATTTTTAAAAGTACTAAGGTAGTGAGATATTTTTGATGTGAAATTGTAATTTCTATTTTCTAAGACATCTGTGTCCCCACACAAAGTAGAAACACGGTGTATGACATGGCACACAATTTGCTGAAATTAATTTCCAGCTTACTACATCAGAATAGTAAGGTCTGCTTTTGGTATCACATAAGAAAATGAGTCATATAATGAGAACATCATTATATTCTAATGAAATGAGTCTACATTTTGGAAATACTAAGCACAAAATTGCACACTGGTGCCAAATAAATAATAAAATAAAATAATATAAATTAAATATTAAAATATTAAAAATGAAAATGAAATAAATTGCTCTGTATATTGTGTGGTTTACTGGTACTGGTATACTTATACTGAGGAATGCCACCACACACACACACACACACACACACACACACACATATATATATATAAATATGGTCTGTGTATGTCACAGTTTTGCCAACAAATTAGCATTTTTCAGTACTTACTGATTCAATAAGCTTTTGCAGAAGAGATCTAATTGCCTCTGGCATTGAAACAGAATTGAAAAAACAAAAAATAAAAAACAGACAACACTGGAAACTTGTGAATCATAAACACAACACAAAAAACAACATCCATCAGGGTTCAATCCCTACAGTATCCAGGTCCCAATCTCTTAGTCTTCATGTAGTTAAGACTGAAAGGAACTATTAGTAAAATAAAAAAAAAAAAAAAAGAAAGAAACTTTGTTCTAACCTGGCCTGCATGTGTGTCAGAAAGGAAATAGATAAGTGCATGGAAAATAAAACAGAGCTGCGCCTGAGAAAATACTCTTAAAATAGAATGAAACAGAGCTGCGGTTCTGAAAGGCCAGGAATCCTTTCTGGCAAAGAAATACACGACCAATACACAAGAGCCCTGGGAGCTTTGAAATGCCTTCTTCTGGGTACAGAGCCAGCAGTGCCACTTCCAAAGACCTTTTTTGACAATTACTTTTTATTACAGTGAAACGAATGCCTTGCATTTCGTCCGTTTCAATGTGACACAAAAATGAACACATCTACTTACACATATCTCAGTCTGGCTCTGAACAAGTTCATCACCTGTTAAAGTAACATGCAGACTAATTACCGTGTTCATTTTCAGAGCTAATGAATTCTTAGACTAATATTATGAAACGCATAGGAAGATAAAGAAGGAAAAACCTCCACAATCCTCGTTCCCTTTGCACAGCGATAAGCATCTGCGGTTTTCCGCAGCACCTCAATTAAACGTTTTGATCTAATTAATGGTGTGTCCTGTGGGACTTCCTCCAACTGAAAATAAAAATCTCTCATGCGAGCATTATTAACATGACTAATAAGCACTGCCGCCGATACCGTTTTTCATTATGATTCTCATTATAACTCATATCATTATTCCAACTGACTCGGCCACGGCTGGCCTTGCAGCATGTGTGCTCTCACATGGACGCTCGCCCATTACAAAATAATACCCTTCAATTCCTGCGCACGGATCAGTGCTGGCTGAGGCCAAATCATCGCTCGTGTTCCATCAACTGTCTCAAATTTGGTTAATCTCTTCTGGACTCTATGGATGGGCCGTGCTTTGTTTGGATTCAAGCTCAATTTTAAGGTCGCCGCGGTCAGAAATACGCCTCTGCTTACCGTGCTGCTCATTTACATGTGCAACATCAATCTATTGCCACTGGATAGCACTGACGGACTAAAACGCTATTTAATGGATTGCTTATCTTTCGTGCAGCGACTCGTTCGCTTCTTTCAGTTGCTCTAAACATCGAAGTAAACAGTGATCAGCAAGACAGTGGGTAAATGTTCTTTCGACACACATAAACCTAAGCTTTAATAAGCCGAGCACTGCTTCTGAAGCTTATTCAGACTTCGCTAGGCAACGGTTAATACTGTAGAGGCCAGTTCTTTAAATCTGGACAGTCCTGAATATTGAACTCACTGAGCTGTTCGACAAACAATTTTAAAAGTGTTAGCTTAGAGATCCCAGGCAACTCCAGTAGTTGTTTATTTGAGGTGTAAAAATAAACAAAATGTAAATATTTGTATGAATTTGACCATTTTTTAATCAAACACTTACTTGTGTCTATATGTTTTTTTTGTTTCTTTTTTGCTTTTAAGGCCTAAAAACACTATATTCTATTCTATAAATAGAAATCCAGCTGGAACTTGATCATTCACAGTGTTTTACAGCTTAAAATAACTAGTTTTGTACTCCTGGTCAAAAATGACCAGTCCATTATAGATGATTATTAATTCATAATAATACATATATAATATGTACATGTGCTTTTGTGATGGATTTGCAAAAATGGTCACATTAAGGGTCACATTGAGGGTCACATTAAGGCAAACAAAATCTGATTTGAGTCACTTAAGTCTGGTAATGTAAATGTAGCAATGTCAATGTCCATCTGCGAGGATGTTTTGCTTCCATTATTTTGTTATTTTGTTTCCATTATTACTGAAGCACATTAATGATGAAGAAAAGAGACCACAGATATCACCATATTCTGATTGTATCGTTAGTGTCATATATATATATATAAATATATATATATATATATAACAAGCCAAGACTGTTATGTAACAGTTTTGAGGTTATCAAATTGGCATATTTTACAGCTCTGGCTATTCTTTTATTATTTTTAATGAGTGCTTAAGGTCCATGTTTTTTTTTCTTCCATGCACTCTTCAGCTACATATCCCTGAATGTAGCATTTTAGCGTTTTGTTCTCAACAAAAAAGTAAAAACTATATAAAAAATGAAAAATAACCTACATACCTACAAACAGGTCGTTATTCATACAAATGATATTGTTATGCAGACTTTAAATAAGTGTTTTATTATCAAAACTTTGAAATGCAGCGGAAGCACCTTGTCACCCATTGCAGCCTTTTCTAAGCCTGATTATGTGCCCTTTAGCAGTAAGTAAGCTCCTGTTCGAAAGTCTGATCACACTTAACCACGGTCTGAAAGTGTGCCGACACGTTGCTGATTGTGGATTTTTGGACCAAAACTTATCATTCTCACCACGGCTGGCAGTGCCAACCTGGATTTTCTTACAATGCCTTGCCTTCATTAATGATTTAAAAGTGCCCCATTTGGTTTTTCCCTTCAAATTAGTAATAACAGACGCATTAGTGCACTGAACCGTAACTCCATGGGCAGCTGTGCAAGTAATGATAAGTCTGCTCTCAAAATGACCGTGTTGAGTTCCAGTCGATCAGCAGGCCCTTTTGCCACTTGTGCAGAAACGTCGTTCCGTGGATTTCCCACCCTGACACACCTGCTTCAGCGCTTTATCAATTAGGCAGCTCTACATGAGCTGAGTGGGGCGAGTAACGTCAGCGAATTTGGACAAATGAAACTGCAGATATGCAAGGCGGCGAGAAAGGCCTCCTCCACCCACAGGTATGTGGATATGAAAATATAATGGAGTTTTGTCCTCCAGTTCATGTGAGTCTACCGGTTCTACTTGAGAGTCTTAATAAAAGCATGCTTTAATGTGGGACATCATATAAACGAGTAATCCAGGTATAATTCACCCGTTTCCAGCCAAATGAAACCCCAGTTTAAATGCCATAGCAGCCATCCTGTGCATGCTTACTGCTCTGTCTGAACATGCTCAGCCTGCATACAGCGAGGGGACGGGGCTCATGATGTCACTGGGTTAAATATATTGCGAGGAAAATGAAAAGGGAGGGGCTGTTTGTTCTCTGTCTTTGCTCCCACTGTGTTCAAATTTCAGAATAAAAGTCCTGAGAAAGGATTATACTGATACATACATAAAAAATAAAATAATAAAGGACAGTTTTTGTTACTTTACTTGGACCATTGTCAAGTATTTTGAGGAACTTATTTTAAATATCATTGACAATCTAACTAATATTAATAACTCAAAATAATTCATGTTATTGTATTTTCAGCTCAGAAACACTCTGGATGATCAATTCCCAGTAGAAAGTTTTGGATATAAAGTTATTTAGGAGCAAGTACATTTTTGATCAAAACATGGTTAAATTAACTAAAATATGTTAATATTAACATCTCAAAGTAAGACAAATTTGAGTAACCTGAGATATTTTTATGGCCTATGTTAGAAAATAACTTTACACCTCCTCCCAAAAATGTCCAGATATGTGCGACCACGTTCTAAATTGGACAGTTTAGTGACTGTGCATCTTGCAAACCTAATAATTATTGTTAACAACTAATTAATTATTATTAACAACTAAGAATTGTTGTTTATTCTCCATTTGTTTTCTTACTTTCAGTAGTAGATGTGTTGCTGTGATCTACAGGTGCTTTATTTAAGCAGAATCAATATGAACATTCAAATCAGGTAAATTCAAAGCATCTTTTCCTGTGTGTGTGTGTTTGTGTGTGTGTGTGCGCGTGCGTGCATGCGTGTGTGTGTTTAGACAGAAGCTAAAGTCATCTACGCCAGCCTGTATGACAGTTAAGTTCTTCCTCTTAATCTTGATTGTTGTTCCTGAGTGTGATTTACATGCGAACTGCTGGCAAGAGGAAACTCCTGCTGCCATTTTATCACTGATCTCTATGAAAATGTTTTTGTAGAAAAAAGAAGAACAAGAAATCTGAAATCTGCTTCACTGGATGAGGGCCTTTGTTATCTACCAAGGCCATGTTGTTGATCCACACATTCCGCGATGCTTTCCTGTTCAAGGGCAGAAGACAGAGATACACACTCAGATCTCTGCATACACGCGCGCACACACACACACACACACACACTGTTCAGTGCGACGGTGACGCATCAGTGATGACGCCAGTAAATATAAACATGCTGTCAAACCATAATCTCTAGGATGGGGGGTGGGGTGTATGTATGTGTGTGTGTGTGTGTGTGGGGGGGGTGTTAAAGAAACCAACACTAAACCCATATCCCAGTATGACGAACTGTCAGTGGGAATAGTGGGAAATAATTAAGAGAGAAAAAAATACTTTGCATGTAAATAGAAAATTTTCCTCCCCAAACGTATTGAAGCCTGGCGGTGGGTGACAGGGCTGGAATGGTGTGATTCTCAGTGGCCGCTTTGAAGCAGGCGCATCAGATGAGATTGATGTAAGCGGAGGCAGGCAGGAAGGAGGTCTGGAGATTACAGGATCAAACTGTCCATTTAAATGATATTGATTTTGACTGTCAAATCGCATAGAGCACAACAAGCAGGCACAGATAGGGCCTGAAAAGTGTTGATAAGATCCAGCAGCACTTTGACAAGATGAGTCTAATGAAAGCTACTTCCCCAAATGAAATGGGACACATTTTAATGCAATATGTGACTGAGGTGTGTGTGTGTGTGTGTGTGTGTGTGTGTAAGGGGGGGAGGCTCATTTGGCTCATTTGGAAAATTGGATGCATTTAGTTGCTTGGAAGTGATTTAGCCATATAAATAATGTTCAGCTGTATTAAACATTTAATCAATTTCCACTGAATTGAAAGCTCTGAAAAGAACAAAATTGAAGAAACTAAACTCGTTTCATACATACAGAACAGAACTTCACCCAGAGGAGCTGTACGCGTGTCTGGATCCTTTCTACTGGACATTACCAGGATATTTTGATTCCAGAAACTTGATATATGGAGACCGGTCACTGGGTGAAATGAAGGGGAGGTCTTTTAACACTGTACATGTTGCAGTGCATCCGGAAAGCATTCACAAGGCTTCCCTTTTTGCACATTTTATTACATGCGAAATAATAATTTTGCACATTTATATTATTTCCAAATGGATTGAATTCCTTTTTTCATTCTACACATAAAACCCCACAATGAGGAGAGTGTTTGAAATCTTAGTCCCAGATTACACTGATACATGAAATGACATGGTGGGGTCTTGGGTTCAGTGTTCCATGTTCTCCCCATGGCTCCGGTTTCCTCCCACGTTCCAAAAAACACGGATATCAGGTGAATTGTTTACTGTAAATTGCCCTGGTGTGTGAATGAATGTATGTATTGACGGCATTGACTGCTTAACGGTGTGTTGGTTGACTGCTGAGTGTTATTGTGAAGCGTGCTGATTGAAAAGTGTCCTTGGGCATCTAGGAATGTGCTATAGAACTGTAACTTCATTCGTTCAGGTATTTTGAAGAACTTATTAGAAACGTCCTTGTCAATAAACTCATTACAAATAACTCGTCAAAATTACCTCTGAGGAGCGAACTGTTTTTATTGACCTTATAAGCAAGAAAATTGGTCAAATTCATCTAAATTCTGTTAATATGTACATACATAAAAAATATTTAAGTAGCTTAATATAACCTGAGGTTATTTATTCTGTGGCTACTTTTATAGGAGCACAGTCCATAAAATAAATGACATGGTACATCTGGACAGCGCTAAAATGATTCAGAACCTCTTTAACCGGTCATTGATTAAAATATTTGAACAGGATTAGTTTAACATGGGGACGTGGAGTGAAGTCATTTTTGCCAGATGTTCTCTGTGTTTTTAATGCCATCCAAATGCGCCAGATGTCAGGAAATTTTACAGACAGCGGACTCCTGCATCGGTAAATATCCCCCACTTTTTTACCCCCTGTTAAACAAGCTGTAAAAAACAACCTCAGGTTTAATTTGTCCTTTGTTGTGCACGACAGATACTTTGGGTCATTTAAGTTCGTGGCACACGTTCATACCTACTACAGACATGGCCAAATTGTGGACAAAATTAAGCTGGTTGGTTCGTACCTTGTGTGGACGTAGACACGGCATAGCACGCACAGTACCACTGAATCAGTTACGTTGAGTGTAACAAACTAAAATTTCATTATTACTACGAGTGGGTAATAACACCGATTATCGTCCCCTAATACTTTATTGGTGGTCAAACTACATATTACACACGTTTTTCGGAGAAGGTGTCCGTACAAACTGAACGGCCACTCCCATCTCAGTCGTTTCTGCTGTGACTTGATATTCCGTGAGAATCTGTCAATCACACAGACATCCTGTGGTAAAATTACATTACTCCACCTCCCCAGGTAAACGAATCCCATCCCAACAGGGTCAAAGACTGTGTGTGACTGGACATAATCGCTCTGCAACGTTACAAAGATGATCGTTAAGTGAACACACTTTCCTATAAGGACCGTGCCTACACAGGTGCCCGAGAACATTTGCCCGGGAAATCTTTGCCTGTACGCAACAAAGGTCAACTCAAGGTAATGTCCAGACCAGATCACAGGGTTCTGGGGCAGCTGTGGCCTCAGGATTCTAGAAGGCTAACCTTGTGACCAGGAAGATCAGATTGATCCCCTGAACCAACAGGACATGGCTGAATTGTCCTTGAGCAAGGAATCTTACCCCAAACTGCTCGAGGCAAGCATACTTACTGTAGCCTCACTAGTTTGAGCTTGAGTTGCTTTTCCTTCATTGAACCTTTAGAAAGTTGTTGATTACTTCTGCAAGCAGGCATTTTTATAACAATGTGTACGAGTGACAAACCCCGTCGCATGAGCTTTAAGGTCAGCAGGCCTATCTGCTTCAACAGGAAAGGCAATAATTCTGTTTTCCCCACTTTTTGTGGAATTATACACTTCAGAACATGCATTTATGCCTGTGCAATGTACTGACCGATATTTCCCAGGGGCTAAAATTAACAATACGGTGTTTGTACTTCTGCCTCATGCCTCTTGATCCGAGGCAAATTACCGCCGGAGAAGAAAACACGGCGCTAGGCCTTCAGGCTCTTTCTTATGATGGATGAAAGAAAAGGCAAAGCAAATAAACAAACAACCTCAGAGAAATGAAGGGAAGGGGAAGGAAACATACACAGCAAGTGTAACCCACACTGGCATCACCTCTGAGAATTAAGTTTATTATTTATTTATTTATTTATTTATTTCCCCAAGAATTGGAAGACGATGAGAGGCAAACGAGGCGGGGTTCTTTGTAACTGAGTCCTTATTCAAATTTGCGAGGGAGGCCAGTGTTTTAACTCAGGTAAATATATTTCAGTCATCAAACAAGGCAAAAACAGCCCTCTGTGGACATCCTGGAAAAGCAACAACTGGAGAACAGTTTACCCTGAGATTGAAACTAGGGCTTGAGCCTCAGCCACGGAGCATGTTTTCAACATCTGTGATCTACCATGAGTACTCCACTGGCCATGTGTCATTGGCAAGGAAAGATAGCAATCCCATGATGCTCCAAGGTCCCAGAATCATGTTGCTATGCAACATAATTGGCAATCAGCACTCTCAGTGGTCACTTGGAATTGTCCTTGGAACACACTGAAGTATTTGCTAGTGTTATCCCAGCCTTATTTCAATGGTAGTCCAGACAGATGTGAAGGCTTTACATAGTAGATGTGTATTCAGCCTGGTTCGCTCTGGTGACTAAATGACAGAAATGTTGTCCGTTGACAAAAAGCATGCCTGACCACAGACGTCCATTCAAAGTGACGGCCATTCATTCCATTTTTTCCACAAATATTTGACTAATTGTTTGTCTAGATATTATTCATTTCAAGTGGAGTCTTGAAATCCCTGGATTTTGGGAGGAGGAACGTGCCCTAAACTCCTCCTCCTCCTCCTCCCAATCACACATTCCGTAAGTTCCATCTCTACTTTGTTTATCGTTCACAGCCCACTCCCAGTTACCACTCTTTATCTCTCAGCCTGAGCTCCACTTATCAGAGGAAGGTCTGGCCTTCTACCACAACAGCAGCTCCTATCTGAACTCATCTCTTATGGTGCATTTCCACTGCAGAAAAACCTGCACTACTCTATTTGACTTGACCCAGCTTTCTGCTTTCCATTATGTACATTTGGTACCTGGTACCTGGCACTGGGTACTTACGTAGGGTTAATAGGGTTGCTCTTCTGCTCAGATCCCAGGTAACTAACATGTCATTGCTGTCCAGTGACAAACGTATCTCCAAAATGGTGATTTTACCGAAGGAAACCTTGTTAAATAATGTAAAATAAGAGTAATATTTTACAGCGTTTCTATTGATTTATTCCTCCAAAATTATTTGCACAGTGTACGGAGCCACTTCAGGGTTCAAACCATGGGGAAAACTAAAAATGGACAAAAAGAGAGATACATGGTTGTCACTGGACAGCAGTGATATATCAGTCCACTGGTTTAATAAGATTGGCACCCCGCTGACTGTTTGCCACTGCTGGTTCACCCTCAGACCACACAGATCATTTTCTTGGGTACTATTGTTTAATCCTCTGAATCAGATGTTAAAAGCACAGAAATCTTATTTTACAAAATACTCTAAGAAAAGAAATAATGACCTGTTATAAAATAATTAAGTTAAAATGTCGCTGCTACGACTAAAAATAAACTATTAAACTAATTTATTAAGAATAACAAAAGTAAGAAAGAAAGAAAAATGAATACATTGGATTGTTGTTCAAAAAATGAGCAACAAATAGTGGCATTTTGTTTAATAACCATCAGCTCAAAATGCGAGTAGACCGTCAGTGGTCCACTTTTCTCTATTTTTTCCAGGGATAATATCATTTAGAATCTGTAAACTTATAAAACCCATTACTTTAGTGTTTTGCAATGTCACATAGACAGGTGGGTCTCCTCCCATATCGGCATCTACCGAAGGCATGGCTCAAGTTTATGCATCAAATAGCAGCTTATTTTTGCCACATTTCATTATTTATGTCATTGCTTATTAACAACCTTGATTCTATTGTTAAGACTGTTGAACTGGGGGTGACGGCATCTAGCATGTCAGTCTACGGAATGTACAACTCAAGTCCTTGGCTAAAGGCTTGGTTTCAGAAGAAAGAGGATCCAGAACCTGTACATCAAGGTGGCACATGACACCATTAAACAGATATCTTTAAAATGAACAGACACTAATACCAATGATGACAATAGAACCATGGTGTATGCCATTAGCCACTGGCTGAGACTCGAATGCCACACCTTCCTTCCTTCCTTAACCAATCACTTGCCCCCACCTGTCTTTAAAAGACTACTCACAGGCCCCTTTGTTGCTTTTACAGACGTTGTTCCACCTCCCACCTTCCTCCCCACCACCAACAGTTTGGTCCTGTTAGCCGTCCAGGGGGTTGACTCGGCCCCTGCCTGGCAGGATTTGAGAGGGCCCTATGGTTCAAGACCCTGCCCAACTACGGGGCCAAAGCCAAAGACATTAACTCAGACATATCACCCTCGAATTGTACACATTTGGTCCTAATTAAACGTTTTCTGCATAGTCTGCATAGTCCTCCGAGTCTTCTGTTAGAAAATAAACAGGGTTACATTGATTGTTTTGACATTTTGAGAGTCTAAAGTCCTTCAAACCCTAAAGCAAACTGAAACAGTGGCCAGCTGCCGAGTCTGACTGGATGGATAAGCAGGCTAAATGTCCACTGAGCTGGGTCCTGACCTTGGTGTTATCCAACAAAACCCTTCAATAAGCACAGTCTTACTGAAGACACTCCCAATCCCTTCTCCATTATAGACCTGGAGCAGGCAGCTCACTCCCAGAAAGCATGGCAAACACACTGCCTCATAAAACTACTGCAACACCCTCGGCTTCTGGTGTAGCACACAAATGCAGACTACTTAGTGTCCCATTCCTTCTTTTACTGGTCACTTAGAGGGCCCAGTACATCCGTGGATGGGCATTTTGCCTGGTTTGCTGGGTAGCAAGGTGTATAAACATTATATGTGTTGAAAGGACATGATGGCAGGGTGCTCGCAGATAAGTGGGATGAAACATGGCTGACATTATTAAACTGTCAGTGGACATGGATAGCTATGCACTCCCAGCTATCATCACATGGATGAGTAGAGCAAAGAAGGCAGAATTGGATGAGGGGGGGGGATAGGAGATTTGGCAGGACTAGGGAATGAAAGTTATTATTAATATTAATAATGTTATTAATAATAGTATTATAGTGTTTTAAAAAGCCTTCTAGTTTGGATATATGCCTATAGTCATATATCATCATAGCACTGATGAGCTCCTAATGAACCTGTTCTTATTAGTAATTGTTAGATTTGTAATCTAAAATTAATCACCCAACATCGGAATCTGACCTCACCAATGCTCGTGGGGCTGAATGTCAGCCATGTTCAAACATCTAAAGCCTTCCCAGGACACTAGTTGCTGATACATCAGGAAAGAATGGACAAATTTAGCCAATTTTCCATTTATGTCAGACACAGCACTGGGACTGTGTTGCCTGGAATGATGGTGCTCCATCACAGTGTTTTTGACCCCTGCCCTACACATTTTATTGGATTCTCTGCTTTAAACTCTGAAAAGTTGCAGGCTTGAAAGAAGAATGCTTGTTGGGAGTTTTTGTTTGTTTGTTTGTTTGTTTGTTTGTTTGTTTTTAAACCTAAGACATTTATTTGGTTTGCTCTGATTGTTGAAGTGAGAGGCATCAACAAGTTAAAATCCAAGGAGCTCTCTGAGGACCTTTAAAGCTGCCAACAGGGTCAGCCGTCCTAACAAGTTCAGCCCAAGAGTCGACAGGAAGATGTGTAAAGAAGTCTCCAGCAACCCTAAAATGACCTACAGGTAGATCTTGATGTCAAAGTGCAGCATCTATCATCAGAGAGAGAGCAAGTTTGATTTTAATGAGGCATGAGCAAAGAGCAGGGAAAGCACTAGAATGTGCAGAGCAGGGATGCCTCCAGGATCAGACCCTGAGAAACACTGCTCCATTCAATACTTTGGGGAAGAGGAGGGGTGATATTTATTGGACAATTGTTCTTCCTGAATGCTAAGGTGTGTGTGTGTGAAGATGTTTGTATATAAAAATAGATATTTACAGTTTACTTGCACACACGTTATGTTCCACTATAACAATGGAATTATTATAATTATTATTTTGTTTCATATGAATATCTGGGCTGTAATTTCCATCTGCAAACAGTAAACAAGGAAAGAGCGAAAAAGCCCAGATCAAAGAGAAGGCTATTTCTAGAACACATTAGTTGGTATCTGTCCTAGAAAAGGGTATCATCTGTAAGCCACAGCTGAAGATAAGTGGCACTGTAGTGGGGTAACCTCTCCCCTGCTGGATCAGGGCTTCAGCTCAGCTGCTCCTCGCTCTCACCTCCTGCGGCTGCGGCCAGCAGTGTTTCCCGCTCCATTGTTCCTGCTTGTATTCAGGTTTTCTCACGTACCTGCCAGCAGCTGAAACGCACTTAAAAACTGGCTTTTAATTATGGTTTCCTCACTGCTGGCCTTTCAAACCAAATGAACAATGTGACTGATGTAAAGGAAATATCAATGAGCAAATATTGGCCTTATAACACCAACGAGAACCAACACACAAAATGGACTTCGGGTATAATGGATATTCAGGTGTTACGCTGCGGCTTGTTCTTTATTATAAAGGTGCTACAAAGGGTTTGTTGACAGATGCCTCTGAAGAACCGATGAGGTTGGACAGTCACATCAGCTTTAACACTGAGCCATTTCTCTGGGTAAGACTTGTGGTGTTGGTTTCCCTTCCACAAAATGATAAAAGCAGATGTGCAGATGTTTGGGTGGATGTTCAGAATTTAGCTGCTTCAACCACAGATGTGGTGACTGAAAGGTGGTTAGGGAACCAGCCTTGTGACTGACTGAAAGGTTGCCGGTTTGAGTCCCTGAACTGGCAGGACACGACCAAAGAGCCCTTGAGCAAGACACTGATCTCCCCAGCTGAGGATAGGGCTGCCCACTGCTCCGGGCACATGTGCTCACTGCTCCCTGGTGTGTGAAGTTGCGAGTGTGTATGTGTGTGTCACTGTGTAAGGATGGGTTAAATGTGGAAGATTAATTCCTGTGTGTGCACAACACAGTTGGTTAAAAAAGTATAATTGCTTGCTTACATTTCATAATATAAATCCTGGGAAAGGATAATACTTATAAATAAATTTGAAAATATTCTTATTAGTTATAAAAAAATCATTCAGAATTCTTTTATTTAAGAAGAACCTATTATAATAAATATGCTTGGTAATAAAAGTCACTTTAAAAAAATGTATGTAGAATTTTTTTTAATTAAAAACATTGTTAGATTCATAGAAATATTTAAATTCTCTTCATTTGTACATATAAAATAAAGACATATGTGTAACAATATCAGGAATGTGTTACTGTCTCATATAGATAATTTACTAATGTTTTAGTGAATACAAGTCAAATTACAAAAACATCCCACAATATTGGTCTAGACAGTGTTGTAACAGTGTTGATCCTTTAATATACATGTATTAACTTGTGCACAGGACAAGGACACACGTAAAAGTGTTGCAGCGATGTGAAAATAGTGAACAAGACCAATTTCCTGGATCAGACCCAGCGAGTTTCTTCCCCTAATGACCCATTTTGTCGCTGTTATGCCAGTACACTGTGTTTTGACCAGTGAGATTAAATAGGTTAAACAAATAGACTGGAATGAACCAGTCCAGTAAGGTGTTAGGTAGACCTCTTGATTGGGTGTGTGTAGTTTAATGTGTGTGTGTGTAACTGAGACACCCTTAGGGAGAGTGGGTTTGGTTTAAATCCATTGGGACGCGTCACAGTGGCAGAGCTAATCACATTATACCTGTAATTGGTTTTGCAACGTGTCAAAGGCATTCTGAGCCCAGCGCACAACACAGCTGCTGGACAGGACAAAGCCTGCCCTGGATATTTACTCAGACTGGGAGCTTGTCCTGCTTCACGAAACACGCTCAAAATGCAATTATAAACACCGGCCTGCCAACAAGTGCTGCGGCAAAAAATAAATAAATGTGTAAAATTCACATGAAATAAGCGATTGGTCCTTTACATAAAGCTCATTACTGTTTACATGTTTTGCAAACTGAGAAAATATTTTACATAAAAATGGACTGTGAAAATTCCCATTTCCACTGCTTGAAATACGCAATCCTCAATGCCCCGAAACTCTGCCACAGCCGATTCCCTCTCTTTCTTCTTCTCCAACTTGCTGTAATTGCGTCGTAACACTATATTTTAACTGGAGTTGTGCCGAATGGTAACCTCAGCAAGCAGCCTTCCCACGAGAAGTAAAAAGACTTTTCATTTTGAGTCTGATTAATTAAACACAGCTATATCACAGCTACTACCCCTACACACATGCACACACACACACATACAAGCACACTGGCACACGTATAACTGAAAGGAGGCTCTAGTACCCTGCTGGGCTTCTAACCTGGAGACAAGATGAGATGCCATCCTGTGGCACATTTGCCTACAGATGATCAAGCTGGGTGTGTAGATCCTACACACTCATAGGGTGCCGTAGCTGGCATCCAAATCTGGCGGCCAGACAGGCCAAGAAGTGTTACAATCTAGTGGAAGCGTTCCTGGGCAACCCTTGCTTTGTGCTGGAGCACATTATCCTGCTGAACTGAGAACCATCCACCAACCAGAAATATCCAGCCGACAGCGTCCTGTGGGCAGTGTCCAGTGACGAAGGACTAGAGGACGACCAACACAAACTGTACAAACAGATGAGCTTCTGTCTCTGACTTTACATCTACATGGTGGAGCAACCAGGTAGGAGTGTCTAATAGAGTGGACGCAGTGTTTAAACACTCCAGCAGCACTGCTGCGTCTGATCCACTCATACCAGCACAACACACACTAACACACCACCACCATGTCAGTGTGACTGCAGTGCTGAGAACGACCCACCACCCACATAATAGCTGCTCTGTGGTGGTCCTGTGGGGTCCTGATCATTGAAGATCAGGGTGAAAGGAGGAGAATAAAATATGTAGAGAAACAGATGAACTACAGTCTGGAATTATAGAACTCCTGTATGGAACTGATACAGTAGGAACACACACACACACACACACACACACACACACACACACACACACACACACACACACACACACACACAGACAGACATACATGCTGAATGGACCAATAGAAATGCCTAGGAATTAAATATTTAGATGATTTTACTTTCTTTTCCACTGGAAAGTTGCCAATTTGGAGATACAAGGGTTTTGTGTGACAGTGACAAACTGTTCATATAGCTACAAGACGAGATTCATTAATGCTTCCTGCCTATCCACAGAGTGCGTGACTTTCATTATTCCATATCCCGGCAACACAGATTCAAGCGCAGAAGCTGGATTGAACAAGACGTTTGATTTACCTTACGTGGTATACGACGAAAGATAGATTCACGCAAAATCCCATGTCTCATTACGGTAATGAAAACGCTCAGGCTTTGGCCTCCAGTGCTGCAGAATGACAGAGATAAAAGGGGAGGAGGACGGTATCTGGCTAAGGGTTAAAGAGAAAAATAAAAATCACATGAGAGCTCACACTTTACAGGCTGAATTACGCCCCAAATTCAATTATCCAGCATCCTCAGACACTCTGACTAAATTAAAATAAAAAAAAAAAAAGATGAAGCTTCTGCATTGAAGGCTGGAGTCATTTGAGTGATGAGAGGGAGGACTCAGAGTAAAGCTTTGTAGAATTTCTGGTGATGTGATTATTTATGCAGTGCTTCAGCTGCACTTTCATTATACATACGCCTAATTAAATTAATTTCGGAACATTCTTGAAAAGATCTTTTTAAAGAATCTGTCCTTAAAAGGGGAGTTCACCTTATTTCACATTTGAGCACTTCTCAGTACTGACTGGGCAATTTCTAGACACCTCAGACTTCAAGTTTTATTACTTCATTAATTAGTTAATAGTAATTCCAATAAATCTGCTCTCCACACATATCCGTGGAACTCCACAGAGCTGGAAAAATTCCCAGCACAGGCTAAAATATGTCTATACAGACATCATCCACAGTCTCGATCATTACAGACGTTCCTGGAGCCTAAAACAACATCAAGTGCCACTGCGTGCTGAAATCACATGAATGTATTCAGCCGTTGTGACGGTTCAGCCAGGTCACAATTTCTTCCAAGAAAATATGTGACGACTTCTCTGACAAAAACAGGATGTGAGTCGGCGTGTTGTACGGATTTCTGATGAGATCTGAGCCATTTATATCCTCAAACCTGAACCGTAAAACCAGTTCGGCAAATTAGATCAACGGAAGCATCAAGCAAACGGGAGACTTTCCCTTTAAATTAAAAACCAAGTAACAAATGACGTGAAGAAAAAAAGGGTCCATTCATCATGTTTCACAAAGAGCTTCGCAAACCAAAGCTTAATAAATGAGCTTACAGTATGTCTTTGTTGTCTCCACCAATGAAACAGTGCAACCTTTCCAACATCAAATGATCCCTTCAGTCAGATATGCGTCGTGTTAAGAATTTAAACATGTTTAAAACAATAATATTATACTCATTCTGAATATGACTGGGATGTTTTTGGAGATTTTTGGAGATTATAGGCTACTCAAATTTGCCTTCATTTGAGATGTAAACATGAATAGAATTTAGAAATTTGTATGAATCTGATCATGTTTTTAATCAATAACGTGGGCCTGCATTTTTTTTTTGTCTATAAGGAAATTTATTGTGAAATTTGAACACAAAATTGAATTTGAGCAAAGAAATAGAGCAAATAACAATATATATATATATATATATATATATATATATATATATATATATATATATATATATATATAAATAATTATTATTATTATTATTTTATTTTTTTTCAGATCATAATGTTTGATGCTTATATTTATCATTATATTTATCATTTCCCTTCCTTGCTTCCTGAGAAATAGGTGCTGAACTGTAATAAATATTGCTTTAGTTATGGATATTTTGGTAAATCATAATTTATGAACAAATATTCTTTAGTAAGAACCTTGTAGTTTTAGTTCTGAACGTTTTGTGACAAACGTTAACAAACATAATACAGCAAACCTCCCTGTAATGTTCCAGTCCAGAAAACGTGAGATAGAATTTCCACTTTCAGTGAAAGTCACTAATAATCCTCTGCCTTAAAGTGATTAGCGCACTCTCAGTGATCATTTTCCCTCAGTATGGATATCAACACCATATTCAGACTCATCACTTGTGGCCATAACTTCCATCAATTCCCATTTCTCAGTGCTGTTGATTGAGTTTATCAGTGCTGACGACAACAGCACAACACACGTTACTAATGGGTTACTAACTAGCAGTTTGATTTATTCAAACCAGTCGAATATGTCAGCTAGACAGCGACAGAAACATGTTGACGCTTCAATAAATGAAATAAATCAATGATTAGATTCACAAGGATATTTATAAAAATACATTCTTCAAAATACTTGACAGTAACCCAAATAAAATAAAAATATTATTTATATATGTACCAGTATTATAATTTCTTAGGACTTTTATTCTGAAATTTGAACTGTGTAAGTAAAGAAAGAGAGCAAACAGCCCCTCCTTCTCCTTTTACCCAGTATCTGGGTAAGTGATGTCCTTAGCCCTGCCTCCTTTCACTGATCAGTCAGAATCTGCCTGCAGGTTGAGCTGCTTTGGCATTTAAACTGGGATTTAATTTTGTTGGAAATGAATTAATGTTTTGATTACTCACCTAGAAACTGGCATTGCCGACAAAATACAGATTGCGGGTCTTAAGAATTATGAGCTCAAATTAACTTCTTTTTTAATTCATCTTTCAAAACAATCACTGGTTATAAAATAAAAATAAATAAATAAATAAATAAATAAAGCAACAGCAGTTAAAACCCTGAAACTGCATATACTGTCAAAACTCTTGGTGGATCTAGAAAAGGTCCAAAAACATTCTCATAGGGATCAGGTGTAATTTTGATTGAGCTCCCTCTTGTCCCTTGATGGCAGAAACAAAGCCCCTGCGGCCCTTCTTGTTTGTGATGAAAGGTAATTGATGACTGAAAGAAGAATGAATGAAGACAGCTGTGAATTAAGAGCCACTTCCACTGCCCAATCTAATAAAGCCCTTCTTTGGAGAATGCTCCCATTTGTTTGTTTATTTACTGTTTACATTCCCTCCTGAAGCCAGTATAGCCTCAGACATGGCATCTCCAGTGGACTAGCTGAAGTCCTCTCTGTAGACCAATCAGCCATCAACTGGCTCCAGTCCCCCCTACTCACAATTACAGGCTTTCACTGTTCATCATGAACTCTTATTAGCTGTGAAAAGTTTCCTTTACTGATGATAATTACCAACATGTCATTAATGAATACTGAATTAAATTAAATATAATTTAATTGAATTAAATTAAAAAAAATATCTGATTGTAACAAGTGGAGGTCAGGTTATGTGGTTTATGTCTTGTTTCAGGACATTTCACAGTTTGACATACCTTTGTTCATCTAAAAATGATTTTATAGGCAAAAATATAAATTTATTTATAGGCATCTTCATTTGTGATGTAAATATTAACAGGATTTAGATATTTGTATGGTTTTGTTTTGAGTTTGATCACACATTTACTTTTTATTTACCCATAATGTACATTTTATTGCCATTGTTTACTGATCATAAGGGTGCTTTTGAGCTGAAAATGCAAGAATTTAGTTACTGGTACTGATTAAATTGACAAGAGAATTTATCATACATTTGTCAAAGGACTGGACAGACGTTCACATGAATAAAAAGAAAACTGAAAGTCCTTTTTTATTTGTTCTTTATTTCTGTATCAGTATTACACCTTCTCGGGACTTTTATTCTGAAATTGTAAGCAGAGAAAGACAGCAAAGAGCCCCTTGAGTTTCCTTTGTAACTCAATATCTGAGTCAGTGACATCATCAGCCCCACCTCCTCTCTCTGATCAGTCAGAGTCTGTATGCAGGCTGATCATGTTCACGTGGACAGAGCAGTAAACATACACTGGAAGCTGCTTTGGCATTTAAACTGGGATTTAATTCAGCAGGAATTCTAACACTCAGAAAGCATTATTTTCATCTGTCCGTGATTCTGTCTTTTTTGAGGAGAGCGTGGGTTTACATGGGAACTAGAACCTGTTTTAGTGCAGAAAACCATCTGTAAAATCGTCTGTAAATGTAATTCATTAGTTATTAATGTATTAACTACATATAATAACACTACGCTCCTAAGAACTGCTCAAGTCTCATGCAACAATAACCTGCTCTCCTTCCCCGAGGCATGTGGAAAAGCAGCAGAAGATGAAGCTCTCAACCTCCCTGTGTTGCTGTATCTGCTGGAATCTGCTTGCCATTTCTTTTAGAGTGCTTATGAGATGAGAGTGGGGCTGCGTGCCGGGTTGCCATGATGTCAGGCTGAAAATAGAAATCTTTAATGCTGCTGCTTTCTTCGAGTGCACTCCCACTTCTCCACAGGTGTTGAGATCCTGCCGCACTTTGCTTCCAGTGCTATGAAACACTTATCTCAACCCCTCTGCCAACACATCACTTTTTATTTTATCTTTACAAGAAAGGCAGCCATGCAAAAACGGTGATAGACAATCAGTTCGCTCACTTTAATTCATATCTGATCATCTCTTGATATCCGTCTTCCCCAAGCGCTCTGGTCTCATGGAGCCGCTGGGAGAAGAGATCAGATTTCTGGATCAGACCCTGCTTCATATGGGATAAGGGGTTTGAAAGGGGATACATTTTCGTACGTTTCTGCTCTATGCCTGTCACAATAATTCTCCACGAATAGGATTATGGTTAGCTTGGAAAGTTGAAAGATAAACAGGGGAAGTCCAGGCCTTTTTCCAGCATCTCAGGAATCTGGAAAGGTGAACCGTTCGCTGTCGTGTGCAGCACTGAACGAGGAAACACCAGCAGCGTGAACACAAATGCAGATACGCTTATAGTTGGACAATAAATTATTTAAAATTTAGACTGATCAATATTTATTGATCTACTCATACAGAAGTGGTGTCTCTCGGTATGGCGTCGGGTTTAACGCAACATGCCAGACATCTCTGCATGGAGTTGTTAGAGGTTCCTGATGGTGTCCTGTGATGATCCATCCCATGCAGCTTGAATGTTCTCACTCAGTTCTGCAGATGGTGTGGTGGGGTGGAGTGTTGATAGAGCGTCCAATAGCATCCCACACATTTTCAATCAGGGATAAGTCTGGAGATGAGACTGACCACAGAATAGCATGTGTGTCTTCAAGACGAGATCTTGAGACGTCAGCAGTATGTGGACGAACATCATCCTGTAGGAAAAGAGCACTGGAGTGTGTGTTCAGAAAAGTTAGAACCACTGCACCTCATTAATATAATGTTGGGCTGTCAAAGTGCCTGCAATGAAGACCAAAGGTGATCTGGCAAAGTATGAAGTTGCACCCACACCACGATACCAGGCCTTCTGGATGTTTGATGAATGGTAACAAACTGTTGATCTTGGTGCTGACCACCGTGTCTCCACACTTAGAGTCTTGATCATCTCCAACAAGGCAAAAATGGGCCATTCTGCTGCCATTCTGACTAACCATGAGAGTGTGGCACGACACCATTGCTGTCAAGCAGCTGACCATACCCCTACCAATCAGCCATAACATTAAAACCACCCTCTTGTTTCTACACTTGTACACGTGGTAGTAAACACCTCTTCCCATACAGGAGATCTTTGTAGCTCCATAATTACAGACTGTAGTTCATCTGATTTTCTGCATACTTTTATCCTCTTTCATCCTGATCTTCAACAGTCAGGACCCCACAGGACCACCACAGAGCAGGTAATATGTGTGTGTTGGGTCACTGTCAGCACTGCAGTGAGACTGACATGGTTTGTTAAAGTGTGTCATGCTGGTACGAGTGGATCAGACACAGCAGTCCTGCTCGATATGAATGCAGAAATTATATTTCCTGCAAATTATAGGATGGATTATATATCCCACCTATGTTTTTAATTACAAGACATTAATTTCCCTGAGGGAACCCTCCAAAGGGATCAATAAAGTTCTATTCTATTCTATTCTATTCTATTCTATTCTATTCTATTCTATTCTATTCTCAAACATAATGTATTATAAACAGCACAGATGTCAATGTCGTTTAGACTGTTAAAGACAGGTACGAAAGTAAAAATAAATCTTTGGTCACAACTGATGTTGCCGTGGGAAATGACATGAAGAGAGGATGAACTGGAAGAATGACTGAACCCCACAGTGACGAAGCCCTGATGCAGGGTAATTAAACTGCAGCATGACTCATTCAATAGGATATTCAGGAAAATATATTTTAATATTTTTGTTTCTCTCTAATGATCTCTCTCTATCTATCTATCTATCTATCTATCTATCTATCTATCTATCTATCTATCTATCTATCTATCTATCTATCTATCTATCTCCCACTTTCTCTCTCTCTCTCTCTCTCTCTCTCTCTCTCTCTCTCTCTCTCTCATATAAATTCCCCTAATGACTTTTTTGCACTTTTTTATTGAACAGAGCAGAACACTGAAACTAGGACACGGTCTTGTTGGAAAGGACCTTGACAGGCGTGTTAATAAGCACTTAATTTTTTTTTCCCAGTGTTTCGGTGCAGGCTGTGAAGTATCAGGCTAAAAGGAAAAAAAAAAAAAAAAAAAAGTCAAAATATCAAGCATCAATTGATACAAGTCTGGCGTCACCACAGACATGCAAACAATTATTCAATGAGTACTAAGTCTGAATGTGAAGTCTTTCATATTCCATCAAGTCATGAGCTTCCTCACTGACAGCAAGTCATCTGGAGGACTGACAGATGGCACCCCATTTCCCCCAGTGAAAAACTCCACAATAACCGTATGTTCTCCGTGTCTGAGTGCAGGCCTTGCTTGCTGCAATAATAGAATCTCCAAAGATCTACAGTAGCATAACTCTCTACTCACATTTTATGTATTGTATTGCTCTGGGTCAAATTGAGCTCCTTGTGCTTGTGTGTGTGTGTGTGTGTGTGTGTGCGTGAGAGAGAGAGAGAGAGAGAGAGAGAGACGGCAGGTTGCACAATCTACAGCATCAGCAGGGCTGAGCCTCCTACTGAGAGCTCATTAGAAGAACATGCTTCACCTCAGCTATCGTTCACTTTACCAGAGATCTCCAGGTACCTGCTGGCCCAACCAGTCTTCATTACAGTCCATATATTCATTTATTCACATGCTGCATCAACCATCTTCCCAGCTAACATTCACTTCATTGCTATCTGTCTTTCACTCACTCTTTCTGACTCTCCCTCCCAAACTGTCCTTTTCATTATTGTGCATGACCACTCATGTCAGCAGACCTCAGTCAATATACATAATTATACAACCTGTTTGAAATGCTTCATTGGTTTGCTAATCGTTTGCACATCGTCGCCACATAGAGTCGCTACAGCAATGGACTCAGCAATATCCTGAGACACATTGTAGAGAGCCGCTCCAACGGTGGACTCAGCAATCCTCCGAGACTGATGTTGAGTCACTCCAGTTGTGGACACAGCAATCCTTAGAGGCATGTTCCTGGAAAGCTACCTTCCTGCAGGCTTCAAGACCAATCCAAATCAAACACATCCCACTCATCCAATCAAGACCTTATGAAGACAGTAATTAGTTGGAACAAGTAGGTGGATAAAAGTTCAATCTTAAGTCTGGAGGAAGGTGGTTCTCTAACAGCAGGGTTGGTGACACCTGCTCTACACCATGCCTCTGAGGGTCTGCTGCAATGTAGAGTTGCTATGGCAGCTGGTCAAGGAAACCTCAGAGCATGATATAAGGTTTCTATAGGTGTGGAGCCAGCAATCCTCCAAGACTGGTATAGGGACACTAGAGCAGTGAACCCAGCAAACCATGGAGACTAATATAGGGTCTCTATAGCAGTGAATCCAGCAATCCTCCAAGACTGATATAGGGACACTATAGCAATTGACACATCCATCCTCCAAGACTGATATAGGGTCACTATAGCAGTGGGCCAAGCAATCTTCCAAGACTGATATAGGATTTCTATAGCAGTGGACCCAGCATCCCTTCAAGACTGATATAGGGACACTAGAGCAGTCAACCCAGCAACCCTTCAAGACTGATATAGGGTCACTATAGCAGTCGACCCAGCAACCTTTCAAGACTGATATAGGGTCACTATAGCAGTCAACCCAGCAACCCTTCAAGACTGATATAGGGTCACTATAGCAGTCGACCCAGCAACCCTTCAAGACTGATATAGGGTCACTGTAGCAGTCGACCCAGCAACCCTTCAAGACTGATATAGTGACACTATAGCAGTGGACCCAGCAACCTTTGAAGACTGATATAGGGTCACTATAGCAGTGGACACAACAATCTTCCAGGACTGATAAAAAGAGTCACTATAGCTGTGGATGCAACAATCCTCTGATACTGATATAGGGTCAAAATATCAGTGGACCCAGCAGTCTTCAAAGACTTTTATAGGGTCACTATAGCTGTGAACCCAGCAATACTCTACTCCTGATATAGGGTCACTACAGGAGTGGACTATCCGAGGCATGACGTAGAGTTACTCTGTCTGTGGCACAGAAAACTTCCCAGTTGTAATTTAAAACAGCTGGCACAGGAACCTCATGACATGCGATTAAGAACACAGTTAAGAGTCTCGAGGAAACATCAACATCAAAGCAACAGTATAATTAAAAAAAAAAACAAAAAAACAACAAAACAAAAGAAGTAATATGAAGATCTAACTGAAAAGTCCCTCAAACTTTAAAGCTCTTGAACTGACTTTGATATGATTTTATTCAGTCTGTTCTCCCTCAATGAGACATAATAGAACAGACTCATGTTTTATTGAGAGTCCAATACAAGATGCCTTCAAGATGTCAAGTGCGTTAATGTAACACTCCAAATAATTCATGTCTGTGTGATAAAAATGCAAGCGCTAACACTCGCACACGTCAAAAATGGCCAAACTCTTCAGGTCTTGATGAATTCGCTCAATGCATTGGTATTCGAGAGCACACTACTTACTGAAAAGAGTAATTTTCTGAATCTTTGATGCTACATTAACTTCATTTCCACTTGTAAGTGGAGGGTGATATGCAACTGCTGCAACATGGAGCCAGAACAGACCAGCCTTTCAGATGGTTTCCTGCACAGCTTGATCTGTTCTTGTCTGTTTGCAAACAGGATCTCTAATGGGAGCAGTTCTGGTGGAGTCTAGATCCACAGAAAGCACGTTCCTAAATCACAGAAACACACAGTGTGTTTTGTTTCTGAACTCTGCTTGTTTTTCCCTTTTGTCGCCTGCTTTTGAAGATGTCTGAGCACAGTTGAGTGGATAACACAAAGCCAACAAAGCATTTGTTTGAGATATGGGTTTGTGGAGGTGGCAGTGGAGGAGAGGGGTTTCTTATGTATGCAGCCTGCAAATTAGATGCCAGAAGCAAAGTTCTTCACAAAGCTGAAGAGGTTGAGAAACAACCTTTAGAAAGCAACACTTTATAGCGACTGTATAACTAACTAATCATGCATAAAAAAAAATGTCTCTCTCTCTTGCTCTCTCTCTCCCTCTCTCTCTCTGGCCCTGTGAGTATATACACTCTTCAAGCTTTACAGGTAGGTGTGTGTGTGTGGTCCTTTCAACAGTGTTACTGAGGCTTAGCTCTGATTGCTCTTTTTCAGTTTGACTCATGGTGTATGGTGGTGTGAGGAGAAGGTCAGGAAGGAGAAGCAGCCAAGGTTATAGTCTCAACTCTTCGATGGTCGATTAGCATTTAACTATGACACCGAGGACCTTGCCTAGAGGTGTAAACATTTCGTCTTACTCAATCACTACCAGCGCCTGGCTATCCAACATGCCTGTGGGGGTAGATTAACACTGCAGTCTCTGATCAAGCTCCAATCCTGAGCCTTCTGCTTTCAATCAAACTCGGGCATGGAACCAAACCAGGCTGGATGGTTGCTGTCCCACTGCGACTTACGTGATGGTTC
Source organism: Acestrorhynchus altus (assembly GCA_034509495.1). Classification (NCBI taxonomy): domain Eukaryota; kingdom Metazoa; phylum Chordata; class Actinopteri; order Characiformes; family Acestrorhynchidae; genus Acestrorhynchus; species Acestrorhynchus altus. The sequence goes on from CM067513.1 coordinate 4,210,157, forward strand.
AAATGCACGATCAAACACCAAGTCCACTGCACATCTCCTGTGGCCCGTCTGGGTGAATTTCAGATGCAATTCAATTTATGCATCTATAAGTGAACATTTGATTGTGAACCTGATGATTTGACCTTTGATTGGATGCACGGTTTGGAATGAATGGAGTGAAAAATGGTGGAGTGATGAATGGGATGCCATAAGGATACAAACAGAATATTAACCCCCATCTAATTACATGAGGTACCATAGCATCAACTTGGCAACCAACTGAGATACTACGGCAACTCTTAAACATCCACCTTGAAACAATCAAGCAACTCCACAGCAACCAACAAGCAACAGTATAGCAACCAGGAGATACTGTATGATTACAAATGCCACAGGAACCTCTGAGCAACACTACATATAAGACCCATCTAGCAAACACTTAGGTGCACCATAGCAACCACCTGGCATAGCACAGCTACCATATATAGAGCCCAGTGAACGTCAATACAAATTTTCACAGTCACACGCAAACATGGCCTAATTCCTATTTTTCCATCAGATCCGATCTATTTTTGGGCTGTTAAGGCCTTTTTATTTTGACTTTTTATTTTTTAGAAGAAGCAACAGCACATATGCAGATCAGAAGACATGGACATTTTAAGGAGCGCCAGTTCAGTTCATTCAGCAGCTCCTTGATGGTTACAGTCCGTCCAAAAACATGGTCTACACTGTGAAAGGGCTCACTTGAAATTCCACCTGTGTGCCGTGATAAACGCAGGAGTACCGGCATGTGAAGATGATGTGTTGGTATAGTGAATTTTACTCCACTGAACAATCATTTTACTCACTTTTCTCCACTCTACTTCTTCTCTCCCCCCTTTCCTCCCCCCTCTTTTTCTTCCTCCAAGGCTGTGGAAGGAGTCCTTCACAGCTGAGTGACCCCCCATTACCGTCACCGTCCACTCTCCTCCTCTATCAGTACCTAACATCTGCAGCCCGCTCTCTCCATACTGCACCCAGAATTCTCTACTGCTGAACTTCCAGCTGTCAAGTGTACCCAGATACGTACATCACCCCACAATCAATCACAGCCATTGCCACCTCCTCCTTCAGTCTGTGACAGCCTGGATCTGACACACCCTGCCACCTGAAATGTATTCTCTGAAATGTACTAAAGTACTTGAACAAGGTCTAGAGTTGAACTGAAAATCGTGTTCCTAAAATACTTTTCCACCTCTACCCCAAGATAACCGCATTCTGTTTAGCTAAAAAAAGATTTTTTTAGGCCTCATAAATCAAAAATGTACTTTTTTAACTGTTGAAAATCCACTGGCTCATCATTTTATATATATATATATATATATATATATATATATATATA